>CM049179.1:0-159566 GCA_026770425.1 Boechera divaricarpa
GTTCTCTATTCATCTCGGGCGACTAAGATGTACCGAGATTTGAAGCAGGTATTACCATTGGGTTGGGATGAAGAAAAACATAGCCGAGTGGGTGGCTAGCTGTGAGACTTGTCAGCTAGTGAGAGCTGAGCATCGGAGTTCCCAGGTCGTTGTTCTGAGAGTTTGCCCATTCCTGAGTGGAAGTGGGATATGGTGACGATGGATTTCGTAGTGGGATTACCGAATTCTCGGGCGACGCGATTTGGGTTATAGTTGATCGTTTGACTAAGTCAGCTCACTCTCTCGTCATAAGGAAGAGAAAACGAGATGGAGCTCGGGTTTTGGCGAGGAAGGTACATCAATGAGATTGTGAGGTTACACGGTGTACTGCGAGTATTGTATCGGATAGAGCATTGTGATGATAAGTTTACATCAGTTTTAAGCGAGAGTTCGGAAGAAAATGGGTACTAAGGTACACATGAGTACAGCATATCATCCTCAGAGCGGATGGGCAGTGATCGGGAGAAGGACTTATTCAGACCCTTACGAGGATCTGTATGGATGTGTGTGCTGGATTGGGGTGGTCATTGGGCCGATTACACCTGAGCTTGGTGGAGTTTACGTATAATAACGAGTTATCGAGGCAAGTATTGAGATGGCACCATATGAGGCCTTATTATGGTAGGCACTTACCCGGGACAGCCATTATGCTGGACTCGAAGTGGGGGAGCGAAGCATGTTTGGCGAGTTTGGTGCAAGAGACTACGGAAAGAGTCCGAATCTTGAAGTTGAATATATGAAGGAAGCTCGGGATCGTAAAAAGTTATGCGCATAACGCATGGGAGAGAAGTTAAGGAATTAAGCCGTGAGGAGATATGGTTTATCTACAAAGATGGCGATGTTTAAGGGTTCAAACATGTCTTTTTCCGAGTAAAAGCTGAGTCCAGAGATATGCTTTGGGACCAGGATTCCGAGTGGTGGAACGAGTTGGACTGTTGCTTATAGGCTGGGTTGCCGAAGCGTCATATGCAGGCATTTCAAGATGTTTTTCCACGTTTCGAAGTTGAAGAAATGCTTGCATAGGGATGATCGGAGTGTTACGGAGATTCCACCTGAGTTGTCTGGGGTTACCGAGTTTGATGGTTGAAAGCGAGACCATACGTGAGGATTCTGGATCGTAGAATCGGGGGTTGACGGGAGGAAGAGAACTCTCGAGATTAAGGTCTTGTGCGGGATTGTGAGGGGATTGAAGAGGAGAACTTGGGAACCGGGAAGAGGAGGATAAGGGCAAAATTCTCCCAGTGGTTCAGGGAACAAGTTGAGACATGAGATTCGAGGACGAATCTAATTAGTGGAGGGAGAATTGTATTGCATCAGGTGTTCCTTAGTCGTCCTCTCGAGTATTATTGTATTCGGTGTTATTATAATAAACCCTCGGGATTGTGTTGTATGCGGCGAAATGGTATTAATATAGAGTGCAATTTCTTAGGATATTGTTGAGAATGATTAATACATGATGCGGTATTTCATGTATTAGGGATGTCGAGTGCATGATGTGGTATTTCATGTATCGGACGGGTTGACACATGATGCGGTATTTCATGTGTTGCAGTGAGTCTTGGGAGCGGTGTTTTGTTCCGTCTTGGATTACGGGGATTTTTTGGGGGGCTTTATGTCATTTCGATCTGTATGCGCGGTTAGGATCGAGTAGGATCCCAACGATATTTAATCTGTTATTGGCCGGTGGTCGTGGGGTTATGTGATATTTAACCCTTTAATAATGGGTCATTAGAGGTTATGTGGTATTTAGCTCTAATTATGTTGGTTAGGGTTATGTGATATTTAATCCTAACCATGGGGTTTACCGTTAGGATCATGTGGTATTTGATCGTAATATATCGGTAGACCGGGGTGGGGTCCTATGATGATTGGATCTCCGCGGGGGACTTAGTAAGTATATTAGGGTCCGATGTTATTGGATTCTAATGCTACTAAGTCGTTTGCCGGAACTTAACTTTCGTTCGAATCCGGGGATATTGGATTTCGAGCTTCAAGATTCGAATCCGGGGACATTGAATTTCGACTCGTTACGAATCCGAGGAGATATTGGATTTCGACGAGTTAGCCGTTGGGTGACCGCGTAGGATCTTGTGATGTTAGACCGGGGATGTTACTGGACCAAGTATGGAGACAATACCGAGCTTGATTAATTATGGCCCTAGGGCGTGATTGGAGTGATTCGATCAAGGATTGATCGTTATGAGGAGTAATCTGCAGAAGCGGGTTTCGAATTTTTAAGCGGAGTTACGTGAAAATGACATTCGGGGTGTTGGCAGGAATGGAAGGAAATATTTTGAGCAGGCAGGAAGATGTCTCTCCAAATATTTTAGAGAAATTGGTTGGGAGTATTACTAAACCGTAGGGGAAATAATTAATCGGGATTGGAATGTGGCGGTTTAAAGGGAGTCGGTTTAGGTTTAATTGAATTAAACAAAACATATACATACATATGTATATATGTTTCTCCTTCTCATCAATACAAGCTTCATGAAGCTTCTTCCCACTTTTCTTTTGGTCAAAAGAAATTGAGAGAGAGAGAGAAGAATCGAGCCAGGAAGATAGGGGGAGAAAAAGAGAGAAAGAAAGAAAAGGAAGAAGGAGAGGAAGAGAAGAAGAAAGAAAGGGGGAGAAAACAGGAGTTTGGAGCTGAGTTTGAGAGGTCCGATCGACCAAGCTAGGGAGTTCGAGTTTGAGCTGAGATTTTGTGGGTAAGTTCCTTTCAATCTCTTGACTAGTTGTCTACCAAATTTCGTGGGATTATATTGAGTGATTTGGGAGATATGATATTTCTCCCTAAAGTACTCTGTTTTCGGGCTATAGAGAGCCAGGGGTAGGTTTGATGGAGGTGATTGAGCACTCAAATCTTGTTCTTTTGAGCTGAAATTTGGTAGATAGGTTGTTAAGAGATGTTGATGATCACTTAGAAGGAATTTCGGAAATATTGCCTAGAGAATAAGTTATGAGCATCTAAAAGGTTGAACCCTGTTTTTGTAGGAAGGAATCAGGAGAATTGGGGGTTTTGGGTAATCCAGGAGTTTGAGAGCTTATTATCATCTCTTGAAAAGGTGTTTTGGTAGTGATCTTGCGATAGGTTTTGGTGATGTTGATACTTTGGTGTTCGTTGAGTAAGAACCAAGAGAGAAGCAAGTTGAGGGGACTTAAGCTCACGAGTATTCTTCTTTGCGGCCGTGAATCGAGGTCAGTCGCTGTGACAGCCAGTGGTTGGAGACTATGTGATCATTGCTTTCTTCGTGATTGTTGTGTGCTTAGGAACTTAGACCAAAGTGGGTGTGATTCATGGCTTGGCCATGTTGTGTGTTGTGTTTGTAATGGAGCTCTATTACGGGTATGTGTGTTTGGTTGTTCGTTAAATGCATTTCGATTACGTTTAATCTTTTATCCATATGTGTGTATAACCGGCTGGGACCGGGGGAGGGCCCTTCCCCACTAAGCATTTCCAATGCTTACACGCCCTCTTTTGGTGTAGGTAGAGGAGAGAGTCTTAGGTTTCGGAGCTCGTGGAACCAAGGCCGAGAGAAAGGATGACTTAAGTGTATCGGGTTCTTTTTTATACTTTTGTTTATGTGTATATTGTGTGTCTTGGTGGATGTTGATACGAATTTATATATGAGTTAAGGGTTGTTTATGTTTGATGTGTATTTGACATTGTTTTGGGTTTGTTGTGTTGTTCTCGGGTTGCGGGGCAAGGGGAGGATCGATCGATCCTGGGCAAGATCGATCGATCCCGGGGTCATTTTTGGCCGAGAGTTTCTAGAGCAACTCGGGGCTTCGAGAACGACCGATCCATAACGGATCGATCGATCCTCACTCTCAAGATCGATCGGTCTAAGGAGGTTCGATCGATCTACGAGAGGCCATTTTTGAACAGAGACTTGGAAAATTTTTTAGGAAAAGCGGGATCGATCGATCTCGGTAAGATCGATCGATCGATCCGTAAATCGATCGATCTTGGGTAGTCGATTTTGGGCGAGAGCCTTCGGTCGATTTTTAGGGGTAGGGATCGATCGATCTCGGGTGAGATCGATCGATCCTGTAGTCATTTCGAGGCTGAGGCCTGCAGCGATTTAGGGAGTCACGATCGATCGATCCTGGGTGAGATCGATCGATCCTTCCCAATATTGCGGTTTTAAAGGCGTTTTAAGAAAATTTTTAAAAAATTTCGTATTTGTCCGCGATTTCCGTTTTATTATTCCGGGGTGGGGTGTTTCACTTTCTCTGGTGTATCCAGCGTGGGAGCTCGACTCGAAGTGATGCTCGAGGCTGCGTGGTCGCGCCCGACGTGGGGAGATGGCGCTCGATCCCCTTGCTCGAGCTGGGTGGTCGCCAGACTGTCCGCTCACGAGATCTCCTCTTTTTCTTCATGATTTAATGCTCATTCTCTCCTGCAATCATACCAGCAAGCCAAAAACACGAATTAGCATATTTAAACGACGATTTAAAAGAAAATTAAAGCATTATATATAAGGATAGACATGGGACTTCCTCCCAAGTGAGCTTGTTTAAAGTCTCTAAGCTTGACTTCCTTTTTCTTAGGTCTATGGTGGTTCATGGAGGGGAACTGAGGTCTCCTGCAATGATCTGACCATGTATGAATAGCTTGACCCCTTGCTCATTCGTTGTGCTCTCAGCTCCATCTTTTCTTTCCATAGACTTCCCTTTCTCTTTATAAACCTTTGGGGTGGAGCTTCATTGACCTTCTCAATTGTACCAATGTACATTGCTTTCTCATCACGGTAGCCATAATCTTTGATAGTGATTGTGCCACATAGCTTGTTGGAAGAAGCTGTTATTGGGTAGGAGACCTTGTCATTCACATTCATAAGAACTACCCTTTTGTTCTTGAAGTCCATGTTCGCACCAGTAGTGTTGAGGAAGCGGGGTTCCCAAGGAGGAGTGAGAGCTTGTTGGCCTTCTTCATTTACATAACAACGAAGTCTGTTGGGACTATACAATCCCCAACTTTAAGTGGATAATCTTCAAGAAGACCAAGAGGCTTTCGTGAATGAGCGTCTCCAAAAGTGATGGGTGATGGGTGATGGGTGATGCTTCTTATCCCTAGACTCTTTAACATCTCATGAGACATGACATTCACACTTGAACCGGAGTCGCATGGAGCATCCTCAATTTTTAAAGCACCAAGAATGCAGGTTATGGAGAACATACCAGGATTCCCAAGCTTGGGGAGAGGCGAGGCTCAATCCTTGTCGTGCTTGGTGAATCAATGCAATCAACACTACCCTTGTATTCAACAACGGTTACGTCCTTATCTTTCTTGAATCTTCCTGGGAATGGGAGTTTGGGCTTGTAAGGAGGAGGGACAAAGGGTTCTTTCTTTTCCTCTGGAACAACTGTTTTTAGCGGGTGGAGTCTTGCTTCGACTACCGACTCGACACAGCTTGGTAGAGTCGGTCTCGATCAGTTTCTTGGTCTTCTTTGCAATTCAAATCCTCCCCATCTCCGACTGCACTGCATTCTTTTGTCAAGACCACCATACCTTGAATCTCCTTGGCTTTCTTATTCAGTGCATCCTTTAAGAATTTTGATATGCAGGTAACATTGAGAAGATATCGATGAGAGGCATCCTAATCTACTGCTTCTCTCATGTGCTTGTCAAAAATTGCTTTATACTTCTCCATTAAGTCCTTTTTGAATCTTCCTGGGAAAGGCAGTTTAGGTTTGTAAGGAGGAGGGACAAAGGGTGCTTCTTTTTCTAGAACAACAAGTTTTGCAGTAGGTGGAGGGCTAGCTCGACCGGGGTGGTCGAGCTGGTTGCTAGAGTCAGCCTCAAGACGAGTTTCTTGGTCTTCTTTGCAGCTCAAATCCTCCCCATCTTCAACCACACTGTCCACAGTGATCGGAACTGATCCTTCCCTTGCAGGTAACTCTTTTCCACTCCTTAAGGTGATTGCATTGGTGTTAGCATCTGAACTATAAAGCCAAGTCTCAATTTCTCCAGCTTGACTTCATGATCAGCAATGGGACTTGATTCCAATGAAAAGATGGCGTTGCAATACTCCTTTAGGTTACGAATTGCTTTTCCTAGAAGCTGTCCAATAGGCATTGTGGAAGAAGTGGATGCAGTTTTTGCTCTCCATGTACTTGATCTTAGAGTTCAAGGACTCGATCTTGCTGTTGAGATCATTGTAGGTGTAATCCATCCGGGTTTTATTTTACCAAATTTCTTAGTTGCTTCCATTGCACCAGCTGGTTGACCACTGTAGAATCTGTTGCAGCATGGTTGTCATCTGTTGATCCGGAGCTGTAGAAGGCTGGGCTTGGTGAGGTGTAAGCAGGTGGTGGATAGAGCTCTGACGGTAGTGCTGGTTAGGTACAAAACTCGATGTTGATCGTAAGCGGCAAAAGGCTTGGACTGATTCGGCTATTGCTGAGCGGGTAGACGATCCTGAGGGTTAGCAACATTGGTGCTCTGTATGAGAGATTGGGGTTGTTCTTGTAGTTGATGAAACCTTGGTTGTAGCCACCACGATTCGAACATAGCTAACCTCTTCCATACCAAGTATCCTTCCCATCTTTAACCTGAAAAACCGTATCCTCACCCCAGAAGTGGACATGCTTACGCTGGTGTAGTATCCGATCTAACTTGGCATTCAAAGCGTTCATCTCCTTTATATGCCTCTCCCTCAGAATCAACACTACCCCTTACACTTCTTTCATACTCCGCAGTGTAGTTTCCATCTGATTGAGCAAGGTTCTCCACAAGCTCCCATCCTTCATCAACATCTTTGTTGAGGAAAAGTTACCAATATTGGCTGTTTGTATCAAAAAGCATTCGGACCTTTGGGAGAACTCCTCTGTAAAGTGTGCTAAGGAAGGACTCATTGCTGAAGCCATGGTGAGGACATTGAGTGGCGTAGCCTTTGAATCGTTCCCGGCATTCGCAGAATGTCTCCCCATCTTTACGAGAATATCCGGATATCTCATTCCGGAGGCGAAGCTGTTCTAGCATTGGAGAAGAACTTGGCAAGGAAAGCTTGCTTGCAGTCATCCCATGAAGTGATAAAGCCATGGGGTAGATTTTTCTCCACGGATGGGCTTTGTCACCAAGAGAGAATGGAAAGAGTCTCACTTGAAACCATCTTCCATGACTCCATTAATCTTGGTAAGGCTGCAGAGCCTATCAAACTCATCCAAGTGATCGAAGATCTTCCATAGGCAGTCCATGGAATTTGTTGCTTTGCACCATAGCTATCAAGCCACTCTTCATCTCAAAGTTATTGTTCGGACTGAAGGAGGTACAATCCCTTGCCTATTGGTGTGAGTGTTGGGAGCATCTCTGCACCAATCAAACGTGGCCTCCTCGGATGAGGCACATGTTGAGGCTGTGGTGGTGGATTATCTTCCATTTCCACTGGATCTTGTTGATCTACTATGAGGTGATCTCTCTGCTCTCTCAACTGTGTTGGTAGCCGATGAATATTGTCGAGGTAGCAGATGAGGTTTTGACTTCCTTTTGATCTCATTTGCATGCAGGTGGAGGATGACTCGATGGGCTGACTCGAGCTAGGGAGGTCGAGCTAGGCAGGTCGAGTCAAGAATGTACCTGAAATGCAAAGACAAAGAAAGAAAGACTAAGTGAGTAACAGAGTAGACTGAAAAGAACTTGATCTGAAACGATTTAAAATCCTAAATGTAACAAACAACGCCCAATTAATGGCAACGGCGCCAAATTGATATATGTCAATTTCTTACTGAACTATCATGTAATTGTAGTACGTAAAGGTATCAATCCAAATGGGTGCGATATTAACCAAGAAGGATGCAATCAAACAGTTTAAGTCAAGCCAAGCAAGCAATAAGATGTGAAACTATCAACCTAAACGAGACTAAAACAGAGGCTAGCAGCAACTAGCAAAACGAAAACGAGAGACTAGGCGCAACTAGCAGAATGAAAACAGAGCGATAACTACGAGACGGGGAACTAGTAAAGGCAATGAAACAAAAATCAATCAAGCAAGAGAAGCTCCTAAGGATGGGGTAATTGACTTGGTGTATCCTCTTAATCTACATAGATGGTTTAACAAATTCAATCAAGCTATTCCCTAGACATTAAACTCATAAACAGTCAAGTTCATTTCCATGATAAATAACCTCAGGCTAAACTAGTTCCAGACCTAATCCCTTAGCGAAATCTAGCTTAGCAGGCATTAAGAACCAGTTTAATAAAGTCAATAAACACCCTAGACAACTAATCCCTTAGGCTAGGAATGTAAATCTCTGAAATTAGTTTAGTCGGGCATTTCATCAAACACCTTCTGGGTGTGGAAATACCTAAGCTCTAATTCCAATTGATCGAGAGAGAAATTAGCATTAAGAACACTAAAACAGAAGGAAATCAAGCAATCTACACTTAAACCACCTAGGAGACTAAGATTCCACACCCTATCTATCCCATCCTTAAGAACCCTAATGACTACTCGAAACCATGAAGAACAGCATAATCACAAACTTAGAAATCATGATAACTTGCATAAGTAGAAAGATAAGGAAGAAAATATATAGAATAGAAAGATTTAAACACAAATACTAAGTAGATTCAAAGTTACGGGATCCAAAAAGCAAGAACAGATGAACAAAGCTTAAAAAACAAGATTCTTTAGTGTTAAGCGATTATGGGATATTTACACTAAGAGATAGAAACCCTAAATCACAAAAAGACAAAATAGGCTAATTTTTGAGGCACTCGACCATGGGTGGTCGAGTGCTATGGTCGAGTCAGGGCTAAATTTCAAGATTGCATTTTTATTCTCAGCTCGAGATAGTAGCTCGACCATGTGTGGTCGAGCTGGCTCAAACTTCAAGACTCCACCTTTATACTTGGCTCGATCGGTGGACTCGACCATGGGTGGTCGAGCCGACTTCAGGACTCCAAGATTGCATTTTCTTGATCAGCTCGACCTCATATTCGAGCCCTTTGGTCGAGTCAGACTCAAAAATCTTAAAATTGGTAACTTTTGTGCTGACTCGGCACCACAGTCGAGCTGGTTGGTCGAGCAGATTCCAAACTGTCAAAACAGGCTTCTTTTCTGCTCCTTTTGACCTCAGCATCTTCAATACTCCTTGAATGTATCGATAAAGCTCCAAAATGCAATATGCATGCAATCCTAATGCAAAACACTCTAAGTATGGAAAACTAGAAACAAATGCTAAGAACATGCTATTAAACAAGGGTAAATGGGTGATAAATATATGCTAAAACCATGTAAAATATAGACATATCGAGGGCTGTAGACATATGATGAAGCCTTTGCCGAATAGTGATCTCCGAGATCATAGCATTTTTAGAAATTCCTAACTTTCAACTTATGGAAACTCTTTGCCAAATCTCTATACTTCAAGAGTTTATGCCACATCTAGGATCTTTTCGTTGTATTGTCTTTTATCGTCCAAACATTGTTGGTCTTAATCAAGTTCGTTCGTATCCACTTAACCCATAGAGATGGTTTATGAGCTAATATCCTCCATAGAAGTTTGAGATAACAAACTGTATTTACATCTGCAGTGATTTGATACCAACACCACCTTCCGCATAAGGCGTGGTAACATCTTTCCAAGCCATCTTCGCCTTATTCGTGTTCAGCTCTGGCCCGGGCTAGAGAAAAGTCGAACATAAAGCATTAATCTCATCAACACAGCCCTTAGGAAGTCTAAAAGCAATCATCCAAAGATTAGCAAGGCTCGTTACAACAAATTTTTAACATAAGTAAATGACCAGCATAAGAAAGGAGCCTGATTGTCCAACACCGAAATTGCTCCTTCTTTGTTCGATGAGAACTGCATAATCACTTTTCTACATCCGTTTTGTCATAAGAAGTAGCCCTAAATATCGAACTGGTAACTCGCCTTGAGAGAAAAAGAATCTAGTAGTAAAATCTTATTTGGAATTGATAGACTATCCTCCAAGATAAAGAGAATTAGATCTTGTTCGGGTACTCATTCGTTTCTCGGATTGGATTCATTTGGATTCTGGTTTTCGGGTCTTGAGGGTTAGGTCCTGTTTGGATATTTTGCCCGGTTCTATTTTCGGTTAGATATCTAATTTTTGGATTGGGTTCGGGTCGATCTTCGATTCCAGATTTTTTTGCCCAGAGCTAATTTGAACCATGTACATCATATAGGATCTTAAAAGTTATAGAATACTTTTAAGAGGGTAAAGTTTCATACTTAAAAATATCTCAAACTTACTCACATATAAATTTGAAATTAATCATGTGTCTCTCACACACGTACCATGACTATATAATATCAAACCATCTGCTCTATACTCATTGGAGAGATAAAAATCATAAAGATGAAGAAACTTTGCTAGTTGTTAAGCATGTACTAGTCTGTTACTAACTTAAGCGTCGTTAAATCCTTGAAATATACTTTATCAGTTTATCTTTCTACTTCCACTTATTTGTTGATTATTGTAGGGGATTTTCCAATAATGGATGGACCATTTAATGGTTTTTCCCCTAAACAATATCTATTTTCGATCAGGGTATTATATACTTTTTCCCTTCATACGGAGTTAGGTATCTTATATTGTTTGGTTCAAATATATTGACCCGTTTTCTTTTGGATATAGTCAAAAGAACAGTCAAGATATATCTAATCGGTCCAAAACTTGACGTTTAGATATATCTTGAACAGCTAAATATAGTTACAAGATATATTTAAATATTTTTTTTAATCTTATATTCGTGCGAGTTTTCATTCAAATGTCGATTGTTTAGTTTGTACAGCCAGATTTCGCAATTGTGATTTCAGTTTTGTAAATTTTTGTTTCTGCATTTGGTTGACCAAACTTTTTAGTATATCAAGGTTGGCAAAAAAAAAAAAAGGGAATATGCAAAAATAACCCCAAATTGGTCCCACAATACTAAAGTAACCCCAAATTGAGTATATAGCAAAAGTAACCCCTTAGAGAGATGCGATTACGCTCTACCCTCTTCTTATTTTGACTGCTTAAAAGGAAAATTACTGTGGTACCCTTGTCTAAGACGGTAAAGCAAATGGTGAAGTTGTTTTTCGTCTGATATGTCTTTATTAATATTTTAATAAATCCATTATAATTTTTTTACAATAAATCTATTTTAATAAGGGAAATTTATTTTTGTCAATAAAATAAATTTAGTAAAATATGATAATGCATGAGGCGTCTTTGACCAAAAAAACCCATCCAAATTTCATCCCAATTTTTGTGAAATTATTTCAAATATTACCGTATATATAGACTAAGTCATCCGTAAAGAACCTAATAAATCAGCCATACGTCAGTCATAAGTCAGCCATAAGCTACCTAATAAGATAAATCAGCCAACCTTGGGAATAAATAAGCCGTAATAAGTTCATAAATCGGCCAGAAAAAGTTCATAAATCGGCCAGAATAAGTTAATAAATCAGCCATAATAAACAATAAGTCTACAGTAAAAAAACACAATAAGTCAACCGTAAAGAACACAATAAGTTAGCCTTAAGCTACGTAATTACATAAAACCGAAGCAGAATTTAAGCCATTCTGTAACTCCATCCAAATGACAAGGCAATAAATATCTAAAATTATATAAACAAATTTGCTTGAACAGTTTAGAAACCAAACAAGTTTAAAAGAATCGGATTACGTTTGCTTGGGTCTTCCACAAAACTTTTTTAAAATCAATTAAAAAAGGAAAATATTATATTTCGAACAAGTAATAATTTAATAAAATGGAATAACGTATGGACCGGGTATCACCCAAAATCTCATCCAAATGACATCGTATTAATTTCTCGAGACAAATTTAATTACGCATCTCAATGTTATGTTCATAAATCAGCCATAAGAAGTTCATAAATCAGCCATACTAAACACTAAGTCAGCCATAAAGAACCTAATAAGTCAGCCATAAGCTGCCTAATTAGAGAAATCAGCAAACGAAGGGAATAAATCAGCCGTAATAATTTCATTAAATCGGCCGGAATAAGATGATAAATCAGCCATAATAAAGAATAAGTCACCCGTAAAGAACACAATAAGTCAGCCGTAAAGAACAAAATAACTCCAGAAACACACTAAGTCAGCGGTTAAGGTAAATAATTAGATAAGTCAGCGAAGTAAGTGCATAAACACTAAGTCAACCGTAAAGAACCTAATAAATCAGCCATACGACAGTCATAAGTCAGCCATAAGCTACATAATTTGATAAATCAGCAAACAAAGGGAATAAATCAGCTGTAATAAGTTCATAAAGCAGCCATAATAAACAGTAAGTCAGTCGTAAGTAGTATACGTCTGCTTTTTTTTAAAATTTAAATTTAATAAATATGTTAAAAATTAATTTTTTGGAAAAACATAATTTATTAAAATATTATAATGTATGGACCATCTATAAGGAAAAAATCTCATCCAAATGACAGCCCAATATATTTCTATAATTATTTATCGTTTATGCATAGGTTAGATAATTGTGAACAGACACGAATCTGAAGCAGATATATAGATTAGTTTTAAGTTTTACGTCTGCTTCTTGATTTATTTGAAAATTCGACAATACTGTGGGGAATATCGCTACTGTAGAGGCCCAAGCAATGAGGCCCAAATACCATAATACAGATAGCAAAGGGTAAAAAAAATGGAAAAAAAAATTCTAAAGCAAGGAACGGGATCCCTTCGCCGCCGCCGCCGCAGATCTAAACCCCCGTGGTACAGGTTAACAAGATAGAAATCGAGGTACGTCATATAGTACGTCTCAGTCAGCGGCTTGCTGGATGAGACGGTTTCGTTTTTCATCTTGATTTTTGTTGGTTCCATCTTAAATTTTCTTGGTTGTTCGTCAGATGACGAACCTTGGCTGATTAAGTTATCGATGAATGATAAGAGGATTTCACAGTATTTGTTTGGTTGTGTAATTTTATTCCGTTTGATGTGCAGTATGGGTGAAGAAATTTCAATGCCTAGGAGGTTTTACAGTAGTGGGATGGAACCTTTTCCGAAAGGCTCCATAAACTACAACTCCAAGATGGCCCTCATGGCCCGGCTTAAAGGAAGCTTTATCCCCGATGAGTGGAATCATTTACGTGATTCTCCTCTCGGCGTCTACGGTAAGTTCTACGAGCTGGATTTCAACTGGGCTTCTAGGATCGTCCACTATATGCTTACATTCCAGTTGGAGTGTCAAAAAGAGTATGAAATCTGGTGTCTTATTGGTTCGGAGCCAACAAGATTCTCCCTTCTTGAATATGAAGCTATCACGGGCCTGGATTGTACTTATTTGGATAATGTGGACGAACCTGTGGTAGAAAATAATCCACATGTTTCGGCATTCTGGCAGAATCTTAAGGTTGCAGAAAATGCAGTTCCAAGCATTGCTGAACTGTCTCGGGCATGTGAAGCGTGTGGTTCGTGGTCCGTGGAGGATAGAGTCGAGCTAGGCTGCTCTGCATCTATGCAACTTTTTTCAAGGTGTTGATAGGAGGTCTGCAACAAATGTGAAATTGGCTAAACTAGTTATGGACTTGTCTAGGTTTATGTCCTACCCGTGGGGTAGGGTTGGTTTTATGAAACTAATAAAAAGTGTGAAGGATGCAGTTTTGACCAAGCCAAGCTACGTTATAGAAGGCTGGGCCCAAGTTCTTCAAGTCTGGATATATCATGCTTTACCTCGTTTTGGATTTCATAAAGGAGAGGCATTTCAACCTCCAGTTGTTCCTTGTATCCTATCTTACAAAGGATCTAGGGTGAGGAAAAATGTAAAAGATGCAATGCAGAAGGAGGTTAGTTTTGTAATGGTATATTATGTTATTATGTATTCTTCAATGCTAAAAAACCTGAGATATTTTTCTTAAATAATCATAGAGGAAGGTGCTCAATTTCGAAGCTGCGGCTGAGGCTATCTGGGACAATGAAACTAATGATCCTATCATCGACCTCATGCTCTCAGAAATGTATAAAAAGAAGAAGCCTTTTAATACGTCTACCTGGGTAGGAGCAGGAATTTATGACAATGAGGTAGTGTTGCCAACTTCGTCACCACCTCGAAAGAAGACAAAGAAGTCAGTGAAGGGTTCGGTGTCTCCTCGTGCAGAATCGTCTGGTAGTGGAGAATCGAGTGATTCGGATAGGTCAAACAGTAGGTGTCTAACAAAACTACTGGATAAGATCTCAACATTTGAATCTTCATTGCCGACAGAGTTGGCGAAAACAATGGCCACCTGCCGATCGGAAGTGGCGACGAGCCTCCAAACTTTCCAGTCTGCAATGACCACAAGAATGGACGAACGGCAAGCCTCAGTGATAGCTGCCGTGGATTGTATAAAAACGAGAGTTGAGGTGTTAGAGCAGGCAAAGGATATTCGGAAAGACTCGGTTAGTAACAGAACCCGTTCAAAGCAAATGAAAAGAAAAGATGCGTAGAGTAACAAAACATTGTAAAATTTGGATTCAATTATTGCACACAAGGTATTTCTTAGATATTGAATAAAATTAGTGTTTTTATGTTTTGTTTTGAACAACTATTTACAGATATCTGGTAAGCAAATGAGGCGGTCAAGGAATGAGAGTTATAGCGTCGTAGGTAAATATAAGGGGAATAAGTTTGGTTCTGAAGGGGAATTTAGAGGTGGGAAAGTGAAATCGGTAGTTAACAATGTCGATGAAAATAAGGGGAAGGAACGTACAAAGGCTGAATCAAGTATTGTCGTATGGGTTGGTACGGGAGATTGTGATGATTTAACAGAGAAGTTGGCCAGACAGAAGACTGAGCAAACGGCTGCAGCTATTCTGTACCGAGCCAAGAGTGCGAGGGAAAGAAAATTAGCCCCATCAAAAAAGACTCCTTATACGGGAGCAAAAATTGTGAATAATTTGGTCACTGGACAAAATTCAAACAATAGATATGATCCTTTTGAGAAACCAAATCATGTGAAGGTTGTGTCTCTCAATATTTGGCTGGAATCTAATGGCAATACCGCCAGAGGAAAAGAATCCAATGAATGGTATCATAGGCTTCGCACACCTTCAGACTGGCTGAGAGATGTGGTATGTCAAACTCTGCTTTGTTTTGCATAATTTAAGCTTAACCTTTGCTTTGTCGAGGTTGAGCTCTGCTTTGCTTTGCATAAGTTAAGCTCTGCTTTGCTTTGCCTAAGTGAAGCTCTGCTTTGCTTTGCCTAAGTGAAGCTCTGCTTTGCTTTGAATAAGTTAAGCTCTGCTTTGCTTTGCATAAGTTAAGCTCTGCTTTCCTTTGAATAAGTTAAGCTCTGCTTTGATTTGCCTAAGTGAAGCTCTGCTTTGAATAAGTTAAGCTGTCCTTTGCTTTGCCTAAGTTAAGCTAACTCTGCTTTGATTGTTATAAGGTAAACTCTGCTATCCTATGCATTAGGCTTGATTGCGATGTTTTGAGCAGTAGGTGTTGCGGTAGGTGTTGATGGCTTAAATGAATCAAACACTTCATGCATCTCTTTCTATTATTACAAACAACACCTAGACACTGCGATGGCGATGCTGCGGAGGCGGTATTATTTAAATAGTCGATGCTTTAGGATTGCTCGCCTTACCTTTTTGGACACTATTTTCCAGGTGTTATGGGTTGATCAATATAGACAATTCTTACAATCTCAACCTGAGGCTGATGGTACAGGGCGGCTCCTTCCTCCTGGAACATTTGACTACGTAAATGGACTGAAACCCTTTGAGTTCAACACGGGAAAAGTTTGGCTATCTGAGGTTGATGACATCTACTGTCCCTTAAACGTCAGCAATAGTCACTGGGTTGCAATGTGGATCAGTCTCCCCAACCGTAAAATTACCATATTCGACTCTCACGTGTTTATGAAGCTTGTGTCTGATGAGGAACTAGAGAAGGTTGTCACCCCATTTGCAACGATGATCCCTTATGCAATGCGCGCTGTTAATCCCGACGCAAATACCTCTATCACACCTTATACTTGGGAAAGGATAAAGGCCGGAGTTCCACAGAATAGGAAAAGTGGCGACTGCGGAGTTTATGTTTTTAAATATTTAGAATGTCATGCCCTAGGCCTTTATCCTTTTCCTAAAGCTCTCCGTGATTCGAATATAAAACAGATAAGGGAGAAGCTAGCGGTCAAAATCTTCGATGAGCTAGCTGAAACAGGGCAGAGGGATTGCGATGCTGGAGACGTTGATCTTTATGAGAGGGAAGGCTAACATGATGGTGTAATTTAACATTATCTGGTATCGTTTGTAAATGGATGAACATATTCTATCCAAAGCCGATTTTTGGTCTTTCGCATTAGTATAACGAAGCTTTTTTGTCTTGTTTATGTATCTTTTGTTATCATCGTGGAAATAATTTTTTTTTTTTTGTCTTGGTTATGCTAATCCGGAGTACAAATACTAACTAATTTTAGTATTCATTTGAAACTCTTCATTGCTATTTGTAAACAATCGAAGAAACATTTTGATAGGGAATCCTTCCATTCCCTAAATTACGAAACCTGAGGGCACAATCATTATCGCAAATAAGAAAAAACTTAAATATCACACATTTCTTGTGCTATTACTAGAATAACACACATCTTTCCAATATCACTATTTTACTAGTATAATACATAACCCAACTGAAATGTTCATTATGTCCTGATATAAGGTTTTTGAAATTTCTGCTGAAAATTTAATTTCTCATATTAGAGTAAACCGAACAGTCCTTTCTCATATTCTAGTAAAAGAAGAAAATAAAGCCGCAAACTCTCTCAATTCCGATCGATTGAAGCAGCCCAACTCACTGTCGCTTCCGCCTCGCCATCAGTGTGCAGTGTTCCGGCTCTCAGTCGTCTTCCGCTTGGTATTCCGCCTCGCCTTCGTCTCGCGTTCGTTTAATACTTAGGGTTCAACTTCGGAAGATATTTACTGACTTTCCGGTAAGTAATTATTGTTTCTACGGTATGCGTTCCAAATAGGGTGGATTTGTAATTATAGGTGCGGGTGAAGAAGATGGTTGATTTTTAGCAATTGCTTGATGTCTGAGTTATGAAATTAATGACCCGGAAGTTATGGGTTTTATCGGCTGAGTTATGAAATTCATGATGGCTGAGTTATGAAATAAATTATGGCTGAGTTATGAGTTTTCAAGTCTGAGTTATGAGTTTTCAAGTCTGAGTTATTAGTTTATTTATGGCTGACTTATATTTTCTTATGTCTGATTAGTTTAAATTGCTGGCTGACTTATGATATTTAATGGCTGATTTATGATTAGATGGAAGGTTCAAAGAAATACCCGTGCCCGCTTTACGAAGATGGGAAATCTCCTCTGATGTCCAGAAGCTTGAATCATAATTGTCAGCTGGGCAATTTCGCACGCGTCAGAGAAGCAATAGGGATTGATGCGTGGGAAGCAATAAAGGAAACAAGAGTTGGAATCATTCCCAAGCTGGTGGATTCCGACTACGTATGGTCAGCAAAGACTGTACATTATTTGCTAACGCGACAGTTAAGGATATCAAGCCAACATGAGATTTGGTCATTAGTCGGGGGCAACCAATAAGATTCAGCCTTCACGAAGTTTACAGAAATTATGGGTTTAGAATCAGGTGCATACCACTGCGAAAACTGTGACGCTGACTACCGTCCGATGTGGGAATTGTTGGGTGTGCCCAAAGGCGCTGCTGGTGGTCCGAAATATGATGAACTCGCTGGTGTATTCGGAAAGTGTCGTGGTTGGGAATTATCGCAACGGATGCAGGTTGGGTTGTTGTGTATTCTCCACATGGGTATACACGGCTTACATCATAATTCACGACTGCCTATGGAAAGTGCCAAAAGAGTCTTCAGAATTGAAGACGTTGACAGTTACCCGTGGGGTAGAGTAGCGTTTCGGGAGCTAATGGAAGGAGTTAAGAAGGTCGGGTTGGAAGGCCAAGGAAATTCATACACGGTGAGTGGATGCGTCCACGCATTGCAATTTTGGGCATATGAAGCAGTAACTGTTTTTGGGGAGGTTATTGGGAGATTAACAAATCCTGGTGAAATTTCATTCCTTCGTTGGGGTGGAAAACGTACACGTAGAGCAATCGAAAGTTTTATTTCTGACGAGATTGCCAAGCATGGTCAGGTACTGTTTTCTCTTACTTAGCGGCTGACTTATCTCACTTGCCGGCTGACTTATATTATAAATATCATGGCTGACTTAGCTAACTTGATGGCTGACTTATCTTAGTTTTGGGCTGACTTAGCTTACTTGCCGGCTAACTTTTCTATTGTTTTTATGACTCACATGTTGATTTGTTATTATAGGTGCGAGTCGGGAAGATGGTTATCAAGCCTGTTGCTGAAATTTATCCTTATTGGGATTCTAAAGATAACGACCACGAACCTGAACTTCATCAGTTAATTTGCGACATTTTGGCTGGTACTTTTGATGGACGCTTTTGGGATGTTAGAAAAGCTCAAGTAGCCGTCCAATCTAAGAAGATGCATAAAGCTAAGAGAGTCGATCATGTCGAACCCTCGAAGAAGAAGCGGAGAAGGTAAAGAAAGGCAGAACCGATGGTGATTTCGGTGAAGAAGTTGGGAATAAAAACAATGTTGCTGCCGGTTGTGATAAAGCGGTTGTAAGTCTGAGTTCTCTTGTCATATTTTTTTGTTTACCCAAAGTTTGTTGTGGTTTTTGTTTTATGTGTTAACATTATTTTATATTGTAGAGTTTGAGAGAAGACTCCGAAGAGCTTGGTTTGATCGTCATACTCTACGATAAATTTGATGCCATGGAGGCCAGCATTAACAGACTGGTTGGTGGCATTGAAGATAGGATGGTCGTAAAATTCCGGGAGAATTATGAGGAGTTCAAATCTGATATTGAAGAAAGAGTTTCTTTGCTAGAAAGAGACATGAAGGAGTTGAAAAGACGTAATCCGTCTCAGCCAACTGAAGATGAGAACGCAATGATTCGCAATTATCAAGAGTATACGAGTCTGGTATGTTAAGTATTGATTATGTTATTCGGCTGACTTATCTAGCTTATTAATTATGGCTGAGTTATTAATTTATTCGGCTGATTGATCTGGCTTATTACGTATGATTTATCTAGCATATTACGGCTGAGTTATTAATTTGTTGGGGCTGATTTATCTACTTTATTACGGCTGAGTTAATAATTTACTGGGGCTGAGTTATCTACCTTAGTACGGCTGAGTTATTAATTTGTTAGGGCTGATTTATCTACTTTACTACGGCTGAGTTATTAATTTACTGGGGCTGAGTTATCTACGTTATTACGGCTGAGTTATTAATTTGTTGGGTTATCTATCTTATTACGGCTGAGTTATATATCTTATTATGGCTGAGTTATCTAATTTTTTTTTTTTCTTGCTTACAGATCCAGAAGCGAGAACCAGCGTCTCTCCTGCGAAGTATGACGATATAGACACCGATTTTGTTCATCAAGAGTTGGTGGCAGATAAAGTTAATAAAAAAGACAAAGCAAGCGAAGAATAAGAAAACGGATGTCAACAAAGAAGTGAAGAAGGCGGATGCAGTGAAGAAGCTTGTGATTAAGTCGAGAGAAGATTGCAACAAAGGTATTGTGACTCCGCACTTGGTAGATACAAGTGAGGGTCTTGTTGAAGGTGATGACCAGCAACCGCAACCGCAACATCCAGAAAGATCTGACGTAGTGGATATAACCGAGAAAGTACGGGATGAAGAAAAGAAATTGTTGTCCGACTTGGAGGAGCCGAGAGGAGGAAAAATACGGAACACGAAACTATCTGCTAGTATAAACGCTTTAACTTCTGCTATTCATACATTAGATGCAGTTGGTCAGCCGTCGAAGAAACGGTATCCTCCACCACCACCGTATCCGACTGTTGGAAACAGTGGATTGACTCTTATGAGGAAAGATCTCGTCCCGTCGAAAGCAATATATGATCCAATAAAACCGGCTGATCCGTTGAGAATGGAGGCGCTTACTAGCTACCTGCGGCTGTATGAGTAGGTTACAAATTTCATATGGTATGTGACAGTCAAATATTTCATATGATTGGTTACTAAATATTTCGTTTACTATTTCAGGAAATTTCCACTTGATACAACGCCACCAGAGGTGCCATCAGATGTTTATTTCTACGGGGTTCTCATTACCCCGAGAGCGGCTTGGCGACCCTAAGTATGGATGGTTAGGTGATGATGTAAGTGAAATTGTAGTGTCGGCTGATTTATCATATAAAGGCTGATTTATTATTTAATAAGGCTGATTTATTGTATTCTAACGGCATATTTATTATATAGTCTAACGGCTGATTTTTGGTACTTGACGGCTGACTTATTGTGACTTTTCATTGTTATTACAGCACATAAGTGCTTTCATGAGACTTCGAGGATACGATCGACTCTCCGTCCAAGCCCGTTCCACACTGATCGCATTGCGTTTATTGACAACTGGTCCGTCGCTTTGTGGTTACAAGATTCCGATCAGTTCATAATCAATCCAAAGAAATTTAAATTCTCTGATGGGTGGTTGAAGCTGGCGAACGGAGTGGCTCCTGATGATACACCGACATTCATGAGGTGGTATCACGATGTTGACAACATCTATGTCGTACACAACGTCGGTGGCAATCACTGGGTAACCCTAGACATCGATTTGAAAAAAGAGAAAATCGATATTTACGACAGTATACTAGGACAAGGAACCGCAGAAGCAGACAAGAGGTTGCTTGATATGTGCAAGCCATGTACGCGTATGACACCGTGTCTGCTAAACGAAATCGTACCACCCGACGTGCGTAAGATCAGCTTGAAGCAGTTCACGTGTAGAAGGATCAAAAAGAACGTCCCCCAAAACGAAATCTCAGGTGATTGTGGCGTGTATTCGCTGAAATACGTTGAATGTCTAGCACTTGGCGTTACTTTCGAAGGCCTAAGTGACCGGAATATTCAACATTGACGAGAGAAGATGGCAGCGGATATCCTCGCCGAGGCACCAGATTATTTAACTCAGTTTATCGTCTGACTTATCAAAATTAGGACTGTTTTAAAGTAATTAGTGTAATTTTGTAATTATTTATGTTAATGGTTGACTTATGACTTAATACGGCTGATTTTTGCTTGTACATGGCTGAGTTATCTAATTTATTATGTAATTATTTATGTTAATGGCTGACTTATGACTTAATACGGCTGATTTTTGCTTGTACATGGCTGAGTTATATAATTATTTATCTTAACGGTTGACTTAGAGTTTTATTACGCCCTGAAGTCTGTATTTATTTTTGTTAATGGCTGACTAATGACATAACATGGGCGATTTATGCACTTATTATAAAGAGTTATAGAAAGGCTTAAAGTCTATGGTTTTGTAATAAAACTTTGTAAAATCAATTTAAGAACGAAATAAATTATTTTTTCATCTATAAATAATATAATAAAATGTGATAATGTTTCCAGAAGAAGTAATTTACTCAAATATTGGGTGGTTTATAACTATGTTTTTTAATAAAAACACCTCGGAATGTTGCCAAACATACCACATTTATGTATTGATATAATTGTCAAACGTTTGTTTTATAGTAATGTCTAATGTTAAAGGTCAATAAACTGAGTTGTACGAACATTATACCCGATTTGGGTAACTGTTGCATGGGCTAGAAATGATGTGATATTTAGCAGTGGAGAAAATATATTTTATTGATTCGTAAAACCCCAAATTACAAATCATCATTGAACGAGAAACCTAAACTATCCCAATCGATCTCCGGGATATGAAAATCCTCCACCTCACACTCGACCAAATCCTTTTGTGGAAGCAAGCGGTTCAGCTCGGCTTCAGGAACCAAGTTTTGTCCATTCAACCATGCATTTACCATTGACAGTTCTGCCATCTTTTGTGCTAACTTGCGCTTCGTGTCGTTAGCCTTATCGATCATCGCCATTTGTTCTTTCACCATTATCAGAACCGCCCGCTGCCGGTTCTTTGCCATCCTAATCTCCCCCAAAAGTGCTGCGGTCTCTCTCCGAGAGGCGTCAATCTCCGCTGCCATATCCCTTGCCGTTTGCGTATTCCGCTTCTTTGACGAATATGATGGTGTCGCCATGTTGTTGAACGTTGCTGGTTTCTTTTTAAATGGTTAGTCAACTGGAAGATGAGGTGTATTGTGTTGGCATAGAGGTATATATATATAGACGTCCGCATGAAACCAGGGAATTAAAGGTTAACGTGAAATCGTGGTAAAACCGTAATGATTTATGTCCGTAATCATTTATGTCCTCTGCACTCTCTGGTGGTAGAGACATTAATTGATTTGACAAGGAGGAAGATGGAAGGGCTTGTATCGGAAAATGGTATCGGAAGATGGAAGGGCTTGTATCGGCTGAGTTATCATATAATAGGGCTGATTTATTATGCTTTACGGCTGAGTTATCATATAATAGGGCTGATTTATTATGCTTTACGGCTGAGTTATCATATAATCAAGCTGATTTATTATGCTTTACGGCTGAGTTATCATATAATACGGCTTATTTATTAAGCTTTACGGCTGAGTTATCATATAATACAGCTGATTTATTATGCTTTACGGATAAGTTATCATATAATAGGGCTGATTTATTATGCTTTATGGCTGAGTTATCATATAATACGGCTTATTTATTAAGCTTTATGGCTGAGTTATCATATAATACAGCTGATTTATTATGCTTTACGCCTGAATTATATGTCAAATCGCCAAATTGAACAAATTAATAATCTAGTAAAGTGTCAGGTTTTCTTACTCCTATCGGGTGAATCAAACAATCGGTGGGATCAATGGTAACACAAGAAACACAAACTAAATAATTAGTTTCAAATAGAAATTATATAAAATTACCCGATACGAACAGATCAATAAAAACAAAGGGAAAAAAAAAACCAACCAAACAAGCCAAAACACAGACGCAACAAGGTTCAACGCATAAACGGGAATCCAAGGTTCTCCCAATCGATATCTGGAATCTGCATGCAATGCAGCTGAGATCTAAGAAACGCAGTTTCTATCTCCAGATCGGTGCGGTACGATTCGTACTCCGACTCGCTCTGCAGTTCATCAACAATTTTTCGAAGGGTGTATGTCTGACCCTTCATTTCCGCCAACTTGACCTCCAACTCCAATGCCGCCTCCTTCTTGTCCATTACCTCTTTCACCTTATGCAGAACATCAACAAATCCATCTTTCACGCCCTGAAGCTCCTTTTGAAGGGCACTGATTTCTTCCCGAGCTTTCTTCACCTCCTCCTCCCAATCCCTTTCAACTAGGACATCCTCCTTAATAACATACTCCCCTGCCATGGCTGATTAGTTGGATGGTATTTGTTAGGGTTTTCTGTGCAAGGTAAAAGAGATGGCTATTGTTATATATATTGAGGGAGCGAGGGTTTTTTTGGGATAATCATGGGCAAACCGTGTTTGGTTTTATTGAATATGCTGACTAGATTTAATAGCCATAGTTGTTTTGCTTCCCAATCCTCGCCATCGGTAACCCAATCACGCATATTTATCCGTGCGTAAGGAATTTGCAAACTGTTTTAAAAGGGAAAACCAAGTATACTTTGAAGCGAAAATATATACTATATGTTAGAAAACCATGATTAGTGGGGGTTCTTAGGTGAGTTTCATAATTATTTTAATGATTAACTTTATTATATTTTTTTTAAACCAATGTACATAGTTTCTTATTTTAGATACTTAAGAAACTGTCTCTTAAGAATTTAATATTATAAACATATAAAGAAACCCATAAAGTGTGTCTCCATTAATCATGCCCTAATATTACTTGATTAAGTTCACCATCATTTCCATCAATCCTTATCAACCCCAAATATAGTGTAGAGTAATGCTTCATTTAGACAAAACTCCTCTACACCCCGTTAGACAATGGTTTGCCCTATGGCCTGGTTGTCCGCAAGTCGTGCAACTATATATCTTATGCTTTGGTCTTCCAAACCCTTTGCTCTTAGATTTCATAGCAAGTTCAAGAGCACTTTTGAATCTACATTTCTTTTTGCGGCCAGGTTTCGGTTTAACAACAGGTGGAAGGCACTTCGTTGCCAAGACCTCTGCAGGAACCGGGACGTCCGTAGCTCTTGGGTTAATATTATGCGAGTAAGCTGCATACAAATACGGTTTTGTGTATAATGGGTCCACCAACGTGTCTGTATGCATATTGATGGATGTCCCACAAGCTATTGTGTGCTCGCATGGTATCTTCTCAAAAGCGTAGACACCACAAGTGTAGATACGTCGCAGCAGATCAACCAAACACTCGTATTCTCCTCCTGTCACTAGGAAAGTCCAAGAGTCTACAGGGTGGACTGTTAAAAAAGAGGCTTTCGTAGACCGCACCTGTAGAATATGTTCCACCGCACGCGAATTGTTTGTCTCAAGCTGGACAGCGTCTTCCCGTCTCTCACAAAACCATCGACCTATCTTCCTCCACATATACTCAACGAAACATGAGACGCGAAATCCTCTTGCGGATTTAACTGCAGAGTTAACTGACTCAGCAATGTTGCTTGTTTTGATATTGTACCTTTCGCCTTGAAAGTACACACGGGACCATTGTCGGGGATCTGCCTTCTCCAAGTAATCATCTACCTGGCTGTTATGCATCCGAATCTGTTCCATGTAGTAGTTGTATTTCGGAAACGTGCAAGCATATGCAGCCTTTTAACGTAATACAAGACACTCCTACCCTTGAACTTTGTCACAATATTATTTTCCATATGATAGTAGCATATCCCTCTTAACGCATTTGGTAAAATTTTTGCTTGTGCTCTCTCAATCGACTTGTGCCTGTCAGAGACAATAACCAATGGGTTGACGTTTGCGTCCGGTATACAAGAACGGAGATTCATGAAAAACCATTCCCAGGATGCATCATTTTCCAAGTCCACAATCGCAATAGCGAACGGAAAAATTTGAAAATTACCATCTTGCGCAACGGCCACAAGCAAAACACCTCCGTACCTTCCCGTTAAATGGGATCCGTCGACTACTATGACCCTTTTGAGGAATCTGAAACCAAATATTGAGGCTTCTAACGCGATGAACACATATTTAAATCTACCTTCGTCATCAAGATGCAGCTCAGTTTTGGTTCCTGTTTTAGTTGCAAGAAAAGTGAGTACGATGGGAAATATGTATATAAGTGAAGCACAACTATATTCACCTGGATTAGCTTTTTTCAGCTGATGCAAATACGAGGGCAGTTGCTCATATCCAAGTTCATGTGTTCCTCTCACCAATTCCTGCGCACTGATCAATGTTCTGTACGACGCCCAGTAGCTCAGCTCAATACCAAATGCTGCTTTCGTAGACTGTTTGATGTGGTTGGCTGTGAGCCCATCAATAATTCCAAAACGGGCCATAAACATCTTTGCCATAGATTTAGGAGAAACCGCGGTACGCTTAGAAAATATGTCTCCTGCAGAACATGTGTGAAAACTTCTATAAACCCTAATATACATAATTTCAGAATTACTGTCCCTACTCGTTGCTCTAACCCTCCATTTACACCCTTGTACCCGACAAACTGCTAGGAACAACGTTTTTGTGGACTTCTTTATTTTCAGGGAAAACTTCTGTTCAACAGATAGCATACGCAGCCGCTGCTTGAGTTCCTCCTTTGAAGAATAAGTCTCCCTGAGCTCCCTACTCATACCGTTGCCCACTTGCGAGTTTGTTGATTTTATTGGCCTTGCGTTAATCTCCCCAGCCTCTTCATCATGTTTAACTCTCCCATATTCGCTATTGTGTGCATCGGCCGTTCGATATGCTTCTTTCTCCACAACACCATCATCTACAGCTTCTCCAGCTTCCGCAGCTTGCCGATTGGCATTAACTTCCTCTGTTTGACGTTTACATGATACACACAGACGTACGATATGCGTCCCACTCAGGGCGACCAATCTTCTCACTTGTCTGTCATTGGTGATAAATACAGGGGGGAGTCCGTAGGCAACCCACTCAACATAGGGGTTGGTAACATATAACCCATATCCACATCTGAAGCACCTATATTAAAATCCTCTTGCACCATACGAAGGAGTTCTTCATGTGAACAATCGGCTTTGATTAGAAGCATTTTGCCTCCCACCTTTGTCTGCTTTGAAACGCCATGGAGAATCCTCTTCTGCCCATTCTCCTATTACAGAGTAAATATTAGCCATTGCACAATCTCTGTAAAATTAGGTTTCCAGATTCCCATAGTTCTATATATGTGGGTGTGATTAGTTCTTTCTATTATTATATTATTGATTTCTATAGCTTAAATATAATGATACTTAAATATCACAGAAACAGAACATAATGACAGATCTTTTTTAATTCCTGTAATGTTTTTAATTTCTCGGAATACCCTAGTATTCCCTTATAATCATTTCCTAAAAAAACGTTACAACATAATGTTTTCACTGTGGTTACGGTCCTTACGGATGAGTGATGGTAATGGCTGACTTATTATAGAAATCAGCCAAACGTTTTGGCTGACTTTCACTCCGACGACCGGTTTATGAAATTTCGGCTTATTTAATTGCATAAGAAATGGCTGACTTATTATAGAAATCAGCCAAACGTTTTGGCTGACTTTCATGCCGATGACCGATTTATGAAATATCGGCTGATTTAATTGCATTAGACATGGCTGACTTTTACTCAGACGAGTGATTTATGAAAACGTTGCCAGACTTATCGCTTCGACGTGGCTGATTTACTGAAACACAGCGGATTTATGTCACTGATTTTATGTTTAGCTAATGCGTATGCGAGCTTATGGCAGCTGGGTTTAATTGATAAATTTGAAAGTTTACATTTACAATGTATGACACAATTTAAAATTTAACTTAACCAAACAAACTAAACCCGAATATAGGTAACCGAAACCTTAAACCCAACTAAATCGATTTCCCTAAACCGAATAACTCATTACCCTAACCCCAAAATCGATTTCCCCCAAATCGATTTCATAAAACCTAAACCCTAAAAAATCAAAATCGGGAGCTAAGGTGACGAAAGAGACAAATTAGGATTAAACAACCATATTCAACAATGTTAAACAACAACATCCAAGTTAATAAACAACAACCAAGTTAGACAAAGTTAAACAACAATCAAGTTAAAGAACACAAACAAAGACTCTAAATTGGATTTAAATTAGACAAGAACCAGTTAAACAAATAACGTCAAATGAGATATATTGCAACCAACAACACCATGACTGTTGTACTTGAGGCTAAAACCATCTTCTTCATCCTGGCTTGAGTTTCCTTCAGAAGAGGTTCCAATCTTTCGTACAGCTTCTCCTCTATGTCTCCTTCCATCTTCTCAATCAAATTCTCCGCTTCATCTAAAATTGTTGAAATTTTAGCCACGGTTTCTTCAATGGTAGCCACAGATTCGTCGAGCTTCTCGATTTCCTTCTCTTTCATCAACCCATTTGAATGTGTGCTTGTCATTCGAAAGCTTCTCTCCAACTGCATACGAACATCGGTAGAATCGACGATATGGATTGGTGCTCGTCTTCGATGTTAACGTTACCAGAGGTTGGCCACACCAACATTTCCTCGACAGAGACCTTATATTCGAGAAACCACTAGATCCATGGCTCAGATTAGTCATCTTTCATTTGAATTCGGGAAGAGAAAAAGGGAAGACGAAATGAGTTTGATTTTTTTAGGTTTATGTTTTATGAAATCGATTGGGGGGAAATCGATTTTGGGGTAAGGGTAATTAGTTATTCGGTTTAGAGAAATCGATTTAGTTGGGTTTAAGGTTTCGGTTACCTATATTCGGGTTTAGTGTGTTTGGTTAAGTTAAATTTTAAATTGTGTCATACATTGTAAATGTAAACTTTTAAATTTATCAATTAAACCCAGCGATTTCGGAAATTATTTTTGAAATCAATCAATTTAACCCATAAAGTTACAAATTTCCAAAGTTCGTATGCAATTGGACTGAAAGTTTGAAAAATGTCATAAAATAGACCGAGCCCCAAACTTCATACGCGACAATTGCAAAGCTTTTTGAGCTTAATCAAAATCGACCATATACGTCTTTGTATGGAGGTCACACAGATCAACGACGATGATGTTATGCGAAGGATAAGTCGAAACGGACGTTCACTCATGTCTCAAAAGATGAAGGTAACAAAGTCTGTAATAGTTGTGATTTAGATGATGATATTGGGTATATTCATTATAGAGCAGAGTCGCCGGCAGAATTTAGCGAATACAAAGATATGGAGAGTAAAGCTGTAAGCTACCAAGGAGGAGACAAATCTGAAGATGAAGAAGATGACGAATTTGGCACCAGATTTGACATCATTGATGACCCTGATGGTGCGTCATCTGATGATGATAATTTTTGCCTATTAGGAAAGCTTGTTGAAGAAGATGAAAATTCATATAATTTGCCTCCTAAGAAGAGACCCGCGAATATAACGAAGCACGATTTCAAAGGATCTGATGGGTTTCTGAAGTTGGAGATGTTTTCGCAAAATATTTCTGTCGGACAGCGATATGCCCGGAAAAAGGATCTGAAACATCGCCTGAAACTTCTAACGGTGAGGGATCGATTCGATTTTGATGTGCCGGTATCCTCTAAAGAAATGCTTATTGTCAGGTGTTGGGTTAACGGATGTAGCTGGAGAGTTCGTGCTTCTACTCAAGGAAATTCCCCAGAATTCTATATTCGTATTTACGATGAAGAACACACTTGTTTTGTAACAGAGCGTTCTAATCGATCCCGTCAAGCAACACCGGATATTTTAGGAGCATTGTACAGAGAGTTCCTTGGTGACATTGATCCATCAGTCAAACCCAGACATGTCGCAGTAGCCATTAACAAGCAATTTGGAATCAAGGTAAATTTATGACCCGGAAACTTTATTAGTATGACCCGGCATATTTAATAGTATGACCCGGCTGATTTATTGGTATGAACTGGCTGATTTATTAGTATGACGCGGCTGATTTATTTGTATGACCGGCTGATTTATAATGTTGACGGGCTGATTTTTGTTTATGACCCTGCTGATTTATTTATAGGACTCGGCTGATTTATGGTTATGAACCGGCTGACTTATTTTATGTATGGCTGAGTTATTAAATCTAATGGCTGACTTATTTTAATTATGGCTGAGTTATGAAATCTAATGGCTGACTTATTTTGTATTATGGCTGATTTGTACTGTCAACAGATGGATTATTGGAAGGCGAATAGGACGTTACGCTTTGCACGACGGATCGATACGGACAATCTTCAAAAGGGGTATGAAGACTTGCCGTCTTATCTATATATGATAAGAAGGGCAAATCCGGGTACAATTACGCATCTCCAACTTGATGTAGAAGGGAGATTCAAGTATTTGTTCATTGCATTCGGTGCAAGCGTCAATGGGTTATCTTTTCTGCGCAAAGTTGTTGTTGTCGATGGTACATTTCTTTATGGAAAATATAAGGGAACACTTATTACAGCACTTGCTCAAGATGGTAATTTTCAGATTTTTCCAATTGCTTTTGGTGTGGTCGACATCGAGAATGATGATTCTTGGAAATGGTTTTTTTCACAACTGAAACTTGTGGTTCCGGATGAGAAAGGTCTCGCGATTATCTCCGATAGACATAACTCAATTGGGAAAGCAATTGGGACTGTTTATACGTTAGCGGCTCCGGGAATCTGCACCTACCATTTGTATAAGAACATATTGGTACGGTTTAAAGGTGAAAATTTGTTTCGTTTCGTGAAGAAAGCTGCAAATTGTTACAGGATGGATGAATTCAATGCCGTTTTCGATGAGATTAGAACACTAAATCCTGATCTTCATGGCTACCTCTAGAGAGCCGATGTACGAATGTGGACACGTGTTCATTTTCCCGGTGATAGATATAACATAACGACAACAAATATAGCGGAGTCGATGAACAAGGTGCTTTCAACAGCTAGAAGTTCGCCAATTGTTCGTCTCTTAGACACGATAAGGGCATGGATGACGAGGTGGTTTGCCGAGCAAAGAGAAGATGCAAGGTCGATGAAAACGACGCTTACACGCGGGGTTGAAAAATTATTGGAGGTAAGTCAGCCACTACAATAGTGTAAGTCAGTTATTAAGTATTATAAATCAGCGTTTAAATTCCATAAGTCAGCCGTCATCATTTTTATTTTCAGGACCGTGTCAGTGGTGCTAGACTTGCGCAGGTACAAAATATTGATCATGTGCATACAGAAGTTACTTGTGGGACATCGTTGCATGTTGTTAATTTGAATGCCAGGAGATGCATGTGCCGTCGGTTTAACATCGAGAAAGTGCCATGTGTACATGCAATCGCATCGGCCGAGCATAGGAACGTTTCTCTTATATCACTGTGTGACCCGTACTGGTGGATGGATTATTTAGCTAATGCGTATGCTGGTACAGATATGCCTATAGATACAGCAGTACCCGTACCTGAACGTGTAGCTAAATAAGTGAGCTTGCCACCAATTCCTCGTCAACAACCAGGAAGACCTAAGATGTCACGATTTAAATCTTCTTTAGAAGTGGCGCTGGCGAAAACGTCCTAGAAAGCAACACACGTGTTGTCTATGTAATCTGGTTGGACACAATGCAAAAACTTGTAAACCATAGAACTGTTGGTTTGTATATATTCACATGACTTGTACATATATTATCTAAATGTTGTATTCATTAACTTGAATGTTTTGTACTAATTATTCCACAGTTGTCAATTAGGCAATCATATAATTATTGTCCTATTCAACAATTTTTTTTCCAAATTAATTGTCACCATAAGTCAGCCGCAGTTACTATAACTCGCCCGTAACGTCTGTATTGGGTTAATTGACGACTTAACTTGTAATTTTAAAATATTTTGAAGTTGAGCAGGATATATTTCTACAATTGGTCTGCTTATGTCTGCGTTTGTCAGCTTTTTAATTTCAAATGACAAATTTACTTGCGCATCTCAATGTTATGTTCATAAATCAGCCACACTAAAAACTAAGTCAGCCGTACGTCAGTAATAAGTCAGCCATAAGCTACCTAATCAGATAAATCAGCCGTAACAAGTTCATAAATCGGCCTGAATAAGTTCATAAATCAGCCATAATAAATAATAAGTCAGCCGTAAAGAACACAATAAGTCAGCCGTGAAGAATACAATAAGTCAGCCCTAAAGAACACAACAAGTCAGCCCTAAAGAACACAATAAGTCAGCCCTAAGCTACGTAATAACATAAACCCGAAACAGACTTTAAGCCCTTCTTTAACAGTGCTTCGTATCCGTACATCACTGACATACTCTAACATGCGCATTCAAGTTGAAATAATTATAGTAAATTATTCCAATGTCATTTGGATGAGATTTTTTGGTGATAGACGGTCCATACATTATCATATTTTATGTAATTATTACTTGTCGAAAATCTAATATTTTCATTTTTAAATTAATTTTACAAAGTTTTACTGGAAAACCAAAGCAGACTTAACCCGATTCTATAAATCTGCTTTGGTTTCTTGACTGTTCACGCTAATATGTTTAAATAATTTTATAAATTTATTGCCATGTCATTTGGATGGAATTTTTAGGTGATAGGCGCTGCAGACATTACCACATTTTAGTAAATTAGTTCTACTCGAAAATATAATTTTTTCATATTAAAATGGATTTTACAAATTTAAATTCCAAAACCAAAGCAGATTTTAAGCACTTCTTTAACTCTGCTTCGTATCCGTACAACACTGCTTCGTATCCGTACAACACTGGCCTACTCTAACATGCGCATTAAAATTGAAATAATTTTAGTAAATTATTGAGATGTCATTTGGATGAGATTTTTTGGTAATAGACGGTCCATACATTATCACATTTATTAAATTATTATTTATCGAAAATATAATATTTTCATTTTTAAATTGATTTTACAATGTTTTAATGGAAACCCAAAGCAGACTTAACCCGATTCTATAAATCTGCTTTGGTTTTCTGGACTTATTGTGTTCTTTACGGCTGACTTATTGTGTTCTTTGCGGCTGACTTATTGTTTATTATGGCTGATTTATGAACTTATTCCGGCCGATTTATGAACTTATTACGGCTGATTTATTCTCTTTGTTGGCTGATTTATCTAATAAGGTAGCTTCTGGCTGACTTAGTACTGACGTATGGCTGACTTATTAGGTTCTTTATGGCTGACTTAGTGTTTAGTATGGCTGATTTATGAACTATGGCTGATTTATGAACTTCTTATGGCTGATTTATGAACATAACATTGAGATGCGTAAGTAAATTTGTCTCGAGAAATAATTGCGATGTCATTTGGATGAGATTTTTTGGTGATAGACGGTCCATACATTATCATATTTTATGAAATTATTACCTGTCGAAAATCTAATATTTTCATTTTTAAATTGATTTTACAAAATTTTACTGGAAAACCAAAGCAGACTTAACCCGATTCTATAAATCTGCTTTGGTTTCTTGACTGTTCACGCTAATATGTTTAAATAATTTTAGAAATTTATTGCCATGTCATTTGGATGGAATTTTTAGGTGATAGGCGCTCCATACATTACCACATTTTAGTAAATTAATTCTAGCCGAAAATATAATTTTTTCATATTAAAATGGATTTTAAAAATTTAAATTCCAAAACCAAAACAGATTTTAAGCCCTTCCTTTAACTCTGCTTCGTATCCGTACAACACTGCTTCGTATCCGTACAACACTGGCCTACTCTAACATGCGCATTAAAATTGAAATAATTTTAGTAAATTATAGCGATGTCATCTGGATGAGATTTTTTGGTGATAGACGGTCCATATATTATCATATTTTAATAAATTATAACTTGTAGAAAATATAATATTTTCATTTTTAAATTGATTTTACAATATTTTAAAGGAAAACCAAAGCAGACTTAACCCGATTCTATAAATCTGCTTTGGTTTCTGGACTTATTATGTTCTTTACGGCTGACTTATTGTGTTCTTTACGGCTGACTTATTTTTATTATGGCTGATTTATGGACTTCTTTACGGCTGACTGATAGTTATTGACTTAACTATGCTTCATTAACTCAGGGGCACTTTCGACATAAAACGGTGGCAATTTCGTAATTATTTTGGCGTCCAAGGTTAAACAGGACCAGAAATTTTATTCTCTTACCTAAAGCAAGGGAAAGGGTTATTTTTGCTCTAAATGGTCAAAAAATGGTCAAAAATCGCACTCCCCTAAAAAAAAATAGAACCAAATGCACTAAAACGGTTTAGTGTTAAATTTCAAAACCACAATTTGGAGCAAAAATCTAATTGAAAGTGAGGCAAACAACTACAATTTCGTAAATTCTCTGGGCATCAAAACTTGTTATTACGATTTTAACAAAATGTAATTATATAATTTTGTTGCAATTTAGTTCTACGAATTTGGCGTTAAACGCTGATTTTGCGATCTTATGGTCAAAACATGATTTTATGGTCTTGGTACTAGATCTCAACTCCTCAATTATGGGATAAAACACGATTCAACCAAAAAATCCTTATTTTATCAGTCCCACAATTTTGACGCCTAAATCTCGATTCTGCGATTTACTAGTTTCCACGTCTTTGTCGTGCGTTTTTGATTCTCATAATAAGGTCATGGATTATGCATTTCGACCAAATTTAGATTATTAAATGACAATGACACACTCTCGTTAAAATCTTTAGCCTCAACAACATTATTATCCTCATCAAAATCTTGAAAACAACAAACTTTATTCTCTTAAGGGTTGGAATTGACACGGTCACGAAGCAAGTTTAGGTTTTGAAGACTCATCCCACATCGAATTAATCATCACTAATTCTTCGAGTGCGTGAAATCCAGAAAACATCTTGTAAAACGTACTCGCTTCTATCTTAAAATAATCAAGATGGAGAGTCTTAAGCTTTGGAAGAGAAACATCACCTTCCACATCAATGCGGACGCCATCCTCAAATTGTATCTTCAGCCTAACCAATGTCTTGCTCAAAAAGATATCTGAAGGCAAAGGATAAAAGCTCGAGTTGGAACAATAACCGTGAGAAGAGGCGATGTATAGATCAATATCTAACACACCACGTTTCAACACTTTAGGTATCCAATCATGCACCGAGTATCTATCAACCACATCTTCACACTTGTCGTGAAATCTCTTCAAAGGAGCATTCTTTTTCGCTTGCAAACCCATACACTATCCACGAAATGCATAAAACTTTCAAAACTATTCCTCTATTTTTCGTAAGTCATTGGAGAATGGAAACAAGAGTTATAAAAGTCAAGATTTGGTACAAAAGCAAGCAAAGGCTTCCATATTTTGGTAAAAACAGTACTGGAAGCAGTTTCTTTAGTTGGAAAGAATGATAAGATATTGTTTAGGGTTGGAGAATAAGACGACAAATGTAAAGCTTTTCGACCTTTGTAGAGGAGTTTTATCTTCCTCCTCAACAACATCTTCATCCTCGTCAATATCTTGAAAACGACAAAACATTAGTCTCTTGAGGGTCGTGATAGACACGGTCACGAAGCAAGGTTCAGGTTTTGAAGACTCATCTCACATCAAATTAATCATCACTAATTCTTCGAGTAAGCGTACTCGCTGATATCTTGAAATAATCAAAATGGAGAGTCTTAAGCTTTGAAAGAGAAACATCACCTTCCACATTAATGTTGACATCATCCTCAAACTGTATCTTCAGCCTAACCAATGTCTTGCTCACAAAGATATATTAAGGCAGAGGATAAAAGCTCGAGTTGGAACAATAACCACGAGACGAAGCGATATATAGATCAATATCTAACACACCACGTTTCAACAGTTTAGGTATCCAATCTTGCACCGAGTATCTATCAACCACATTTCACACTTACCGTGAAATCTCTTCAATGGAGCATTCTCTTCCGCTTGCAAAGCCAATACACTATCCACTAAACACATAAAAATTTCCTAACTCTTCCTCCGATTTTCGTAAGTCATGGAGGATGTAAACATAATGAGTCATCAAAGTCAAGATTCGGTAAAAAAGCAAGTAAAGACTTCCATCTTTTGGCAAGAACAGCACTGTAAGTAGCGTCCTTAGTTGGAAGGAATGATAAAATATTGTTTAGGATTGGAGAATATGACGACAAATAATGGAAAAATTCTCGACCTTCGTGTTCTTGTAGGTCTAAACCTTTTTTTTATTTTAATTATCTTATAATTCTTGCAGTTTTAATCAAATGTCGATTGTTTGGTTTGTATAGCTAGATTTCACAATTGTGATTTCAGTTTTGTAAATTTTGGTTTCTCAATGACCAAACTTTTTAGTTTTTAATATATCACAGGTTGACAAAAAAAATGAAAACAGAACGAAATGCACTAAAAGTTTTGAGCGTTAAATTTCAAAACCACAATTGTGGAGCAAAAATCTAATTGAAAGTGAGGCAAACAATTACAATTTCGTAAATCCTCAAATTGGGCATCAAAACTTGTTTCCACAATTTTAACAAAATGTAATTATATAACTTTATTGCAATTTGGTTCTACGAATTTGGCGCTAAACACGGATTTTGCGATCTTAAGGTCAAAACATGATTTATTAATCTTGGTACTAGATCTCAATTCCTCAATTATTGGACAAAACACGATTTAACAAAAAATTGATTATTCCATTAATCGCATTAATTTTGATGTCAAAATCTTGATTCTGCGATTTTACTAGTTTCCACGTCTTTGTCGTGAGGTTTTGATTCTCGGAATATGGCCATGGATTATGCATTTCGACCAGATTTGGATTCTCGAATGATGACAATGACACAGTCTGGTTAAAATCTCCAGTGTCAACAACATCTTCATCCTCATTAAAGTCTTAAAAACGACAAAACTTTAGTCTCTTGAGGGTCATGATAGACACGGTTACGAAGCAAGGTTCAGGTTTTGAAGACTCATTCCACATCAAACTAATCATCACTAATTTTCGAGATTTAAACCGTTTTTTTTTAAATTTAATCTTATTTTTCTTGCAGTTTTAATTCAAATGACGATTGTTTGGTTTGTACAGCTAGATTTTACAATTGTGTTTTCAGTTTTATAAATTCTGGTTTCTCAATTTGGTTGACCAAACCTTTTAATATATCACAAGTTGGCAAAAAAATGAAAATAGAACCAAACGCACTAAAACTTTTTAGCGTATAATTTCAAAACCACAATTGTGGAGCAAAAAATATAATTAAAAGGAGGCAAACAATTTCAATTTCGGAAATCCTCAAATTGGTCATCAAAACTTGTTTCCACGATTTTAACAAAATATAATTATATAATTTGGCACTAAAAGCTGATTTTGCGATCTTAAGATCAAAACATGATTTTCTAATCTTGGTCCTAGATCTCAATTCCTCAATTATGGGACAAAACACGATTCAACGAAAAAATAATTATTCCATTAATTCCACAATTTATACGTCAAAATCTCTATTCTGCGAGTTTACTAGTTTCAAAGTTTCAAAGTCTTTGTGAGGTTTAGATTCTCAGATTAAAGCCATGAATTATGCATTGCGAATGAAAAATAGTTATTTTTTAATTAAGATGTAAAATTATAATATGATGGTTTTCCAAAAAATTATTAATTTTTAAATATCTGCGATGGTACTTTAGTTAATTTTGTTCAATTTGGATGAAAAATTCATTGCATTATATCTTCTTTTTCTTTTTTTCTTCGCAACCAGAAAATCAAAAAAACTTTTTTCGGCTTTTTGCATCTAAACACATCATCTTGACTATTATTTGGTGCAACATCCAAACAACGAAAAAACACAGAGCACTTGAAATGAAACTGTGGATACTGAAACCATTGCAGCAAAGTAGTTCCTGTAGCTTCCTTCCACAATGACAGATCCCCGGAAGTTGTGAAGATGTTGATAACCCTTCAACAAGATCCCAAACAAAAGAGCTTCCTTTGCACAAATAGATAGATTCCAACATCACAGAACCAAACTCAGACAAGGGAACATTATAAAATAAAAATGGCAGTAAAGCTCATGTGAGAATCGAAACCACATATGAAAGAAAAGTAAGAGCATGACCTGCCAACTCTCTTCTTCAGTCTTCACTTATTACTGTCCCATTTGGCCAAAGTATCTACCGGCAATGGCGATGAGCATATTTGCCATGGTGATAACTTCTTCATCTCCAACTTCTAATGATTTCTCCGCCCGAACACTTGCACACTTCCGCAGAAGACCCCTGAGACAAGCACAAGTATCAGCATCCAAAGGAGTCTCCAATGATGCACACAACGCTACTACCCATTTGCAGTCGCTACTCTGTAAACCGCTCTCCTTCTCAACCAAACATATACGCTTTTTCAGCTTTGACACCCGCGTCACCGAGTCCATTCCTTGTATCTCTGAAGCCACCCCACCAAATGACTCATCTGTCTCTGTGTGGAAACGCTTATTGAATATCTCCATGAGCAAATCTTCAACACACTGACTTGATATTATCTCATCCTCGCAGCTGTTGCCATTTTGCGATAAAGCCTGTAAAAACCACAACACTTACTTTCATTTCCGTCGATTAAGTGACACTCTGCTAGTAACCAATCATGCAATTTAGAAGAAATATCAGGAAAAAATACCTGGCGAAGGTGTATAAAGTCGGAAAGCAACGAGTCCTCCCATTCCTTCATCGGTAGCAGGTACTCTGGGCATTTAGGGATTTCAGGAATTAGTGGCATATAAACACTTTGCTCTTTCTTTCTGTACTTGCTTTCATCTATCTTGGCTACTCTTACATTCGGAATTCCCTTAGCCTCCCACCTAAATTAGGAACAACTCAACCATATTAGCAAAATCGTAAATACACAAAAAGATTGAAACAGAGAGATAATATACCTGACTCTTCTTAAATATTCAAGCCCATCTTCTGGCGGTCCAGTACTGAAATCAGGTTCTCCATCTACCTCAAACGCAGGTCTCAAAATGCTATTGTAATCATCATTATCGTCAGTGTAGTCTTCATGAGCTAGGTCCTCCGTTCCTTCATCATTGCCCAAACTTTCTCCTGAAGAAATAATCATACTTGGAATATCAGTCTGTGATAAGGTAACGAACAGAAATAGACAAAAGATTCCTAAACACAGCAGTAATGAGCTTGCGTAGAAACAGATAAGAACTAAGGCCATCAAATAAAAAAACTTTGGAAGGTTTTGACTGTGAGTGCACTATTTTTTATTGAAAATGGATTCTGAACCGAAGAATCTATATATAGAACGAATGTATGAGGTGTTAGCTCATAGAAACTAATAAAAAAGGACTTGTATTGTGTCATAGAAAAGAGCAAATTGGTGAACAATGGACTTTGACAAATTTCTTCCAAAGATATTCACACGGTTTCGTCTTTTGTACAGCAGGACCTGTGGAAAAGAAAATAAGAGGCCCCTATCAAAACGACATGTTATGTACTGGAACCGATGAGAGAACTGATAAATAAAGAACAAATCTGGAAACAAGAAAAGAGCTTTTGATCCAGGAAAACAGACATCCAAAGCGTGAAAAAGAAGGCCAGCAACAAGAAACAACAAAGGCTAGAGGGGATTAAACACATTGAAGTTGTTTAAATGAAACAACGACTGCTGAAACAGTACTCACTGATACAAAAACTGCATGGATTTGTCTGTGAACAGTAATGACCCATTTGAGAAAGAAAACACCACAAAACCAAAAGAGAGAGATATAGACACACAAAACTATAACATATTTAGTCCTATTTCTTAGACCTATAGTCTAAAATTCAATGATATTTCTAAGACCTAAAGTTTATCTAAACATGTTCAACAAACAAAAGGTAAAACAAAACAATAAGGTGATAAATGCAAGGAATAAAACACAAACAAAGCATCTGCAAGGTTATCGAGATTACCAACGCCACTGTCCGTTAGCCCACGAAGCCGATTAGACTTTGAACTCTTGTGATTCTTCAAACAAACTAAACTTTCATACTCAGTCACCACCTCAGGAAGAAGCCGAGCATACATCTCACTCCACAGTTTCTTCTGATTCACAATGTGCGCAAACCTCATCGATTCCAATTGTTTTCTAGTATACAATCTCCTAAACTGCTTCCCATTGTTTTCTCCTCCACGATTATGAAATTCAGAAACTTTGGCTGATCCACTCCCTTCAACACCTATAGAAGCATTTCTCTTATCAATTGGTTTCTTCTCTCCAAGTTTCTTATGCTTTCTTGTTGCATCCTTATCATTCTGTGCATTCCCTGGTCTCTTAGGATGATGATCGTTACCTATCTTGTAGAAAGGAACAACATCAACAAACGCAGTATCATCAATCAATTCAATCTTCATAGATCTCTTATCAACAGCATTATCCATGGTCTCTTCGATCTTAGGGAACGTATCCACATCAACCCTCTTCTTGAAGATTGACCCAAGTTCGATTTCAGCCAACAGTCTTCTCTTCTCTCCTTCCAAAAGTCTCTGAACCTCGGATTCTTGTTCCTTCTCCTCAAAGTTCAAACTTTCTTGAAGGGCTCCATCTACTTCATCTTCCTCGATCTTGTGCACATCATCATCTCCAGATTTCTCGCTTTCTTTAGAGAAAGATGATTCATTTATCTGTTGCAGATCCTTATTGTCTTCAAGAATTGCGGAAATAGTTGCAGCTAGAGAGACGGCTCTATCTTCCATAGTTATCGCCTCGGTTTGGGAGGAAGAAGCTTGTGGATCTATCTCAGAGTTCAGTTGTTTCGTAGAGTCGGTCTCTTCTGCAAACCCATCCCGATAAATTGAGGTTTTAGCCGGAATACAGTGGCCGGACTCGGAGTTCGTCGTCATGCGGCTGATGAGCACAAAACCCTTAATGAGTCTGTAGAGAAACGAAGCAAATAAAAAAAAATCTCTTTTTCTCGAAAATACTATATTAAATAAACTGGAACCGGTTTAATTAAACCGGATAAAATTCTCAACCCTTGAACCGGTTCAATGGTTTGTGGTTTTCCTATTAACCTTAGGGTTCGAATGGTGACAACGGGTTGAGCAGTGCGGGATAAACGGTTACAAAGGTGCGGTGGAGTTGAATGAAATGCATCATGCAGAACAAATGCAGTTATTGCGTAACAAGCGGTACCGAAAGATATATGAATGGTGAAAAAACAATATGCGGTGCAGTACGAATATGTGAATGGTGAAAAATATAACAAGCGGTGCGGAATATATATTTTAGATAAAAAAATTAGATTAATGATATTATTGTAATTAAAAAAATATTAAACTTTAAAAGATTTATTATAAATTTAGTAAAAATTAATATGTTGCTAGAATCAAGTAAAACGATAAAAAAAAAAAAAATCGAGTAAAGTAATGCAATGAAAACAAGATTAGCGTGTTCGTTGATTTTCCCATAACATATCTGCAATATTATCTCTTATTTGCGCCATATGCTCTCCATTCTACCTTTGAAGCTTCCATATCATCTAAATCAGGCTCCTAATCTGTGTTGTTTATATTTGTGTCCATCATTAGTTCTGCAAAATCTGCATCTGAGAAATTTGAAATTTTGATAAAATTATGTAATCTCATTGTAGCCATCACCACTCTCTTTTGCACTTGAATACTATATCGCGGAAAATCACTAAAAATCTTCCATTTTTTCTTCCAAACTCCAAAAGTTCTCTCGATAATAGAACGTAGTGACGCATGACATCGATTAAACATCTCCTTTTTATTCCTCGGAGGTGGACCAGAATGGAACGACGACATATGATACCTCACAACTCCATTTCTTGATGATCTGTAAGGAGCCAAAAATCCTTGTTTGTTTGGATAGCCAGAATCAACAACGTAATACTTCTCTGATGGAGGCAAAGGAAATTCCGAATCACTTCGTTGTGCCATTGCGAGAACAGTTGTATCATGACATGATCCGGGTGCTCCATTCCAAATATATGTGAATAGCATATTCAAATCACATATTGCCATGATGTTCAAAGATGCATTATCGTGTCGATTCCAATACATTCCTTATAACTCAGGTTTCACTTTTACGCAGACATGAGTCCCATCCATAGCTCCAACGAATCCACTGAAATATGGCCAATATCTTTGATCTACTTGAAGTCTTTCAGGAATTCGATGTAATTCTTGAGTTGTTGGAGTTCTAATATAATCACATGCAAGTAATTCAGTTGTCGTAAGAACTTCAGCAAATTTTCTTTTCACAGTCTCCTGATTTCTTCCAAATCTCAAACCAACATCTCTTTGAACTTCATTGTGTCCACATATTCGAAGAAACATAGCCACACTTTCTTTAATGCTTATATTTAGTGTTGGTTGTAGACCATAATTTGTCTGTAGAGTATCACACAATGTTGTGAAAGCTCCAAATGACATTCGTAGTAACTAAAGACAAGCAGCTTCATCTTGTTGTAATCGATGCCAAATATTACTCCATCCCAAACCACCATCTGTTCGGACTGGTGCTCTTTGGAAATACCGATCATAATAACTCAAAGCTAGTTGAATTATTAACTCCTCAAATTGTTCATTTTCCAAATTCCACAATTCAATTCTCTCTTCGTAACTTAAATTATGGATGTCTTGTGATTGTAATTGGCATATACGAAAAGTTTGAAATTTTATAAACATGAGATAAAAATATCATTAGCCATAAATAAATTTATAATGAACAGTTAATTCATAACACATAAATGGATTACAAAAAAATTGCATAAATAGACTATTAAACAAACAATATTTAAAAACATAAAGCAAAATTAACCATAAGATACTAATCTTCGTCTAATGAATCACTTTGGTGATCTTCATTAGTGCTTGTAGTTGGTCCTTGCGTGGTTCCCCAAATATTGAATAGACCTCATGGTCTAGTCGTTCGTATATTTGTGAAGTCTCCATTGTTGCACCGTGTGAAAGTATTCCTCATACTTTCTTCTTGACCTCCCACTGAAAATCCGTATTGAACATTTGTTGGAGTCGTTCCTGATGAGCCGCCTTGTTGAAAATTTGGTGTATGACCCCATGGATGAAAGTTTGATGGTGAACCCCAAGGTTGAAAGTTTGGTTGAAGACACCAATGTGAAGCATTTGGTGATGAACCCCATTGTGGAGCATTTGGTGGTGAACTCCATTGAGGAGCGTTTGGTGGTGTTCTCCATTGTGGAGGGTTTGGTGGTGTTCCCCATTGTGGTGAGTTTGGTGGTGTTCCCTATTGTGGAGGGTTTGGTGGTGTGCCCTACTGTTGATAACCAGAACTTGTTGAATGTGGACTCCCATAAGAGTGGCCTGAGCCCAATCTTTTTGGCAAATCTTGGTCGTTCTGTGAAACACTAGTCATAGCTTCTAACAATTCTATCTTATCTTCGTCGGTTCCTCCAGCTATATCAATGAAATATCTCCGCTAAAATCTTAGCTCTTTAAGTGAATCTATGCATGCCCAATAGAATTTAGTTTTTTTTTAAGTTTCAGGGCAAGGAATATTGCTTATCCCTTTTTTAATTCATCATAATCTTCTTGGTCAAAACTACCCGGCCGAAGTTGTTGCAAACTTTGTCGTTGGAACTCTCTATAGCCAGTGATAGTATCTTGTATAGTTGCCTCAAAAGATTGTCTTCTACGATTTCCTCTTGAACCACTTCCAACATTTGTTCCTGAGCTTCCACCAGACCTATGTGAACTATTCCCACTTCTGACTGTAGACTGAGAGTTTACTCTATTTCGTTGCTCAGCTCTTTTATAAGGGACTCGAAATGTATCACGAACAAATTTATTCGAAGGATGTGTATCATCATTAACGCTAACACGATATACTTCTTCATGCATTTGGGTCTCAGGCACTTGAGTTTGATGCATGTCACTACCAATGTTGTCCGAGTAACCAAGTAGTGCATCATCATCCAGTCCCTCGTTCATCATTTCTTCTCTTCTTTGCCGCGAAGAATTTTGTGGTTGCGAGGAAACATCATGTAATACGAAACATCGTTGCATTACATCCCAATACTCTGGCGGCTGTCGTTTAAACTTAGATGTTATTTTCATCCCTATTAAACGTATATATATTATAATTTGTATGTGTGTTAATATTAGTAAATATAAATAGAAAAATTATTATATATTACCAACTCTCGAGCATTCCACCACTCCTCAGATGCATAAACCATGGATGTCTCAGGATCAACCGAGATACCGGTGCATTTCATTAGCTCTTTCCACCTCTTGTACGCTTTTTTGAATTCATCAAGTTTGTTTTTGAAAAATCCATAATTTATATTCATGTTGAATGCTAAGTTAAATTTCTTAACCATATATTCATGACCAATAGGCGTAGGATCCTTAAGAGTGTAATTAGTCATGGAAATTGCATGATCAAACAATTCAATCAAAGTTTTTCTTGTTCAGGAGGCCATCTATACCTCTGTTTGGACTACAAATTTTTTAAAAAATTTAAAATTAGTTTTAGTTTTCTTCCAAAAACTTTTATAAAAAAAATAGCGTACTATGAAATTTTTTATTAACACATAAACAAAATATTTTACTTACACTCGCTGTTGTTTCATTGGGAGCATTTATGTCTCTCTGCCTGGAAGAATTTATGTTTGAACGACCTCTAGACGACGTATCTGCGTGTAGCAACATAATACAAATAATAGTTAAAGTATTAAGATGTTATAATCGCATGTTTTTCATACCATAAAATTTAATTATAAATTTTTAACAAAATATATCGAAAATTAATTATGCAAATCTTAATATTATATTTACTAAATTTTATCTTTTGGTTAAAATTTATAGAAGCGGGTAACTTAATTGTTTTTTTCTCTATGAACTGTTGGGATATTTCCCAAACGAACTTATACATATTAATTCTAACATTTTTTATTCTTTATTGAAAAAGATGCATGATTATTTATTGAAAAACAAATGCATGCATATTTACACGATACAGTTAATTCTAATTTTCATAACTTCAATCAAATGTTAGAAAATATCAAATTTGTTATAACTACATAAATATAAGGGTTTTAACTACAAAAACTTTATAAATCAATATTATTTTCCAATATGTTGTCTCCAATAAGAATTAGTTTCATTGACTTTAATATTTAAAGATACAATAATTTAATAAACCAAAATTAGTGATACCATAATTATTGAAACCTAAAAACTAAATCTACTAATTTATTCTCAACTGTAACGACATGGTGTTTACAAAATTATATTAACAAGTTTATAGCATTTACATAAGATATATGCAATCAATTAATCATATATATATATATATGTAAAAGTATAATAATTAAACATATAAAGCTTTTTATTTTTATTTCATTTTAAATTTAAAAGTATGATAATCTTATGCAATCACACATATATTAAAAAAAAAAAACCTTACTTGTGGAAGCCGATAGAAGACAACTTATTGGAGAGTGTTTTGATAGAAGAGTTGGTGAGTTATGAGAGGAAGTATTATATAGGAATGTGTTGTATTGGTGAGTTATGAGAGGAAGTGTTATATAGGAAAAAAATGTGAGATTTTTTTTGTTTTTCAGTTTTTTTTTTTAAAAAAATAGTGTCAACTATCTACAGTCCCTAAACACACCTCCTCCACTGCTTTTTAGCTCCATATGCGGATCTGGTTTATTTGTCCTGCACCTTGCAAAATCTTCATTTTATTTTATTTTTAAATTTTAAAATAAAAAAAAAGTAAAAAGCCATAACAAATGATGACAAATTAAAGAACACGTCATGCGTTTATAAGAAACGCTTCAAACATTCAGACCCTTAATGACCGGAGCTTTGCATTTACTATTCCAGTAACTATTCTTTCATTTACCCAAACTATGTTGGACTTTAATCTATGCCATTTGTCTCAACCGGTTCGATTAATTACATGTTTTTGGTTTTTTTTTTTCTTTTTCCAATCTCATAATTACATTGTACTGTATGTAGTAACCAATCTTGCATGACATTTGGGCGTGGTTTACTTGTGCTTAGTATGCATAGGATTTTGAGAAGTTGACCTTAGTTTGCTATGTCGAGAGACATGTTGGAGAATAATTCCTCTGACATCTCTAGACTTATCTGTTTTAGTATTTCTATTCAGAGCAAATGAACTACAACTAATTTTTAGCTTGTTGGAACCTATTTCGACAAGTTGCATCGGATTATTTTTTCGGGCAATTTTCTAAATTGAACTTCATTTGAATGAGAAATGTATGTCCAAATTTGGTTGTTTAAAAAGCACAAATTGGACACATGGAAAAAAAAATCCCACATTGAAAACATGGAGAAAAATCATCTAATATATAAGTGAGGATGTTTGTGTCTAGCCTCAAAGTCTTGAGACCAAAGTATTTTTGTAAATGATAGAAAGCATATTCATACTAAACTAGGATAGGTTCGGGTTTAAGTTTGGGTAAATGGGCTAGAGGCTTAATATCTTATATTTTTTTAGCTCATATTAGTTTTAAAATTTGTTGTTGATGTAGTCAACACAACAAACAACTATATTTTATTTTCAACATTAAAATAAAAAAATTAATGACCATAAATTTGGCATTGAATTCACGTCTCCATGAATGCTCATTTTAATGGGCCGGTTTTGCTTTTGCAAATAAAAAGGAGAAGAAAGAGTTTCTTCACATATACAAAATCTCATTCTCAAAAACAACAAAAAAAATCTATTCATATCTCTTCTCTCTGTTTCTCTGAGTCTTGAGAATACAAACATCACTAATGTTCGTTATGCTTCTGATTTTGGGTGTTGCAAATCAGAAGATGGTGCGGTTGTATCCTGGGATTCTGACTGAATCAAACCATCACACTACGGGCCACTAAAGAATTAAAGAAAGAGTGTCTCGCTTCCGCACAAACCGTTATTCATTTATCAAATATTAGTTTTTACCATCATGTGTTGCAATTATTCAGTTTTGCAACATCGTAGAAATTGTGGTCATACATAGTTTCGTTTAAAAAGACAAATGATATACAAGAATTTCAGCGGCCAACAGTAACATAAAGCTAAATGGTTCATTGATTTTGTATTTTATGTTTTCTTTTCTTTTTTAAATATTTTTTTAAAAAAGTTACCGATAATATGTATAACTGCCCGATTTTCCAATATGAAATATTTCACTTATCTTTGACAATATGATTTAAATGTAGAAAACCTTACTCTTAACTTTGTGGAAGCTTGATTGACTAATGAATTATATTTTGACTTATACTAAAATGGTCGATCCTAACTTTGTTAGAAGGTTATTGATATCGAAAAAAGTTTTAAAACTATATTCATTCTTCAGCACAATCGTATGGTAAGTCATTGTGTACTGGAATATGGAATCCTCAAAGAGCAATTACTTAAGCTAAGCAATGCTTTCACTTACTAAGAATTTATGCAATTACTTAAGCTAAGCAATTATGATTTGGTTTTTGGTTTATCTAAATGAACTAAGCAAAACTAAGCAATAGTGATCAAACAAGACAAATCCCGTCATGTCTTATACTAATGTAAATGCTGCTTCAGCACCTCAAAGAAAAATTTTAGTATCTTCCCATACTAATGTAAATGCACCTCAAAATCCGCATAATAAATCTCATCATGTCCGATCTTGTGTTCTTGGGGATGAAATGTCATATGCATGGTTTTAGTATTGTTAATTTCTTGTAGCACCATTTAATATAACACATTTCCGTAACTGAAATTGGTGATAAGAATTCGGTTATATGACTGTGGATAATATAATCGCAATGTCGATAAACACTACTAGAAAAAAGGGTATTCCAACGAAAATTCGTGAGTATTTGTTCACAACATTCGTGGGTTTTCGTGGTAAATGCCACGATTGGCCACGATTTTTATTTCGTGGGTATAGCATCGTGGGTAAATATTATTCGTGGCAAAATGTGACATATTTACCCAGGAAAAAGCCACGAAGAACAGAGTGGGAAATTTTGCGACAATTGCCACGTTTTTATTCGTGGCAGTACCCACGAAAATATCCGTGAGATTTTGTGGGTAATCCAAATAAATTAAAAAATATCAATCTCATATTCGACGATAGCAGTGGCGGCAGTCTGCGGTGGCCAGCAGCGATTTGAATTAATTCACGAAAACCACACCATATAAAGTAACCATATGTTAACCACTACACTACATGAACATTTGGTTAACTCTCTACACATCAAATATATATGTGTAACTAAAATTTTTCGGGTTTTAAATTCACGGTTAAGAAAATTACTAGATTTAAAAAATTATAAGTAAATAGTTTTAATTTTATGTAAAGTATATATGTAAATAGTTTTAAGTTTTTATTAAATAATTTATAATGTGCTTATATCTATTTTTCAATTACTTATAAGCAATTTTAAGTTTTTATTAAATAATTTATAATGAATAATGTGGGTTGTTATATTGAATAAATGTGTGTCTTTTAGTATAATTCTATATGTGTTATAGTAATGTACTATACTAATTATAGTTTTTTCAAATTATATTTTATAATTTTTTAAAAAATAATCTACTATTGTGTAATGTTCTATTACAAAAATTATATATAAATATTGTCACGAATTCCCACTATAAATTTTGTGGTAATTTGTGGCAAACTATCGTAAAAGGTACGTATTGCCACGTTATTTGTCGTGGGTATGATTTGCCACAATAATATTAGTGGGTAAATGTGATATTTGGCCACTTGCCACCACCATTTTCGTGGCAATTCGTGGTAAATGGTACCCACTAATATAATTGTGGCAAGTGTACCCACGATCTTCCCACGAATTGGAACGACTTACCCACGATCATCCCACGAATTGCCACGTTCTCTTTATTTTCGTGGCAAATCACAGTTGCGTGAGAAATCGTGGTAAAACGTGGATTTTTTTGTATACCCACGAAAATTTTCTTGGCAATTTCGTGGGTATACCTTTTTTCTAGTAGTGAAACGAAATACTTATTTTATATGACATGCGATGAATAAATGTGTCATCTCTTAGACTACTTACAATGGGCATGTTGAATAAAACAGTTGAAATAATACAATGGGCATGTTGAATTTTTGTTGAAGTTGATGTGGATTAAATCATGTTGAATCTTTTCAACATGTTGAATTAGTGAAGGTGGAACCCATAAAAAGTACCTGGCAGACATTAATTGGATGAAAAAAATTATGTTGTGGAATAAAGTTTGAATTAGGACACGTGTTATGTTTTTATTGGCGACTGAGATTTTTGATATTTCTTATTACATTCGAATTATTTGAGACCAAATATTTCATAGTAAATTATTTATTTTAAATTAAAAATTATATCAAAATTCATTATTTTCATATTTTATAAATAGAGACTTGTTTTATTTGATTTGGACACTTGGAGAATGGATCCCAACAATCACCCTTTTAAACCCCAAAATTCTACTAATTATTATTTTAACTACCCCAAAAAATTTTAAGTTTTAATTTAAGAGTTTTATGGTTTGTGAGTTTAATTTATTGTACTAATTAAGTTATGAGTGTTTTCATAAAAGTTGTATGCGTTTTAATAAAAATTATGTGTGTTTTAATAAAATGATATGTTGTAATAAAAAGGTGGTGTAAGGTGTTGAATTTTATAAAACAAAATCATAGTAGAGTATAAAAATAAAATGGGTGTTGAATTATTAGGTGGAAAAGAGAGATGATTGTCTGGAGTAAAAATTAAGGTGTTCAAACTGAAAACCAATGTATGTAGTCTTAGAGTCTTCTCCTTTAATAAACCTAGGAGGTAACACCTTTGTTTATTCAATTGGTCGCAAGCTACCTTTATACTGACATTGTTTGATTCTACAGATTTCCAAACCGTATGAAACAAAATGAGAACAGCAAGTCAAAGAAGATTCTACATCTTGTACCAAGTTTACTACAAACAACTAACACGTAATTGGATACCTAAATTACTCTTTCTCCTGCACTAGGATTAAATTGACCACTGAGGAGAAGTGAATCATGTAGAAACACTCTAGTAACCAACATCATCATAAAGTGAGCCGCCACAACAAAATATATCGCAAGGGCTATTTACAATTTTCTCTCCCAAAATAAACCCTAATCGCCGCCCCCTCAAATCCTGGCCGCCGTTTCGCCTCTCTGGCCACCGGTGCCGCGAGAGGTGTCCCTTTCTTTCTTTGTTTCCCTCTTACTCTCTCCTCAGTTTTTTCCATGGCTTTGATTTCGAGCTCAGTGGTATCTTCTCCTTGACGATGTGCTTCATCTGATGGTTCCGGCATCGCTTTTTCATTGTTCTCCTCCAGAAGCTTGCGATGATGGTTCTCCTTGTTTCGTGGATCGATTTTGGTTTCTTGATGCTCGATCTCCAACTGCGGTTCTGAGGTTCTTTTTCTCTCTATTTTTTCTTGGTTGCGCTTCCTCAGCTTGGGTTTCTTAGCTGTAGTTTGCTGGTGGTGCTGTCTCTGAAGAAGGAATTTAGATTTGGGGTTAATTTTGGATCTTATTTCTTCATCTCTGTTGGTCCCTATTGCTGGCTTCGTTGCTCGTTTTGGATTGTATTCAATTGGTGTTTGCCTTTGTGAAAGATTTCGCTGTCAAGCCATCTACTATCCTCTTTCTGAAGCTCTTTTGGAGTTTTGGTTTTGAGGTTTCAGGCAAACCAGTGGTTTCGTTCTTCGATTCTTCTCTTGCGAGGTCGTTGTCAGTTTCAAGTTTTGTAGATGGCTGGTTCTGTCTTGACGAATGTCCGCATGTAAGAATGTTGAGCTTATTGGGCTTATCTCCATTTGTTTTTCAAGGGTTTGCCTTGATCCTTCAGTTTCATGCTTCCTTTGTCAGTTTGTTAGGATGTGATGGTGTTTGTCTCTGTGTTACTGGCTTCGGTTTTCTCTGCTTTCCTCGATATTGGATTTAAAGACTGTTAGGGTGTAATGGTTTCATTGCTTTGATTTGATGACGGTGTGTGGCATATCTGGTCTTACTCGGCCTTCCGTCGCTACCAGTTACTTCGGAAAAGCTTTGTAAATTTTTCGTTTTTCTTTGCTCAGTCTTAGAAATTAGATCATTTTCCCCTAATCTTTGGTTTCTTTTTAGATGTGGCTTCTTAGCAGTCTTTTAGATCAGATGGTCTAAAGTATTATCGTCCAGCTTGTTTTATTTTGTTTACCTCGTTTGGTCTTTAGTTTCCGGACATATTACTATTTTCCGTCGGCTTTTGTTTCTGGGAATATTACTATTTTTCACCGGCTTATGTAATATGTAATCGTACCAGTTTGACTAAAAATAAAAAAAGACCATATACAATGTCCTATTTAAAATAATAATTTAACACTTGAACATTAATAATGGAACAAAAATTTAACATGTAAAAGTGACAAATATTAAATTTTGTTGAATTATTTCAGCAGGTTGAATCGAGAAAGAGGAGGGCCAACGTGGCGCATTCTCACTGATTCGAAAATTATATAGGGAAAAAAAATGATTAGAATATGTGTAGAAATCTGAGTGGTTGTTGGTATTTTTGTAATTTTTTCTTTCACCCCAATCATTTAAACTCATTTATTTCATAATAAATTACTAATTTATATTTTATTTTTATATCTAAATTAATCATTTTTCATACTCTATAAATAAAGATTTGTTTCATTTGATTTGGACTGAGAAAAAAACTTGTTTTTATGAAATGATTCGAACAAAATTCTACTAATTATGACTAGAAAATATAAAAACTCACATTTTCTCTCTCTTTTTAGAGAACAGAAAAAACTCATTATTTCCATTTCGCCCTTAAAACCCAAAAAATGGTTGATGCTCAATCATGGACAACGCGGCGGATCAGCAATCCAAGATTCGACGCCGCCGCAACCGCCGCACCAACCATCGTAGACATCCCCGGAACACGTCCACACTCCTCAGCTTCCTCACTTCTAAAACCATTCTTCCTCTCTTCCCCTACCGTATCACCAACAATCCTCACGGCGGCGATAATCACCTCCTGGTTTGGCTCCAACATAGGAGTCCTCCTCTTAAACAAATACCTCCTCTTCTACTACGGTTTCCGTTATCCTATCTTCCTCACGATGACACACATGCTCTCCTGCGCTGATTATAGCTCCGCCATGATCAACATCGCCAGAATCGTGCCACGTCAGCACATTTTATCTCGCCGTCAGTTCTTGAAGATCCTCTCTTTATCGGCGATATTTTGTCTCTCCGTTGCCTGTGGCAACATGTCGCTACGTTACTTCGCGGTTTCTTTTAATCAAGCTATTTGAGCCACCACGGCTTTCTTTTCTCATTACCTGTAAAACAGAGTCCACAGAAGTTTACTTAGCTCTTCTTACTGTTGTCTCCGACATCATTCTTGCTTCTAACTCTGAACCTTCTTTTCATCTCTTTGGTTTCCTCATCTGTGTTGCTTCCACCGCCGGTAGAGCTCTCAAATTCGTTGTCTAGGGGAAAATTCTAACGTCGGAACTAGAGAAGCTACATTCGATGAATCTTTTGCTATACATGGCTCCAATGGCGGCTTGTATATTACTACCATTTACACTATATATCGAAGGAAATGTATTAAGAATCCTAATCGGAAAGGCGAAGACGGATCCATTGATCATCTTCTTGCTAGTTGGGAATGCGACAGTTGCATATTTAGTGAATCTGACGAATTTCTTGGTGACAAAGCACACAAGTGCTCTCACATTGCAGGTTTTTGGGAACGGAAAAGCCGCAGTGGCTAGGGGTGGAATTATTATCCGAGATCCGGGATCCGATCCGAAATTTAGGATATCCGAGTGGTTTGGATCCGGATCCGGATAGTAAAATAAAGAATCCGGATATATATAGGGTCGGATATCCGAGATCCGTAATATTATTACTTAATCTAGGCCCATTTACAAAATTGGTGAAAAATGTTCGATTGGCATACTATTCACAACAATACTTTTGGGCCCAATAGTTAAATTTCAGCCCATTTCTCTCCTTCCTCTCATTTCTTCCCTGACGATCCATTTCCTGATTAGAGAAGAGATTATGCTGCGTTAGGGTTTCGATTTTGTAGGACGAAGAAGACAGAGACAGAGAGAAGCAAGGGGGTCATATTGTTAAAGGAAGAAGAGTGAATGGACTTTGAGCAACGATTACAGATTCATCAGACGAGCTTGTGGAGTTGAAATCTCCAACCGGTGGTCTTCTCCTGCCCATAACTTCAGAATCAGCGTGGTGAATCATCATCGAAGCTTTTGCTCGAAGACATGAATCTCGAAGAATTGAACGCCAAATCTCATATCTCTCAACAACGCAGATATTGTTCGTCATTTCTGTTTTCGTTTAGCTCTCAGTTCCATGCTTTTTTTCTCATTTGATTTTAGGTAACAACTCGGATCCGGATCCGGATATCCGCGGATACGTGCTTTTTTCACGGATATCCGGAGTTTTCGGATCCGGATCCGGATATTGAAATTGCGGATCAGACGAATCCTGATCCGGATCCGGATCTCATGTTTTTCCTGGATATCCGATTTCCAGGCCTAGCAGTGGCTGCTGAAGTTTCGGTTCTAATATTTAGGAATCCGGTGACAGTGATGGGAATTGCTGGATTTGGTGTCACCATTATGGGAGTGGTTCTCTATAGCGAAGCTAGGAAGAGATCCAAATTGCTTAACGAGAAGTAAAAGTGACAAGTGAACAGATATTGGATTTAAACCGGTGAAGTCTTTTTAAATTTTTACTTTTATTTTTTCGGTTTAGTATCTTGATTCTTTGGAATTCTGTTTTTGTTTTTGAACCAGTTCGGTTCGTTTTGAGAGGTAGAAAATCAATTTAATTATAAATGGTTAACATTGGGGGAAAACTATGAATTAGAAAAAGAAAAAAAGAGGGGACATATATATATATATATTCATAACAAAAGTGAAAAAGTAGGGGGTAGAATTAAAAGAAATAAGATTGTATCTTTATTTAATTTTCCTTTCTTTTAAATTTTTTCTTTAAAATAAAAAAATCTACTAATTACTCTTTTAACTACCCAAATCCCAACAATTACCAATTTTAAAACCAATCTTCCAACCAACCCCAAAATATACCAAATTATGATTTTCTACTAAATTTATTTATGCCATCAGCTATTACAAACTATCCTCCATATTATGGATCGATGATGCCATATTCATCTCAACCACCCTCTTCTTCTATTCCAACGGATAATGCAAAATTTTTTGAATGTTGGAGCAAGTAAATTTTCCAAATTTTCTACCAAAATGGCCCTTGCTGATATGAGCGGTGCTAATAAAGCTAATTCGAATGCAGAAGATTCAACTCCTGCCCGTCTGAAAAATAAATAAGGAACACACAGCGTTGTTGGCAGAAACCTAAAAGGTGAAGCAAATTAGGGTAAAATTGCTGACTATTGCTATGAGCATTGCTCATTTCATCTTCCGCGCGATTGAGCTTCGTGCAGAAATCATTACAACTACATGAACAAAAGACTGAGCAAATGGATTGGTGCTTATGATAACGCTAAGCTGATATCATCATATTTTACATGTTTTTATGCATTAGAATAAGTTAGTTTTAGCTTTTATAACTAACATTTAGTGTAGAATTCATGTTTTTGCATGTGGTTATATGTTTTAAGGTACATGGAGATAAATTTGAGTAGTAGAGATATTTTTGGAGTTTACTGAAGCCTCCAGAAAAACTGGTGACATCGCCTAGATCGTGCAAATTCAGAGAAAGATTTCACAGAATCCGAAGAAGGAAGAATCGACTCTAATATAGACCTATACGGGTCGATATTGAGTCCAAAGATTTTCCAGAGAGAATTCCTGAAGGATGCATCGACAAGTCAAGCCAGGGAGCCAGAATCGACCCTAGCATTCCCATCAAGGTCGATGCTGACCTCCGAGAATGCTGGAAAATTTCCTCTGTGGCAAGATATGACTTGAGCAACCATGTCATTTCGAGTTTTAAGCCTCCAGAAACAAGATAAAGATGTAATGAAGACTCCTAGAGAACCCTAATACTAAATAACTTGTAATCTCACTAGAGAAAAAAGAGAGAACACACACACAGAAACAGATCTTGTAGCGGTCACATTTTCATATCTAATAAAGTTCTTCTTCTTTAGCTCAATATTTGTTCATATTCTTTTGTTATTGCTTTGATTACTGCTTTAGATTAGTTTCCTTTTTAGTTTTGTTTGTTATTTTGTCATTTAGACCATAGGAGATAAGAGTCTAGATCATTTAGACCACATAGGGTGGTGGTCAATGATGGGATCTATGTTTTAGAATTCATTACTGTACTTAACTGATCTAGATACTTTAGTATGCACAATAATGCTGACTATTCTCTCATGGGAGATACTCAAGAGTACAACTGAATCCAGTAGGTGTAGTTGTCTATTTAGAAGTGTTTGATGCTACGAGACTGGATCAAACCTTCAGATCTGTATACTAGAGAGTCATAGCTAGTGTTGAATTTGTTGTTTGATAGAATTAATTATAGATCTGTTTTTGGCCAAGTTAGATTGAATATTTTAGGAGTATTTCGCCATGAGAGTGGGTTATACTTTAGAAACAAATTTATCTCTCACTTTGTATTCTTGAGCGGAGAGTCTAAGGATACTTAGTATTCGATGATGGGATTATGTGAAATGCATATCCAGATTACCACGAAAGTGGATCTGGATATAGAGTTTAGCATACCACGATAGTGGACTAGCAAATTAAGGAGGATCCCTAGAATGACAAATACAAACCATTTAGAGAAAAATATGAATTCTAGACTTAGGTTTCCTGATTTAGACTATCACCTATAGTTGTATATAGTTAGTTAATTATTGTTATTTTCTTTATGCAATTTAATTATGTTTATGCTTAGCTTAGATTTAATTGCTTTATTAGTTTAGAGTTTATTTACTTTATTTCCTGTTTTATTATTTTCGCAATCATTTTAGATTAGAACTCAGCCCCCACTTTATTTTATTTCCACCTAGATTAGATCTGCATTTGCATTCTCTATATAGTTATTCTATTTCCCTCTGGATCGACCCCGTATTACTACAATTGCATTTAACTATGCACTTGCGGTTTTGTGGGTTAAACTCTCGAGATTAACTTCTCGGGTGAAACCTGTGAAGAGGCATAAAAACCTCTACATCAAGTTTTTGGCGCCGTTGCTGGGAAAATAAGCAATAGCCATAGAGTTTAGATGTAGATTAGAGACTAGGTGTTTATTTTTTACTAACTTGTTTTATTTTCGAATTTCAGGTGCATGCATTTGAGAAGTTACGGGAAGAACCCATCAACTGACCAAGCTTAAGACATTGACGGCATTGCACGAGTTGAAAATGCTGCTCAAGCTGAAGGTGGTGCATGTCGAGCGGCTGCACGACAACCAAGAGTCGCCCCGACTATTGGTACCATCGATGAACCTACTTTTGTGGCTCAAATATCTGGGATTCTCGCCCCACCAGTGGCAAACAACAACTTTGAATCAAGTCAGGCTTGATTACTATGGTGCAAGGCAACAAATTTCATGGGTTACCTATGGAGAATCCAATTGATCATCTGGATCAATTTGATAGGCTGTGTGGTACAGTGAAGATTAACAGAGTTTCAGAGGACGCTCTAAAGTTACTTCTATTCCCATTCTCGTTGGGAGACAAAGCACAACAATGGGAGAAGGGTCTACCACCTGGGTCGATCCTTACATGGGGGCAATGTAAGAAGATGTTCCTTGCGAAGTACTCCTCAAGTTCTCGGACTGCTCGACTTCGTAATGAGATATCGAACTATGTGCAAAAAGGATCAGAAAGTTTTGGAGAAACATGGGAGCGCTTCAAAGGGTATCTATCTCAATGCCCACACCATGGATTTAGTGAAGAGTCGCTGCTGAACATTTTTTACAGAGGACTCTTGCCCAAGTATCGCGAGCTACTTGATACCGCATGCAACGGTAATTTTTTAGGGCAAGATAGTGAGCATGGAATGACTTTGGTGGAGAATATGGCACAAAGTGACACTAACTGTGGAGGGGACTATGATCGTAGAGATCGTAGCATGGCTGACGATGGAGGTGACAAGATGAAGATTGATATGAGGGCACTAAACGACAAGTTGGACAAGATACTACAAGTAACAAAGAAACATGTTCACTTTGTTGATGAGTTGGATTCTGCAAGGGCACAAGTTGATGAGGAGGCAAGAGAAGAGAACGAGTGTGAGGTAAACTATGTCGATAACTTTCGACAAGCGGGTTTCAACCCTAACAACCCTAATCTCTCATACCGAACCAACACTGTGGAGAATCCACAAGATCAGACGTACCCACCCATGAAGGCACTAACCCCTTCATTCCAACAAGGAGGTTTCACACCAAGCACTCAATTCAACAAACCATCTTATGCACCACGACCGTACTAAGGACAAAGAGGAACAAATCTACAACCAAAAGAGGAGAAGTATGAAAGAATGCTTTGAAGCATTCTAGAGGGGCAAACAAAAGCTTCATTGGAGATCTCTGAAGGCTTTAAGAATGTACATAGAAGATGCAACGAACTCAACAGCAATTTCGACGGACTCGCTTCCCGCATCAATGTGTTAGAAACACAAACCGCCCAACTTGCTTCGTCCTCACAAAGACCGCACAATATGCTCACTGGGAAACCTGAGATGAACCCAGGAATATGTGAACATTATCACACTGAAGAGGATCATCAGGACGGGAGAAAAGTCATCCAAAAAAGCGAAAACAGAGAAATCGGACCTGTAAATCGGCCAATCAGGGTCGATATTGCGGATCCAAAATTTCCAGAGGAAAATCCCGAACAGGCACATCGACCAGTCAGGGTCGATTCTCAGACCATCGATCCACCACATCGACCTATCAGGGTCGATGCACTTCTAAAACGAAGCTCCGGAAGGCCACATCGACCCATCCTGGTCGATTCTAGACCTGTCGGACACCCCCATCGATCTAACCTGACCGATAATGCTGCTACCTCGAGCATTGGACCTCCCCATCAACCCTCAATGATGGATGGTTATAGCATCAAACGTAAATATCGGCCAATCTTGGTCGATCATCGTTTCGAAGACACCAAGAACGCTACATTGACATCATATCGACAGTACAATCATGTACAAGGAAGCGACGGACCTGACTATGAGATTATAAGGAGCTGTAACTCGATCACGAAATAACGAAGGACAAAATTCATTGATCCGATCAGCAAGAAATGCTTCGAAGAGCTAGTCAAGAGCTTCCCCGAGCCATCCTTGGTAAACCGTTCCTAGCAACAGTTGGCACGGTCATCGATTGGCCAAAACAGAGAATTTCATTCATATATATGAATAGAGATGTGTTTTACGAAGCAACACAACCAAAAGGCACTTCACGATCACACTCAAAAGGAGAATCTATTGGTGAAGAAATCACTAATGATACATATACTCCTGCTGGGGAGAGATCAATTCATCATACCAACTCTGATGAGAACGATTCAAGGAATCATCTTGCAACAGTTCAGCCATTATCTCCACGGTCTTCTGACCATTCCATGAGGTTGTCAAGCTCATGACGTTAAATGAGCACTTTACCTTTGTACATACAATTTTGTTTTAGGATTTTTATTTTATTATTTTCTAGTTTTTGGTTTTTCTATTCTTTGTTTTTGTTTCTTGCTTTTCAGGTGTTCTTCACCATAAAAAATAAACAAAATCAGGACTTGCACAAGTGGGAGCTGCCAACCCACAACCGATAAGAGAATCACTGTAAGTTTTTTCTCTTGCTTTTTCCCTTTCTATCTTACATCACAACGAGGACGTTGTGAAATAAGTGTGGGGGGGGGGGGAAGTCTTGCGATCAATGGAGGTAATTATTTTTCTTAACATCTTTTGATGTAAGTTTTACCATAATTTTTTTGCATTTTGAGAAATTGTTACACTCTTTCCTCGTTCATAGGTTCAATAACATATGAAAAAGTTTTTAATGAGGTAGCAATAGAATTTGTTAATTGTGTTATTTGTGTTGATGTTTGAATGCTTTGTTGGATAATGTTTGATCTTTTCTAGGAACCGTGAAAAACCCATGGGTGGATCAATAAACCCCAAAAGGATCATTCCTTCGAAGACTTTGGCAAATCAGAATTGACTTCTCACTGTAATGAACCTTAAACTCTCGATTTGGGGCTTGAGATGCATGAGACATGATACCTCTATGAGACCCTGCAAGACACGTCTATGTGAGTACATCTCCCCTCTTCCTTCCCTTCAATAAAAAGAAAAGAAAAGGATATAGGTAAGAAAGAAGTGAATCGAGCATTGGAAGCTACCACTTTTACTGTTTGCGTCTCATGGAAATCTGTTCAAAAATAGAAAAGAAAAGGCGATTGATAGAAAAAATAAAATGATACCCTAGAAAAGTAGGGAGAAATCAATTCGAACTTGAAGTGAGAAAAGAGAGAGGAAATGATTTGTACCAACACGGTCTTGAGCTTACAGAAATCTGAAAGAGTAAGTGTTCGTGTTTCATGATCGATACTCCCAAGTTGAGAACTCACACTTAGAATGAAAAGAGAGGTTGATGATGAGGAGTCAAAGTTCGAAGGAGGAGTGGTTTGAATTAAGGTGCGTTGCTATGCATATGGTGAAGTACATGTAGTATGTTAGAGACAATTCTACTTCCACACAGACGAAAAGCATTTAACACAATAATGTCACAAGGTACAAGTTCACTCCCTTTATCTTTATTTGTTTTCAATAAAATAACTTCACCGTGCTTGACTTTTGTTTGCTTGAGGACAAGCAAAGGATAAGTGTGGGGGAGTTGATAGCATCATATTTTACATGTTTTTATGCATTAGAATAAGTTAGTTTTAGCTTTTATAACTAACATTTAGTGTAGAATTAGTGTTTTTGCATGTGGTTATATATTTTTAGGTACTTGTAGCTAAATATGAGTAGTAGAGATATTTTGGAGCTTACGGAAGTATACAGGAAGATTGGTGATATCGCATAGATCGTGCACATTCAGAGAAGGATTTCACAGAATTCGAAGAAGGCAGAATCGACCATAATATCGATCTGTAGGGGTTGATATTGACTCCAAAGATTTTCCAGATAGAATTCCTGAAGGATGCATCGGCCAGTCAAGCCAGGGAGCCAGAATCGACCCCAACATCGACCTGACCTCCGAGAAGCTGGAAAATTTCCTATGTGGCAAGATCTGACTTAAGAACCTTGTCATTTCGAGTTTTAAGCCTCCAGAAACAAGATAAGGACGAAATAAAGACTCTTAGTGAACCATAATACTATATAAACACTTGTAATCTCACTAGAGAAAAGAGAGAGAACACACACACAAAAATAGATCTTGTAGCCGTCACATTTTCAGATCTAATAAAGTTCTTCTTCTTTAGGTCAATACTAGTTCTTATTCTTTTGTTATTGCTTTGATTACTACTTTAGATTAGTTTCCTTTTTAGTTTTGTTTGTTATTTTAGAAGTCAACCCTTGTCTCTGTAACCCTTAGGAGACAAGAGTCTAGATCCTTTAGACCACATAGGATGGTGGTCAATGATGGGATCTATGTTTTAGAGTTCATTACTGTACTTAACCGATCTAGTTACTTTAGTATGCAATAATGCTGAGTATTTTCTCATGAGAGATACTCAAGAGTACAACTGAATCCAGTAGGTGTATTTATTTATTTAGAAGTGTTTGATGCCACGAGAGTGGATCAAACCTTCAGATCTGTATACTAGAGAGTCATAGCTAGTGTCGAATTTGTTGTTTGATAGAAATTATAGATCTGTTTTTGGCCAAGTTAGATTGAATATTTTAGGAGTATTTCGCCATGAAAGTGGGTTATACTTTAGAAACAAATCTATCTCTCACTTTGTATTCTTGAGCCGAGAGTCTAAGGATACTTAGTATTCGATGATGAGATTATGTGAAATGCATATCCAGTTTACCACGAGAGTTTATCTGGATATAGAGTCTAGCATACCACGAGAGTGAACTAGCAAATTAAGGAGGATCCCTAGAATGACAAATACAAATCTTTTAGAGAAAAATATGAATTCTAGACCTAGGTTTCCTGATTTAGACTATCACCCATAGTTGTATATAACTAGTTAATTATTGTTCGTCTTTATGCAATTTAATTATGTTTATGCTTAGTTTAGGTTTAATTACTTTCTTAGTTTAGAGTTTATTTACTTTATTTTCTGCTTTATTATTTTCGCAATCATTTTAGATTAGAACTCAGCCTCTACATTATTTTATTTCCACCAATATTAGATCTGCATTTGCATTCTCTATGTAGTTATTCTATTTCCCTCTGGATCGACCCGTATTACTACAATTGCATTTAACTGTGCACTTGCGGTTTTGTGTGTTAAACTCTCGAGATTAACTTCTCGGGTGAAACCTGTGAAGAGGCATAAAAACCTCTGTTATTTTTAAAGCAGTTGCATCTCATCATCTATGGATCTGCCATGCATTTTTTGGATGTATAAGCACATTGAACGATATAAATGTTTTAAATTGTTCACTTGTTTTTGATGATGTTGAAAATAGAAATACTCCAAGAGTGAACTTCTTTGCCAACCAGCGTCTGTATGATATGGCATACTATCTAACGGATGGTCCTTATCCTTCTTATCCAACTTTCATCAAATCAATTAGACTTTTTCAAAGTAAACCAGACAAGTAATTTGCACAACATCAGGAGGGATGTGGGAAGGACATCGAACGTGCAATTGGAGTGTTGCAAGCTCGATTTAAAATTATTCGCGTATTACAATTATGGTTTTATACTTGTTCTTTTTAGCTCTTAAAGTGATCAGTTTTAATTTCTCCTTCTGCAAACATGTCTTTGTACAAAAGTTTTTGATCGAATACAATTTAACCCTAAATTAGCGTAATGAGAATGAATTTGTTGAAAACCCTTGTATATCTGACTGAGATCTCCGCAGAAAGTTAAATCTTAAAACTGCCTATTTTGCCAATGATGGGGAGGTTTCTACCTCTTCTCACCAAGTTTCTCCCGAGCCCTACTTATAGGGTAGTCTCGAGAGTTTAACCCTATGTGACCGCAAGTGCACGGTGCAATTGTAGTATAATCGGGATCGATGCACAGAGATTGAGAATAACTACATAAAGATTGTAGGTGTGAATCTAGGTAAATTATAATTGTTTTGGGATTTAAATTCTACTATCTAAAATGCGTAAAATAATTAAACAATAATTAAATAACTAAATTAAATTGCATACGTAAATTGCGTAATTTAAATAATATATAGTAAATTGCATAAATAAATTACTGAATTAAATTGCTTAAAATAAATAGCTGAAAATAAAATGCATAAATTAAAGTGCGGAAATTAAATTGCATAAATTAAAGTGCAGAAAACAAATAACAGAAAATAAATGGCATAAATTAAATAACATAAATATAAAATAACTTAATTTAAATAACTTAAATAAATAATTTAACAATTGATATCTAGGGTGAATGAGAACGATTTTAGAGAGTCTATATTTAGGATTTATGTTTTTACCAATTAAGTTTGTGTTTGTCAATCTAGGGATATCGATTATAGACTAGTCCACTCTCATGGTATGCTAGTCGCTGTGTCCGACTCACTCTCGTGGCGACTTTCACGCATAGCACACAATCCCATCATCGATTACTAAGTATTCTTAAACTTTCGTCGGACTGTTAATCAAACGGCCTTGTGTTTTCAGTAATACGAAGTGATTGATAAATCTATTTCCGAAACACAACCCACTCTCGTGGTGAAGTGTTTCTAAGGTTTTAATCTAACTTAGCTAGGGCTAGATCAATGATTAACTCTACCAAATAACAAACTCGACCATAGCTAATACTCCCTAATATTCAGATCTGAAGTTTTAACCCACTCTCTTGGTGCTAAAGGCTTCTATTCGTATAACCTCACCTACTGATTCGGTTATAACCTTAGGCACATCCCATAGGACATAACTTAGCATTAAGATTGAATATTAGAATAGCCAAATCGGTCAAGAACAACAAACATATGAAATCCTATAACATAAATCGCATCATCAATCCCTACCCCAGAGATCTAGAGCATCTACTCACTCATACCTCCGAGGGTGACGGCAGAATATGAGTAGGAAGACATGATAAACAATAAACAAAAGCAATAATTAGAATAAAACATTAAGAACAGGAAGAATAACTAAAAAATTTCATAAAAACATAAGTGGTGGCTCTCAAAAGTGGCGAAGAAGGCGCCAAGAGAGAGGAGAGAACTTACAATGAGGGAACATGTGTTTATATAGTATTAGGGCTTTTAGGAGGAGGCTAAGTCGTATCTTTAGGTCTCTGGAGAGTGCTGGACAAAAATGAAGTTGTCCACTCATGAATCGCCAAGTTAAAAACTTTTCTTTTTCGATTTGAAACGTCAACATTGACTAGCTAGGGTCGATGCTCTGAGTCGATGTTCTGATTCTAAGGACAGCATCGACCACTCTTGGTCGATGCTTGCGTCGACGGTCTTCGTCTTCGGCTTCAAATTCGGGTCCAAGGCAGAGCATCGACCGTGTGTGGTCGATGCTGCCTATCGATGGTATGCTCGGGATGAGCATCGACCACTCCTGGTCGATGCTAGGGCCGCTGCTTCTTTTGTGAGGCTCTGGAGAAGTTTTTTCATGATGTTTTTGATCCAAGCAAGTAACTCCAAAATCCCTATGTCGCCATATGACTCCAAAATATTCTAAAAATGCATGATTTTCTCCAAGTACCTATAAATACATAAGCTCATGCAAATATACTAAAACTAATCCTAAATGCTAGTTATATCGTATGAAACTATCCTATAAAAATGCATAAAGACATGTAATATGAGTGTTATCAGCCAACATACTTTTTTTTTTTTTTATGCATAGAAGAAATTATTAGTTCTTGAGAACCTCTTCTTTATTATAAAGTGGCCCTCCTTGGTCAATGTTATTTATTGAGCGAATCACAACGTGTACATCTCAACATTTTACCAACTAACTCTGTCTTCCTGTGATACAACACCGTTTAGGCGCACTTCATCTCCTCCATTTCTTAATCCTAAGAGCTTGATTGGTTATCTTACAACTACCCGCAAACCTTACGTTTGAAAACAATCATGGAAATCACTTTATACCGCTAAATATTATCCTCTCTTAGTAACTATTATCATATCAAATTCTTAAATATTATATATATATATATATATATATCTTAAATTCTTAAATAGTAATATATATATATATATATATATTAACTAAATAAAATATATTTATTTTCATTAAAATATTTTTGTATATAAGAAATTGTTTCAAACCTCTTAAACTAAATATTTAATTATTTATTTTATGATTCACTGAAAATTAGAATTTTAAATTCTTATTATAATAACACAGTATTTGGTTTTTTAATAGAAATAATATATTTTAAGTTTTATGTTAAATCACAACCACAAACGCTGTCAACCATAAGTGTCCCGCAAACACACCCATTTTCAACCGTTAAACTGGTCGTATAAATCGTTTAATAACGCTTGAAACAACAATTGACTACTTTCGTAAACTTCCGCACCCACACCCGCAACCGCGGTATTTAAATAGTCAGGCTCTAAATCCCATCATGGCTGTTCTTTGTGTTTTTTGTATGAAATATCATATGCAAGGTTTTAGACTTTTAGTATTGTTAATTTCTAGTAGCAGCAATACAAAGCTATCCTTAGATTTTAATAATCATAATTAGAATTTGGTGATAAGAATTCAGTTATATAAGCCATTAGTATTTGGCGATAAGTATTTAGTATAAGCAGTGAATAATAGAATCGTAATGTAGATAAACGAAGTAGTTATATTTATATGACCTATGCAATGAATAATTGAAAAACGTTCCCTAATCATATTCAATCATAGCTTTCTCTCTTGGTCTTCTCCTTTAATATAACATAGGAGATATCATCTTTCTCTTGCTACATTGTTTGATTCAACAGATTTTCGTACAAAACAAAATGATAACAAAAGTAGAAGATTCTAAACCTTGTACAGAGTTCATTACAAACAACCAACACGTAATTGGATAGCTAAGCTACACTAGAATTAAACTGACCACCAATAAGAGGTGAATCATGTAGGAACAGTGTAGTAACCAACATCATCATCATCTTGATTCACCATCAATATCACGGTTGTAAAGAGAGCCACCGCAACAAAAGATACCGCAACAACGAATTTGACATAGCTCATCTTCTTCTTCTTCTTACCTGTTAACCTCTGAGTTTGAGGTGTGTCTTCACTAAATGTGACAGCTGATGACATTGTTTCCGCCATGGTTGGAAATCGCTTTCTGAGTTTAGGATTCTTGCAAGATCCTACGGTTTTCTCTCTCCGGCTTCCCAGTATTGGACTTTGGATGTCTGACTGATCTAACTCAACATCATCAAGATATTGAAGAGAGCTGATGAGCTTCCGTGGAGTGGTGAAGATGTTGAAATCTTCAGCATTGATGCGTCGTGAACGCTGTCTCTGTTGCATCAAAAAAAGTAAGAAATGTTTAACGCAAATGAAACTAGCAATAATCATACAACAAATATGGATTGATGCTCACCTGAGGACTAGGAGTGGTGTTTTGCAGCTGCCTATTTCTCAAACTTTCCATTAGAAACCCTTCAAAATCATCTCCATCTTCACAAGTATCATACGGTACGAGAGGTGAATCAGAGACAGTGGTGCTTCTTTTAGTTACACCGGAGAAAAGACCATCCTTTAAAGAGATATCAACCTCTCCTCCATTCTGATCAGGTCTCCAAAGTTTGCGATTCACACTCCGCCGATCAAATTCAGAGTTACAAGAAGTATGAGAAATAGGCGAGGACTCAACAGGAGAATCATATCCGCTGAACGAGCCTAGAGTCTGTGATTCAGGTGATAAGGAGTCATCAGGAAAATGACCATTAACAATGGATGGACAGTTTCTTCGACTGAAATTCGAACCAGTAACAGAACGACAACCCTTCTCCATCTTCGACTCGAGCTCTCCCGCTATTCTTTTTGAAGTCATCATTGCTTCATAAGCAGCTCCTCTGACATAAGCCATTTGGTCAGATTGGCATCTCTCCATTTCTTTGATTATCAACTCAACTTCGGAGTATATGCTTCTCGGGTCCAAGCACTTCATTAGGAAGTTCAACATTTGGACTGCTGATAACCGTTTCTGTGAGTTTCCTTCTGATACTCCCAAACTCAGAATTCGCAATCCTGTGTGTATCAACAACCTTGCATAGGCTTCAACGATCAAAGGATTATGTTTGGCAAGTGACATAACCAGACCCATCTGAAGATGTGTTTGGTTGGAGTTTGAGTCCAACGCAACTACCACGTTTTGACAAACCCTGTTTACCATCTCGTCCGAAGCAAATCGCCAATTATCACAATCCACAAGAGCCTTCAAACACAGAGCAGACCCTGAAGTGAGGCTCTCTTGAGAACCCAACAGAGAATCCGTAAGAGGCTTACATAAAGAGTGGATTATAAGTCGTTTCTTATCTTCTGTGGTTGTCGGATCAATCCCGTATCGAGCAATCGCCGGAATAACTTTCGAACAAGCTTGTTGAAGAGGGAAAGAACCAGCACTTGAAGCCAAAGTCTTGACAATAGTGGACATGATTGTATCAATTTGGGGAACAATGTTGGGTCCATGAACACGAGCAAGGATTTCATAAAGCGAAATCGTGTATTCACCTGACAAAGAGTTTGTTTCTTTAGTCTGAAAGACTTGTGCTAGAAAACCAGGAATAGCCTTTGAATCCAAGTCCTTCACATAAGATTTAAGAGCTTTCATTGCTGATTTACGACTCTCTGTGTCTTTGTCAAGATTAGCCAATTCTTGTCGTAAAATTGGATTCAGATTCAAACCCATTACTCCAACTGCACCACACAAGACAAAATCACACCAACAACATCAGATTTCTTCACAATGTCATAAAATTTAAACTATTTCAAATCTCATTATTTCAAACACGACTCAGACCAGAAATAAAGACCATATACGAGGAAAATGAGAACCAGACAACTAATTCGAAATCACACAACTTCACGAGAGAATAGCAAAAATTTAAGACAGACCCATTACTCCAACTGCACCACACAAGACAAAATCACACCAACAACATCAGATTTCTTCTTAATGTCCTAAAATTTAAACTATTTCAAATCTCATCATCTCAAACACGACTCAGACCAGAAATAAAGACCATATACGAGGAAAATGAGAACCAGACAACTAATTCGAAATCACACAACTTCACGAGAAAATAGCAAAAATTCAAGATAGACCCATTACTCCAACTGCACCACACAAGATAAAATCACACCAACAACATAAAGATTTGTTCGTAAAGTCATAAACTTTAAGCTACGTTTTTCAATCTCATCACTCTCCGCCCAAAAAAATCACGAGTCAGACCAAAAAACAGACCATAGAATCGTGAATCTCGGAAACAGAGACAACTTCCAGAGAAATAGCAAAAATTACAGAACACAGAACTGTGAATCTCGGAAACAGATCCGTACCTGTTTCTTCTACTTGAGCTACTTCTTTGCTTTGACCCGTACAAATATGAACCTTTGAAGATTCTGGAGAATTCAAATGCAAAAGAAATCGATGAAGGATAAAGTGAAACCTTGGAATGAGAAATCAAAAGTGTGTGTAGCGGAAACTGGGAAATTTACAAAAGAAAAATCCCGCGGTTTACAGATAACACATTTTTCAAAAAATGTTTTGGGGTTTAGGTTTTTTTTTTGTGTGTGTGTTAATGTGTGTCCGCTTCTTTATTTTGTTGAAGCTGTTTGTCTTTTTCAATGTCATTTGTCGCCATCTGTAATATGAATCTTTTGTCTTTTTTATTTAACAATTATATTTTCTCGTGTTGAATAAACAAAAAAATAGATTGTAGATTGAAATTCAAATTTCTATTCGAAATCTCACCGCTCTTTATTGATTGCATTGGGTCCCATTCTTTCTCTAGATCTAGTGATCTGCATTTTCAAATTATTTTAGGTAAGACTGTGTGAATATCCGTGAACAAATAAATGTTATTGTTTGGTGTATTAGATTTGAATTTGAAGTTGACAAAAAAAAAAAAAGATTTGAATTTGATGATTAAAGTAATACTATATTTAGAAAGGATTATTTATAGATTTGACAACAAATATCACCAAAAACTATAGAAAATACGTATTATAATTCAAAAAAAGTAATATAATATAATATTATTAATTTTGTCTAGAAATAACCTACACAAAAATATATATATATATCTGAAAATCAACCAAATTTGTTATTCAAGAATTTTTAGTTACGGTCCACAAAGATTAACCAAGGCAGAAGAATTAGATTTTTGTGAGTATTTTTTATAAATAAATATAGTATTAGATCATTAGCTGGATTTTTTTAAAAAATTAAGTCATGGATTTTTAGTTTTATTACATTAGAATTGGATTTAAAATTCTAATGAACCCAACTTAGTATTTGGGGTTTTATTGTTTCAATGTACGTGGACAATTTTTTATCTCATGTAGTTAAATTAATTTTGTATGGGGGGTCAAAAACTATAAAGCATTGGGGTCATTATAATTACTCTTAAGAAGGTGTAGTAGATTTTTCAAAATCTATAGGGGTCAACTGACCCCCCTAATACTATACTGCCTCCGCCACTGTGATGTAAGAAATGATTAAAAAAAATAAAATAATAAAGTCAAAATGACAGTTTATTTTTGGGTGATTTAGGTGAATATCCAAATATGATAAAAGAATTAATAATACAACACGTTAAATTTGAAAATAAACTGAGTAACCATTGCATGGTGAGATTACAAAAGCACTCATAGATATATAATATACACGCGCAGAGGTGTTGAAGAGAGAATCTAAAGTTTTTTTATTTTATTTTTCTTTTGAGAAAAGATTTTTTTTTTTTTTACCCAATAACACAACTTCTATTAAGCCAAGAAAGATGAAACGAGTTCACAAATGTCGGAGTTTACAAGGGCTTGTAACCACAAAGGAGGAGTTATAAGCAGTGTCGCAAAATACATATAGTTCAGAGATACAGTCCTAGCAATTGCATCAGCACAATTATTGGTAGAACGAAACGAAAACTTGAAAACAAAACCCAAACCTTCTGAGCACATACCCAAAATATATGAGGAGTAGCTGTGGAGACTTGGCCAACGCTGAGACTCTTGGATAGCTTGAATCAGATTTGAGGAATCTGTCTCGAAAATAACATTGGTATAACCTAGGTTCTTGACACAACTAACTGCCCAGACAAGAGCTGCCGCTTCGGTATGCAAAGGGGAGATTAGTTGAGGAAGACATTTGACTCCTAAATGAATGACGCGTCCTAAGTGGTTCCTCAGAAAATTTTTATTTACACTTCACTTTTGTTTTGTTATAGGGTTCTTAAAAATAAATTAACTCAACTTTGCGATTCTATTTGAAAAATTAGCTTTTTTCCCAAATATGTCATGGATTGAATTATTAAAAACATATATAAAATTTTTAAGTGGTGAATAGTGTTTATCACTAAAAATATGTTGTACTATACTATTTTCTATGAATTATACTTAACTTTAACTCTAAAATACTAAATCCTAAATACGAAACCTTAGATCCAAACCAAAACATATGTTTAAAAACGATATAAATATATTCAAAAATTGAAAAATGATGAATTTATTTAGAAAATAAGAATATAATATTGTTGTGTTCTATATAGTATGGTAGCGGTGGTGGTTGAAAAACCAGATTTTGTCCTATATCTAAAAGTTTGTATGATGAGTAAACGTAACAAACAATCAAGCGCATAAAGTAGATGAGACACAAAATTATTGTTAATAGGGTTCGGTTAACCTACATCTCCGAGACCTAGTCCAGAAACAATTCACTTTTTTCAATGGAAGATCATGAAATCTCGAAACGCAATTCTCATTATAAAGTTTTATATGTTGAATCTTACACCACTTATGAGCATATTTATACCCTTAATTCACTTTGATGGTTTTCAACATTTCATGAACTTATTTTCCTCCAGCTTGATTTTTATGAGTTATCCATGTTATCAATGGAAAGTCATGAAATCTCGAAATGCAATGTCATAATAAATTTTGATATATTGAAACTTACACAACTTATGAGCACATTTCTCCCCTTAATTCACTTTGGTGGTTTTCAACATTTCATGAACTTATTTTTCTCCTTCTTGATTCTTATGAGTTTTTGTTGTTTTCAATGGAAGGCCACGAAATCTCGAATTGCAATGTCATAATAAAGTTTGATATATCAAAAATTTTCACTACTTATAAGCATATTTATCCCCTTAATTCACTTTGGTTATTTTCAACATTTCTTAAACTTATTGTCCTCCTTCTCGATTCTTATGATTTATCGTTGTTTTCAATGGAAGGTCACGAAATCTCGAAATTCAATGTCATAACAAAGTTTGATATATTAAAACTTACACCACTTATGAGCACATTTATCCCCGTAATTCACTTCGGTGGTTTTCAATATTTCAAGAACTTATTTTCCTCCTTCTCGATTCTTTTGAGTTATCGCTGTTTTCAATAGAAGGTCACGAAATCTCGAAACTCAATGTCATAATAAAATTGGAAATTTTGAAACATACACCACTTATGAGCATATTTATCCCTTTAATTTACTTTGGTGGTTTTCAACATTGCATGAACTTATTTTTCTCCTTCTCGATTCTTATGAGTTATCGCTGTTTTCAATGGAAGATAATGAAATCTCGAAACGCAATTCTCATTATAAAGTTTTATATGTTGAATCTTACACCACTTATGAGCATATTTATCCCCTTAATTCACTTTGGTGGTTTTCAACATTTCATGAACTTATTTTCCTCCAGCTTGATTTTTATGAGTTATCCCTGTTTTCAATGGAACGTCACGAAATCTCGAAATGCAATGTCATAATAAAATTTGAAATATTGAAACATACACCACTTATGAGCATATTTATCCCCTTAATTCACTTTGGTGGTTTTCAACATTTCATGAACTTATTTTCCTCTTTCTAGATTTTTATGAGTTATGTTGTTTTCAATGAAAGGTCACGAACTCTTAAAACGGTATGTCATAATAAAATTTGAAATATTGAAACATACACCATTTATGAGCATATTTATCCCATTAATTCACTTTGGTGGTTTTCAACATTTCATGAACTTATTTTTCTCCTTCTCGATACTTTTGAGTTATCGTTGTTTTCAATGGAAGGTCATGAAATCTCGAAATGCAATGTCATAATAAAGTTTGATATATCAAAAAAATTCACTACTTATAAGCATATTTATCCCCTTAATTCACTTTGGTTATTTTCAACATTTCTTAAACTTATTGTCCTCCTTCTCGATTCTTATGATTTATCGTTGTTTTCATGGAAGGTCAAGAAATCTCGAAATTCAATGTCTTAATAAAGTTTGATATATTAAAACTTACACCACTTTCGAGCACATTTATCCCCTTAATTCACTTCGGTGGTTTTCAATATTTCACGAACTTATTTTCCTCCTTCTCGATTCTTATGAGTTATCGCTGTTTTCAATAGAAGGTCACGAAATCTCGAAACTCAATGTCATAATAAAATTGGAAATTTTGAAACATACACCACTTATGAGCATATTTATCCCCTTAATTCACTATGGTGGTTTTCAACATTTCATGAACTTATTTTCCTCCTTCTCGATTCTTATGAGTTATCGCTTTTTTCAATGGAAGATCATTAAATCTCGAAACGCAATTATCATTATAATGTTTTATATATTGAAACATACACCACTTATGAGCATATTTATCCCTTTAATTTACTTTGGTGGTTTTCAATATTGCATGAACTTATTTTTCTCCTTCTCGATTCTTATGAGTTATCGCTGTTTTCAATAGAAGATAATGAAATCTCGAAACGCAATTCTCATTATAAAGTTTTATATGTTGAATCTTACACCACTTATGAGCATATTTATCCCTTAATTCACTCTGGTGGTTTTCAATATTTCATGAACTTATTTTCCTCCAGCTTCATTTTTATGAGTTATCCCTGTTTTCAATGGAACGTCACGAAATCTCGAAATGCAATGTCATAATAAAATTTGAAATATTGAAACATACACCACTTATGAGCATATTTATCCCCTTAATTCACTTTGGTGGTTTTCAACATTTCATGAACTTATTTTCCTCTTTCTAGATTTTGATGAGTTATGTTGTTTTCAATGAAAGGTCACAAACTCTCAAAACGGTATGTCATAATAAAATTTGAAATATTGAAACATACACCATTTATGAGCATATTTATCTCATTAATTCACTTTGGTGGTTTTCAACATTTCATGAACTTATTTTTCTCCTTCTCGATACTTAGGAGTTATCGTTGTTTTCAATGGAAGATCATGAAATCTCGTAACGCAATTCTCATTATAAAGTTTTATATATTGAATCTTACACCACTTATGAACATATTTATCCCCTTAATTCACTTTGGTGGTTTTCAACATTTCATGAACTTATTTTTCTCCTTCTCGATTCTTATGAGTTATCGCTTTTTTCAATGCAAGACCATGAAATCTCGAAACGCAATTGTCATTATAATGTTTTATATATTGAAACATACACCACTTATGAGCATATTTATCCCTTTAATTTACTTTGGTGGTTTTCAACATTTCATGAACTAATTTTTCTCCTTCTCGATTCTTATGAGTTATCACTGTTTTCAATGGAAGATCATGAAATCTCGAATCGCAATTCTCATTATAAAGTTTTATATATTGAATCTTACACCACTTATGAACATATTTGTCCCCTTAATTCACTTTGATGGTTTTTAACATTTCATGAACTTATTTTTTCTTCTTCTTGATTCTTATGAGTTATCGCTGTTTTAAATGGAAGATCATGAAATTTCGAAACGCAATTTTCATTATAATGTTTTATATATTGAAACTTACACCATTTATGAGCATATTTATCCTCTTAATTCACTTTGGTGGTTTTTAACATTTCATGAACTTATTTTTCTCCTTCTCGATTCTTATGAGTTATCACTGTTTTCAATGGAAGATCATGAAATCTCGAAACGCAACTCTCATTATAAAGTTTTATATATTGAATCTTACACCACTTATGAGCATAGTTATCACCTTAATTCACTTTGGTGGTTTTCAACATTTCATGAACTTATTTTCTCCTTCTCGATTCTTATGAGTTATCGCTGTTTTCAATGGAAAGTCATGAAATCTCGAAATACAATGTCATAATAAAGTTTGATATATTGAAACTTACACAACTTATGAGCACATTTATCCCCTTAATTCACTTTGGTGGTTTTCAACATTTCATGAACTTATTTTTCTCCTTCTCGATTCTAATGAGTTATCACTTTTTTCAATGGAAGATCATGAAATCTCGAAACGCAATTCTCATTATTAAGTTTTATATGTTGAATCTTACACCACTTATGAGCATATTTATACCCTTAATTCACTTTGATGGTTTTCAACATTTCATGAACTTATTTTCCTCCAGCTTGATTTTTATGAGTTATCCATGTTATCAATGGAACGTCACGAAATCTCGAAATGCAATGTCATAATAAAATTTGATATATTGAAACATACATCACTTATGAGCATATTTATCCCCTTAATTCACTTTGGTGGTTTTCAACATTTCATGAACTTATTTTCCTCTTTCTAGATTTTTATGAGTTATGTTGTTTTCAATGAAAGGTCACGAACTCTCAAAACGGTATGTCATAATAAAATTTGAAATATTGAAACATACACCATTAATTCATTTTGGTGGTTTTCAACATTTCATGAACTTATTTTTCTCCTTCTCGATACTTATGAGTTATCGTTGTTTTCAATGGAAGATCATGAAATCTCGAAACACAATTCTCATTATAAAGTTTTATATATTGAATCTTACACCACTTATGAACATATTTATCCCCTTAATTCACTTTGGTGGTTTTCAACATTTCATGAACTTATTTTTCTCCTTCTCGATTCTTATGAGTTATCGCTGTTTTCAATGGAAGATCATGAAATTTCGTAACGCAATTGTCATTATAATGTTTTATAAATTGAAACTTACACCACTTATGAGAATATTTATCCCCTTAATTCACATTGGTGGTTTTCAACATTTCATGAACTTATTTTTCTCCTTCTCGATTCTAATGAGTTATCACTTTTTTCAATGGAAGATCATGAAATCTCGAAACGCAATTCTCATTATAAAGTTTTATATGTTGAATCTTACACCACTTATGAGCATATTTATACCCTTAATTCACTTTGATGGTTTTCAGCATTTCATGAACTTATTTTCCTCCAGCTTGATTTTTATGAGTTATCCATGTTTTCAATGGAAAGTCATGAAATCTCGAAATGCAATGTCATAATAAATTTTGATATATTGAAACTTACACAACTTATGAGCACATTTCTTCCCTTAATTCACTTTGGTGGTTTTCAACATTTCATGAACTTATTTTTCTCCTTCTTGATTCTTATGAGTTTTTGTTGTTTTCAATGGAAGGCCACGAAATCTCGAATTGCAATGTCATAATAAAGTTTGATATATCAAAAATTTTCACTACTTATAAGCATATTTATCCCCTTAATTCACTTTGGTTATTTTCAACATTTCTTAAACTTATTGTCCTCCTTCTCGATTCTTATGATTTATCGTTGTTTTCAATGGAAGGTCACGAAATCTCGAAATTCAATGTCATAACAAAGTTTGATATATTAAAACTTACACCACTTATGAGCACATTTATCCCCGTAATTCACTTCAGTGGTTTTCAATATTTCAAGAACTTATTTTCCTCCTTCTCGATTCTTTTGAGTTATCGCTGTTTTCAATAGAAGGTCACGAAATCTCGAAACTCAATGTCATAATAAAATTGGAAATTTTGAAACATACACCACTTATGCGCATATTTATCCCTTTAATTTACTTTGGTGGTTTTCAACATTGCATGAACTAATTTTTCTCCTTCTCGATTCTTATGAGTTATCGCTGTTTTCAATGGAAGATAATGAAATCTCGAAACGCAATTCTCATTATAAAGTTTTATATGTTGAATCTTACACCACTTATGAGCATATTTATCCCATTAATTCACTTTGGTGGTTTTCAACATTTCATGAACTTATTTTCCTCCAGCTTGATTTTTATGAGTTATCCCTGTTTTCAATGGAACGTCACGAAATCTCGAAATGCAATGTCATAATAAAATTTGAAATATTGAAACATACACCACTTATGAGCATATTTATCCCCTTAATTCACTTTGGTGGTTTTCAACATTTCATGAACTTATTTTCCTCTTTCTAGATTTTTATGAGTTATGTTGTTTTCAATGAAAGGTCACGAACTCTCAAAACGGTATGTCATAATAAAATTTGAAATATTGAAACATACACCATTTATGAGCATATTTATCCCATTAATTCACTTTGGTGGTTTTCAACATTTCATGAACTTATTTTTCTCCTTCTCGATACTTATGAGTTATCGTTGTTTTCAATGGAAGGTCATGAAATCTCGAAATGTAATGTCATAATAAAGTTTGATATATCAAAAAATTTCACTACTTATAAGCATATTTATCCCCTTAATTCACTTTGGTTATTTTCAACATTTCTTAAACTTATTGTCCTCCTTCTCGATTCTTATGATTTATCGTTGTTTTCATGGAAGGTCAAGAAATCTCGAAATTCAATGTCTTAATAAAGTTTGATATATTAAAACTTACACCACTTTCGAGCACATTTATCCCCTTAATTCACTTCGGTGGTTTTCAATATTTCACGAACTTATTTTCCTCCTTCTCGATTCTTATGAGTTATCGTTGTTTTCAATAGAAGGTCACGAAATCTCGAAACTCAATGTCATAATAAAATTGGAAATTTTGAAACATACACCACTTATGAGCATATTTATCCCCTTAATTCACTATGGTGGTTTTCAACATTTCATGAACTTATTTTCCTCCTTCTCGATTCTTATGAGTTATCGCTTTTTTCAATGGAAGATCATTAAATCTCGAAACGCAATTATCATTATAATGTTTTATATATTGAAACATACACCACTTATGAGCATATTTATCCCTTTAATTTACTTTGGTGGTTTTCAACATTGCATGAACTTATTTTTCTCCTTCTCGATTCTTATGAGTTATCGCTGTTTTCAATAGAAGATAATGAAATCTCGAAACGCAATTCTCATTATAAAGTTTTATATGTTGAATCTTACACCACTTATGAGCATATTTATCCCTTAATTCACTCTGGTGGTTTTCAATATTTCATGAACTTATTTTCCTCCAGCTTTATTTTTATGAGTTATCCCTGTTTTCAATGGAACGTCACGAAATCTCGAAATGCAATGTCATAATAAAATTTGAAATATTGAAACATACACCACTTATGAGCATATTTATCCCCTTAATTCACTTTGGTGGTTTTCAACATTTCATGAACTTATTTTCCTCTTTCTAGATTTTGATGAGTTATGTTGTTTTCAATGAAAGGTCACAAACTCTCAAAACGGTATGTCATAATAAAATTTGAAATATTGAAACATACACCATTTATGAGCATATTTATCCCATTAATTCACTTTGGTGGTTTTCAACATTTCATGAACTTATTTTTCTCCTTCTCGATACTTAGGAGTTATCGTTGTTTTCAATGGAAGATCATGAAATCTCGTAACGCAATTCTCATTATAAAGTTTTATATATTGAATCTTACACCACTTATGAACATATTTATCCCCTTAATTCACTTTGGTGGTTTTCAACATTTCATGAACTTATTTTTCTCCTTCTCGATTCTTATGAGTTATCGCTTTTTTCAATGCAAGACCATGAAATCTCGAAACGCAATTGTCATTATAATGTTTTATATATTGAAACATACACCACTTATGAGCATATTTATCCCTTTAATTTACTTTGGTGGTTTTCAACATTTCATGAACTAATTTTTCTCCTTCTCGATTCTTATGAGTTATCACTGTTTTCAATGGAAGATCATGAAATCTCGAATCGCAATTCTCATTATAAAGTTTTATATATTGAATCTTACACCACTTATGAACATATTTGTCCCCTTAATTCACTTTGATGGTTTTTAACATTTCATGAACTTATTTTTCTTCTTCTTGATTCTTATGAGTTATCGCTGTTTTAAATGGAAGATCATGAAATTTCGAAACGCAATTTTCATTATAATGTTTTATATATTGAAACTTACACCATTTATGAGCATATTTATCCTCTTAATTCACTTTGGTGGTTTTTAACATTTCATGAACTTATTTTTCTCCTTCTCGATTCTTATGAGTTATCACTGTTTTCAATGGAAGATCATGAAATCTCGAAACGCAACTCTCATTATAAAGTTTTATATATTGAATCTTACACCACTTATGAGCATAGTTATCACCTTAATTCACTTTGGTGGTTTTCAACATTTCATGAACTTATTTTCTCCTTCTCGATTCTTATGAGTTATCGCTGTTTTCAATGGAAAGTCATGAAATCTCGAAATACAATGTCATAATAAAGTTTGATATATTGAAACTTACACAACTTATGAGCACATTTATCCCCTTAATTCACTTTGGTGGTTTTCAACATTTCATGAACTTATTTTTCTCCTTCTTGATTCTTATGCGTTTTTGTTGTTTTCAATGGAAGGTCACGAAATCTCGAAATGCAATGTCATAATAAAGTTTGATATATCAAAAATTTTCACTACTTATAAGCATATTTATCCCCTTAATTCACTTTGGTGGTTTTCAACATTTCATGAACTTATTTTTCTCCTTCTTGATTCTTATGAGTTTTTGTTGTTTTCAATGGAAGGTCACGAAATCTCGAAATGCAATGTCATAATAAAGTTTGATATATCAAAAAATTTCACTACTTATAAGCATATTTGTCGCCTTAATTCCCTTTGGTTATTTTCAACATTTCTTAAACTTATTGTCCTCCTTCTCGATTCTTATGATTTATCGTTGTTTTCAATGGAAGGTCACGAAATCTCGAAATTCAATGTCATTATAAAGTTTGATATATTAAAACTTACACCACTTATGAGCACATTTATCCCCTTAATTCACTTCGGTGGTTTTCAATATTTCATGAACTTATTTTCCTCCTTCTCGATTCTTATGAGTTATCGCTGTTTTCAATAGAAGGTCACGAAATCTCGAAACTCAATGTCATAGTAAAATTGGAAATTTTGAAACATACACCACTTATGAGCATATTTTCCTCCTTCTCGATTCTTATGAGTTATCGCTTTTTTCAATGGAAGATCATTAAATCTCGAAACGCAATTATCATTTTAATGTTTTATATATTCAAACATACACCACTTATGAGCATATTTATCCCTTTAATTTACTTTGGTGGTTTTCAACATTGCATGAACTTATTTTTCTCCTTCTCGATTCTTATGAGTTATCGCTATTTTCAATGGAAGATAATGAAATCTCGAAACGCAATTCTCATTATAAAGTTTTATATGTTGAATCTTACACCACTTATGAGCATATTTATCCCCTTAATTCACTTTGGTGGTTTTCAACATTTGATGAACTTATTTTCCTGCATCTTGATTTTTATGAGTTATCTTTGTTTTCAATAAAACGTCACGAAATCTCGAAATGCAAAAGAAGGCGGAGTTAGTTTAATCTTGTGATTGGTATCTCTCGGTTGGTTTCGTCGTAAAGGATCAATCCTTCGGTGTTGTCACGCTAGGGGGTCATGCGAGTCCCCATCCGATTCTGAGAAGTCTTCTTCATCGTGTTCCACGTGGAGTGGTGGTAGTTGAGGTGCTCTTGGACCTCGCGGATTTGGTTCTGGAGGTGGTGGAGGTAGTTGTTCCAATCGGCCTAATCGATCGCCAACGGTTTGGACCATTGTCCTCATTTCATTTCACATGGTTTGAAGCATTACCATGAGTGCATCTTATGGGATAAGCTCCTCGTCAGCCATGTTCACCTTCACTCAAAAAAAAATATACAAACAAGATACGAGTGAGCACAACGAGTAAATCGCAAAAGATGCAAAAGAAAATCGACTTAGGATACGAATGATGATATACGATGATTCTTTTTTTTTTTTTTGACTTAAGATTATGAATGCAATAGGTATATGATCAGTTGGTAAACAATAGTATGCAAATGACTAAAATTCAGGGATGTGTAATTAGCAAATAACAAAAAGGGGGTAAAGAGTAAGAAAGGAAATTCTTTTCTCGGTTTGTTACCGAAATGAGGAGTCTCCGCTCGGCTCTCCTTCAGCCTTCAGATTCTATGACAAATGGGACAAGCCTGAAAGTTGACAAAAATAAGAACCAAGAAATTGCGTGACTACAAGGAACACAACTTGATTGATGCAACAAAAACGACTTAAGAGGCGAATGAGGTAAATGACTCGTTCCTTCTTTTTTTTTTTTTTGTCTGGTTATAAATGCAAAATGAAAACAAAATATGCAGAAAAATATGTCAAAGATATGAGACTATTTAACTCGATGACGTTCAATTTAGGAAATATTCGAAAAGGCAAAAAGTTAAGGAATAAGGGAAATCTTCTCTATTCGGTTTTGGGGCCGAGATGGAAAACTTCCTCTTGTGTCTCTTCTTCAACCTTAAGGTGCTACAATGGCGTGACAAGAGACCTGAAACACTGAGAACCAAAACCAAAAGATAGGCCGAACAAGGATACAACACTATACGGTCTAGACTTTTTCTTCCGATGCAAGGTTCTTTAGTTCGACGGTTCTAGCACAAAACTCTAATAAGTTTTTTTTTTTTTTTTAAATGAGAACTAGATGCGAACTATATAAAAGCTAACAAGATTTTTATTTGGTTTTTATTTTATATGCTAAACAGAAATCGAAACTACAAAACAAGCTAAACGATGCGGAAGCAAATAGCGTAAGGATAAGGGTAAGAAAACCGAAGTTAGGAACTTCGGCTCTGATACCAGATGATAAAAGACTCGGGGTGAGAGTCTTTGTGCCGGATTTGGAGATGGGCAAGTGTTAGCTCGAAGCTCCTCCACTTGATCAACTCACGGCCGAAGATGGTGATGACTAGACGGTTAGCTCGTAGCTGCTCCCGCACGTGAAGTCTAGAGAATGGTGTGATGGTGGATTGAAGAGCGAACTACAAAGAGTATGAAGGACTCTTTGATACAGCAAGAACGATCTTGACTCGGCGAATCTCACGTAAAGAACAAGAACAAGGGTTTTAATCTTTTACAAAAACTTAAGAAAATTCAGTGTTTTATTAATTCAAGGGTGAACGAAATGATACACGGCCAAGGGACTTTATAAGAGTCCATGCGGCTACAACCCTAGGGTTGCGACTCAAAACAACAAGACTTGCAAAATTAAAAGACTCAAATGACACACACTTTCGATGAAAACAACAAGTCGTTCCCATAAGGAAAGTGTCCAAAAAAACATAAAATAAAAGACAAAAATGACTCTACTAGCAACCAAAATAGTCATATTATTGTAGCTATTTATATATTTGAAATCGAAAATTTTTATGTTTTGCTTAAGGCTTGTGATGAAACCAAAATTGTTCTTATATAGAGGTCTCAAAAAAATTGATTTTTATTTAGAAATTATGATGCTTCGGTTTGGGTTTAATCCGGTTCAAGTAATTGACGGTTACGGTAACGGCAATTCACAGTAGATATATATACGGGTGAAGAGGTTATATAACCTATTTGAGCGAAAGAATAACTAAACTAACCTTGCATGATTTATTAAAACACTATTTATTATCTACCAACACACCAATTAACTAATAATAAATCAAACTGCAAAATACAAATGATCACAAAACATTAAAAAAAAAAAATTAATTTTGCATTAAAATTTAAAACATCATCTAAAATAAAATAAAAAGTAAAAATTGGTTAAAACATCACTTACTAATTTAGTATGTCACAGAGGTAATATTTAGCTTAGCTTAGCGCGATAAATCGTGATTTGTTCGAAAGAAAATGTTTTTTTCCTAATAACGTGGGAGTTAGGAGAGGGATGCAAGGCTATATTCGTCATTTCATAGAGTATATGATATTTTTCTCTAGAAATCAGTTTGTGGTTAACGGCTCTTCTCAAGTCCACATTATATAAATAAGTTCTCTTCCTAACAATCTTCCAAGATCTTCCAAGACTTGGATCACCTAACCTCTTCTTTGATTCTCCTCAATCAAATGGCACATTTCTCTTCGAGACTTAAGCTTCTCTCTAGCAACGATGGATTATCCTTTGGTGTTGATTCGAGAGACCAATTTCGGCAGAGCCTTTACATGGCCGGTGGGTCTACCGTCTACGTTTGTTCAGGTACGTAGGAACCGATTAAAGTTTGGTACGAGAATTTTCTCGTCTTACTCTTTTCCTTCTAAGAGAAAGAAAATTAGGGATTTCGATAACGCCGAGAAAAATCTTTGTATTGACGAAGACAACGATGAGTGGGATTTTGATGGAGAGGATGATGGTTTAGAGACTAATGATCTATCTTGCTTCAGAGGCTTGATTCTTGATATTTCATACAGGTCAAAATCTTTTTTCTTATTACAGTTTAGTTCACTGATCTTAGAATATAATAAATATATATATGGCAATTCTTCGTTTATGTTATCAATATTTATTTATTGATGATGGAAAGCATTAGTTCTCTTTTTATTCAGGTGCATGCAATTTTTTTTTTTATAATAAGAGTGATCCAAATTTTTACCTCCCGACTAAATTCTCGGGTAGTTCATGCAAATTTGAATTGGTTGCTTCTATCACTTTAGGCCGGTCAATGTGGTTTGCTGGAAGCGCGCAATCTGTCTCGAGTACATGGATAAGGTCGGGCCAAAAGCTTTTAATCCATTTTGATATTTATTGACACATAAGAATTCTTAGTTCAGGTTTTGTATATTCGATACTGCCTTGTCTAGGCCGACGTTCTGGAGTATTATAATCAGACTGTTAGTTCTCCTACTGGTTCATTCTATATACCTGCTGTATTAAGGGTATGTAGAACATGAGTTTAGTTAGTCAGTTTTTTTTTTTTTTTTTTACCAGTTTGAAACTTAGTTCATTGTCTTGCTTCAGGTTCCACATTTGCTTCAGGTTGTCAAAAGAAGAAGAGTGAAAAACTCACTTAGTCGTAAAAGCATTTTACTGCGAGACGATTACACTTGTCAGTGAGTAATTTTCTATGTCCAGTCACAAGCAGTTTTCTTTTTTTTAGCTGAATCAAACTATTCTTGCTGACAGAACTTTTGTTGTTTGGGATATAGATATTGTTCTTCCGGTGAAAACTTGACCATTGATCATGTTATCCCAATTTCTCGAGGTGGAGAGTGGACCTGGCAAAATCTGGTATGTGGTTGATACCAAAGTAGGATCAATTACTGACCTAATGTTGAAGATCGGTAAATATAAAAATTTAATTTGTTCATGTAATATAGGTAGCTGCATGTTCAAGATGCAACTCAAGGAAAGGTCAGAAGACAGTAGAAGAAGCACACATGAAGTTACTGAAGGTCCCAAAGGTATTTCTCATAGTTACAATGGGTTTAACTAACCAGTCCATATGCCACAAAACCTTGTTTTGATGGGGACCTCGTAAATAAAGAAATTTTGTTGGTAATGGCAGGAACCAAAAGACTATGACATTGTTGCAATACCATTAACAAATGCAGCTATAAGGATGCTAAGATCGAATAAGGGAATGTCAGAAGAATGGCGTCAGTATCTGGCGAAACCTTTATTCGAGCCATAGCAGTTTCACTCAGGAATCAAGGAGCAAAAGGGATCAGTCTAGGCCATCTCGTAAATTTGGAACAGTGGCTCGATTGCTTATAATAGATTCATCTAGCTTAACTTGGACTTGTTTTGAGTATGGACTCAAATGTATATAACACGTAAATAATGTCAAGCATAAACTAACAATCATAATCTGAACTCTGAGTTCCTTCGCAAACTCAGATTTCATGACTTCTGCAGGAGAATCTGGTTAACCTCTCTGAACAAGTTAATGATATCTGCCAACAAGCAGCAAAGATAAACATTGTACATGTGTTGCTACTGTGTTAGATAAGCTTTACTCGAATTTAGTTCGTACAATCCCCACATCACCAACTTTCGAAACTGCTTAAAACGGAACCACTGTATCCTAACAATCTAATTATATTCCTTTCCCAGTTGAGATTGCAATCTCGAGATACGTGTATTTTGTTTTTTAATGAGCATCACGGAAAATATGATTGCACACCCTAACCTCTTGTGTCTACTACGGAACCAAACTAATCGAACCATCTCAAGATCACATCAGAAGTTGCAGGAAGAAGAGATCAATGGATACCCAAACAAACCAATGGTTTGGAAGTAAATAAGAAAACTATCAAAATTTGATTAAGCAACAATGTCTTTGTTCAAGGCATTACACAAAAAAATAAAACCCTCAAAACTTTCTTCTTTTCTGGGCACTACTTAACATTGTCATTTCATAAGCAGCAAGCCAAGAATCAAACATTATGCACACCTTAGAGAGAGATACCTTTGTTGATCATCTTCATTGTCATGCCAAATTCCCAAAAGAATATAAGAGAACTACGAGGAGAGGATGGACTGTAGTGCAAGCTGTTGCTGTGGTTGCAGAGATGACCATGTCGATGCGAGCGCTGATGGAGACAATGTCTGTTGAAGCTGTCTTAAAATATTTATCATCCTGCTCACTGTTTGCTCCGTTGCCAGAGTACTGCCTGCACATAAGACCTATACAAACCAGAATATTTACAAACAGACATCAAAACTGATATCAATTCATGGTTTGCAACTTGGTAGAGAGTGTAATTATACCTCAGCAAAAACTGCAACTATTTTTGGAAGGTACTGATGATTGGGCCCTAATAGATCCGGGTCAGATCTGCACAGAGAGTCCAGGTTTCAATAACAACCACAAAGCAGTAACACAAATAAATATAGATTTTACCTCTCCACCATTGAGCAAAGCTGGTCATGGACAATTTTAGCCTCAATTGTATCCCCTTTTATCGGCAAGCAGTTTAACCAGGCAGGAACAATCTGGTAAGAGTGACAAATATCTCGTTAAAATCTATGCTGAATGATATGCTTCTCAATTAGACTCATGTCAATTGATCATCAGGCAAAACAAGCACAGATGCCCATCATAAGCGGACAAGATTTGATAGAAAGAAGAAACATTATATATCACTGTGAAGAAGAATGTAGACAGAGTTGACAAAAAAAAAAAAAAAAGGAGAATGTAGATAGAGGAAGCCTAGATATTTTTACCCTTCCAGCATCAATACTTCCTCGGTGGAACTGACATATTTTTCCGAGAGCCGAAACAGCATTGTCATAGGCCATGGCATTCTCAGACTGCTGAGCATTAGGATGTCTGATGACAACATCCAATTTAGAGAGTGCCTCTACAGAGAAAAAATGACAGCATTTACACCAATGCAGCAAGAACCTCATAGACATGGAAAAACGAAAAAGTATCTATGAAGCTACCTCCGACAAGAGGTCTGAAAACAGATCCGCCAAACTCAGCACAAACTCCAATTCCATACACGGCAGCCTGAATTGTGGTAGAAAAATAAATGATCCCGTACTCTGTTAAACAAAAGAAGATAGTAGGTTTCTTGTAGGATATACCTGCCGAACATCAGCATTCTCGTTATTGCATGCTTCCAAAAGAAAAGGGACAAAGGTATCATAGTATCTGCATAGCAGTATATAAGAAAGATGCTGGGTCATTTAATAGTCAGACAAAATCAGGAAAAAAGATAAGAGAATATCATACTTGAGAGCTGCTTCGCGACAATGCTCAGCAACATCATCAAATATACAAATAGCTATTCTTCTCTCCTCTGCTGTTCTATCACTACCCTGCATAAAACAAACCATAAACGTTCACTATCACAGTTGGTGAACAAATTAAAGCACTCATTCTTCGGTAACTATCTTTCGTAAAAAATGTCAGACAGGCGTTCAAAATTAGAAAGTCTAGAGAGCACAAAAAAAGAACTTACCAACATGGGAGTTATGTAAGATGAAAGCTCATCAAACATGGGCAGGAAAGAGGTCTTGAATGTTTTTATTAACGTACCCAGTAAATCACCAATCTTCACGAAAAGAGAGAAAGAGATAAATCATTATATCCTGGTATCCTCTGTCAGAATTGATGCCTTAGCAATACAAAGAATAGAGATCATACCTGATCAAAAACTTCTTCTTCTTGTTCATTTTCTTCTTTAAGGATCTCACTTTCTTCGGCATCAAAGTCCTCTGCCTTAGCTCTCTCTTCTCTCTCCCTCCGTCGGGATGAGCTAGCTATTACTGCCTGCTTAGTCTCATCTACAATGCCCCTCACCTGGCTTTCGTCTAGAATGGGTCCAGAAATCTGAAACAAGTACTTAGGTTATATTCTTTTCTAAAGAAGATAACATACAATTAAAAAATTTTACTGGTCTAGACTATCAAGAGTGAAAAGAAAAAGAGAAGACGGCAATGAATATTCTGTATTTGGAATACATTTGGCACCCTAAGGAGGAAAAAACTGTTATTCATTTGCACCCTATATACAATACTCCCTTCTCATACGATGAAAGTCCTAATTGAACTAATTCCTAATGTAAACAGTCTGCGAAAGAAACTACAAACCTGTACACACTCGTTTAATGACTCCAGCATGCTTGCACAAATCTCCACTTCAGGCTCCTATGGTTGAGTTGGAGAAAAAACAACAAGTATAAATAGGTTGTTCTTCAATATGAAAAGTAAAAGCGAATGCATCATTCTTTAAGCGAAAAAAACAAAAATGTAACGCCAATTTAACCTTGTGCAAGGCCTCCAATAATGCAGGTATTATATAATCGCTCAAGTGCTTTATATAGGATTCATTACGACCCTGAGATTTCCCTTTCTCCACAGCAAGTTTAGCTGAACGTAGCAGCTCTGGCATACCTAACCGCCAAGAAAATGAATAATGTGACTGAAGCCCTCATTGTAGAAAAACAGAGAAGTTATGATTGAAACCCAAGAAAACATAGACATTATAGATACTTGAAGATCACACCTGATACTGCAGCCTTCCTAACTTCTTCATGGAAATAAAACTTGAGAAGAGGAACTAAAATAGGAGCAACCTGCTTTGCCATAACAATATAAGAACCTGAAACTCCATACTTTGAAAGTTAATAGAGTACAGACGCCATACCTGATCAATCCAAGGGAAGAACCCTTCTTTTAGCTCATCTGCATAGCAACACAGCATGTTACAGGCAGTAGCTTTCTCTTCTAACACGCTAGTTTTGATCCCTATCCTCTTGTCACCAAGAGTAATGGTCTCAATGCTGAAATAGAAAATGAAACCTCATGGAAGTGTATATCACAAATGGCAATACAAATTGAGTAAAATTCCTTAACAGATAATATGAATCTGATGAAAAGGTTGCATGGATGCAATATCAAGTTTCATTTACCAAACGCTAACATTTAATCTAAAATGGGTAAATAAACAGGGGGAAAAGGTAAAGGAAGAGGAAAAAAAACAAAAACAAGGAGAGTCCCAGCAGAGGTAAAGAAAAAAGAGTAATGAATTGATAATTAAATAGCAAGTTTATCAGTAAAATGGAAGGAGGGGGTTCTTATAACCTTGAAATAAAAACTTAATAGTTCTTCAACGTTTTCCACAATTTATATGTATATTCTTGAGGTATATGATAGGCAAAAATTCCATACACAGTACTGGGATGTAATCATTTCATACCTATCATCTTCGTCATCAATATCTGCATCTGAATCCGCAGATGAAATGATAACATCGGGCTTAAGCTGAGCTGATTGAAGCAAAGGGGGCATAACAACACTCATGTAAGGGAGAAAATCTTGTCCAAGGCATTTGCAGAGTCTAGCCCAAGCCTGCATATGTATTAGTTAGATAAACCAGAAGAAATTCTCGTTTAGGTTTCCACTAAGCTTCTAATGGCCTAACGAAAAGATATAAAATATTAACTACATGCTTTAAGAATTGTGAAACGTGCCTGTAACATGTAGCTTGTTGTTGGATCATCCGCTTCCAATTGCGAACCTTGTAATGACATCAGCACTTCCATGACCTTTCCACATAAAATCAACTTTTAGGCTACTGTTTAATTGAATTAATCCTTCCCACGCTAAAATTATTGTGGGTTTCTAAATACGTGTTCTGTTCTTAAATGAGCTAATATTTATTTAGGGAAGACACGATAAGGAATTTTTCTATAACGAAAATTAAACAGGATTTATCTAGAAAGTGGAAGTAAAGATCTAAAACACCATTTGGAACAAGAATTTACGAAAAACTATTTAAAAAAAAAAAAAAGAAACATTCATATCTTTACCTGCTTTGCATCGTCCTTGAATTTTTCCTTTCCAACAGCCATTCCAACCAAACTAATGCACTCCATTGACTTAGCGCGAAGCATGCGATTTGCTTTGTCATTTGCATTTACCAAAATAGCTTTCAAGTAAGGCATAACAGCATCATAGTATTTTTGGAATAGCTCCTGTTAGAAAAAAAATTAGATCACTGAGCATCAAATAACACTATAAAAAAAATTTACGGAGTAGCATATAAACACCTGTGAAGAATCAGCAACTGAAGCTAAAGCAGTCAAAGCGCCCTCTTGCACCATTTGTTTTCCATTCTGCATTATACCCAGATATAAGGTTAAAAGGCTACTTAATAACTATGAGATTGCCTACAGAGGAAACTGGAACAACCAGTAAATAATGTGGATAACAATATACTCCTTTAATAATTATTAGGTATGCCGAACACTTGTATGACCAATCTAAGGCTAAACAGCATTCAAGATGTAAAAGCGACTGAAAATTTGTGAGAGTGTTGACAGTCTTCAGAAATGTAAGATGGAATCCTGACAAGGCTAAACAAACTCAAACAAGCACTAACCTTTTGTACTAGTCTACTAGTCTACTATCATGACCCCTTGTAAGGTTTCACTCAAGTACCAACTTCCAAAAAAACAGCATTTATTCAAGACGAATGAAAATTTAGCAATTATGAAATTCATCAAAGAGAAAGAAACACATAAACTTTAGAAGCATGTATGACATTTACCTGAAGCAGTACAAGAAGCTTGCTAATAACTCCGTCCAGATAAGGGGTTAAAATTTCTGGCGTGCAATTCTCACTGAAGTTAAGAACAGCGGAAGCAGCATGGGCCTGTACCACGAAAGACATACCTCATTACAGAAAATTCAAGGAAAAGGATAAGAACATCTCATCATGAAAAATGAAAATCAATGAGAATATCCTACTTTAAGTCGTTGATTTCTGTACAGAACTAGAGCAATGCTCCTACAGTGGTTTTGTAAAATTCATCAACTTCTACTTCTCAGTCTCGGTGTATAAATCTAAATTATGAGCAAGATGAGAGAGGCAGGTCAATAAGAATATCAAACTTTTCAGTGCCGGATTCATTTTGTAATGATCCTCTAATTCGTTTTTTAAATATCATTCCACTTTGACTTTTAAGTCTGGGACACTGGTATGATTAAGTGAGTCTTTCAACAACTAAAAAGCCCTATTTAAATGCCTAAAAGACCACTAGCTTTACAACAGCAATAGGTATTAGTTTTAGTTAACCAGAGACAATACATACTGATGAGTCATATTTTCACTCACAGATTCGCCAAAGCAGCAATATACAAACCAACCTGGACTCGAGGATTCTGAAAGTTATCCATGGCTCCAACCAGTGCAGGCAGCACAGACTGATTATATTGATTTTGTAAAACAGGTCCCAAGTCTGTAGATAACTGTCCAATTGCATTAATTGCTGCCCATCGGACACGAGGATGAGGATGCTGAAAAGAGTTCAGAACCATAGAAACCACCTGTTCCAGGTTTCGTATCATAACCTGTATCAATACAAAGATAATATCAGAGAAGAAAACATGAAAGAACGCAAGTCGTTTATACATAAAAGAAAAACAAAAATAACCACTAGACAGTATGCACATAGATGTGCATCCAAAAAAAAACTCGTAAAAGTACAAAAAGAGTAGGAAGATGATATTAAAATATGGGGAAATCACGGAAGAAAATAGACTTCCTCATCAACTACTTGTACTTAGGTACATACACTAGAAGTGAAGGGTTAGATGTAAGTGATTCATTCTGATCTGACACAAGTGGAAGGTAGTAAAGGATAAAACAGCTCATATCTATCACTAAATCTAAGAGCCTCCAGTGTGTGCCTTGTAACTTTTATTAGCGCTAAGCTATTTTTTCCTTTCCAACTACCCACTTATCTCGTGCATTTTAAGCCTGAAGAAGTTTAACCCAACTCAACAATGATTACTTTGGATACCACCAAAGTTTGTCCTATACTACGTCATCCAGTTGTCTTGACACACCTAGACACTTAAACAAAAACAGAAACAACCCTCACCTTTGAGCAACCTTCAGCAATTTGGGCAAGAGCAATGAGAGCAGCATGGTGCTTCTGCCACTCTGTAGCAGCGAAGAAACCTGAGAAAACTTCAGAGGCAACAGGAACAATTGTATTCCCACCCAAAGATATTGCAAGCCTGTCCAGACATTCTTGTCCAAACCCATAATTACTCGTCTCCCCAGCATCTTCGTCCTCATTCTCAGCACTGTGCCATGCTGAGTCATCCTCAATGTCCAAAAGCATGTTCATCAACACGCTAAAGAGCTTGGTTATAAACTGTGGCAATTTCCTTATCATACCCGGAGCTCTTTCTCGTGCCTCAGCCAATGTAATCACAAATTCTATTGCCAAGTGCCTCGTTCCTTCTTCTAAACTCTCGGCTTCCGCAATCTGAAGCATTGCACCAACAATTTCCACAAGCTGTCTCCTTAGAAACCTTGGTTCAGTACCAGCCAATTCAATAAGAAGCTCCAAAGCTTCTTGTGCTGTTGCTTCTTGCCCAGAATTCAATGCCTCTGTCAACGTTTGCATCATCAACGGCAACAAATCCTGAAATATATCCCTATCGGAAGCCTTTGACAAACACTGGATAAAATTAATCGCAGCACCCAAAGCCGTAATTCTAACATCAGCAGATGTGGAATTTCTCAAAGACTGAGAAAACACAGAATGTAATGTACTCAGATGAGGAATTAACGCTTCACCAATGTACTGAGCCAATCTAGAGAAAATCAACAAAGCATATTCCTGAAGATTCGGATTATCAGCAGCAACAACGCACTGGAACATAAACGGAAGTAACTCCGGCCATCCATTCTCCGGTAAGATCGCAGATGCAAGTTCAGAGATAGTATCGCAAACCTTCTTAGCTATAGATTTAGTACTCTCCTGTTGCAGAGACGCGATGAGAACTGATTTAAGAGTCAAACGAGTAGATTCCGCAATTCGAGGGTAGATAAAAGCGGAATCGTCGTCATCTCCAGCACGAGTGAGTTGTTTCCGTAGCAAAACAGCGGACATAGCACGAAGCTCGACACTGGAAGATGAATTGAGAGATTGAACGAGCTTCAGAGCGAGTGAATCGGGATGTGTTTGTTTGCAGAGATTGAAGAGAGATTCGGCGTGGGAGCGTTGTTCGTTGGAAGAAGACATGAGGTGTGAAATTAGGGTTTCGAAGTGGGAAGAATCGGGGCCGAGGATGAAAGACAGTTGAATCTGTGTTTGTTGATCGACAGCCATGATTGTGCTCTTGTGGAGGAGAAACAATGGCTGCGGGGTTTTAGTTTTGGGGAGAGAAAGAGAAGGAAGAAAAGATTGAATGTTGGAGAGAGAGGCAGCGAAACGAAAGCAAAGGGTTTTGTTTTTGTGGGGGCAGAGAATATTACGAGGGTTTCTTCTCCATTATGGATGTAGATACGGTCATTAGATACGGTCCAAATAAGTCGCAGGGCTTTTCTATGACAATTTTTAAGTTTTCTAATTTATTGACATTTATTATTTTAACTAGATTATAATCCACGTAAATAATACGTAAGTGTAATAAGAAATATATGTTAAATTTTATTTATAGCTAGTATTATACTCCGGTGTTATAGCATCGAAAGATAATATTATATTATATTTTATCTATATTTTATCAAAAAATATTTTATAAATAGATTGATCGCCAAATATTTGAAGAAAAAAATGATGCACAAAACCTTAATTTGTATTTTTCTGTAAATAATTATATCAATTTGAAATTAAGTAAATATTTTAAAATAATATTTTTCACAAAAATAAGTAAATTAAACACTAAACACTAATATAAAAACTCTTAACATACCATATTAAAATAATATTTTAATAAAATACAGTAAACACAAATAGAAAAAATCTTCTAATAATATAATAAGATTTGCTAAAACAAATTATTATCTTTTGCATCAACTAATAATAACTCTATTCCCATGAGTATTCTCATGAGTATATTATTTGCTTTGTTATTTCTTGCTTTCCATTTTTGAACCAAATATACTATAGTACGACGATAAACACAATTTTTGTCTAATTGATCTAGGGTAAGATGAACTCCTGAATTTATTTTTCTGATTTAATATGATGAATAACAAAATATAAAAGATGAATGAGAAGATGATTTGTTAAGAATCTATACTTTGGTATTTATAACCAAACTACTACAATAATAATTTGGAAAATTAACATAATTGTGATGTAAAATATTAAATATTAAACATTTTGCTAAAAACTGACAATTGTCTTTTCTGGTGATACATTAACAGTAAGTTGTCTTTTCTATTATTTTCTTTTATTCTGCTATTTACATTTTACTTAAACTGACAAAAATCTTAACTGACTATCTATTTAAAATATTTATATAGAAAATTGTCATTAGCAGAAATTTGAAAATTATCAAATTTTATTTTAATGACAATTTTGCTTAAACTAAATTTTTTTTTTAATTAATTATTTATTATATATTTTTATATAGAAAATTACCATAACTAGAAAGAGACACGTGTCACAATCTAAATTAGTGATGACACGTGTCAAAATCTAATGAGTTATTATTTTGACACATATCACACTCACGTTAAACGCGTTCAGCTTTATATAATAAGATTTTATATAGAAAATTGTCATTACCAGAAAGAGACATGTGTCACAATCTAAAATTAGCGATGACACGTGTTAAATTCTAATGAGTTATCACTTTGACAGATGTCACGCTCACGTTAAACACGTTCAGCTTTATATAATAAGATATTTTAAATGTAAATGGGAATTCATAATTTTTTATATTTTACTTGATAACTTTTTAAAAAAACCAGATTTGAATTTTACGAACTACATCTTGCAATACATTTTAACTACTTACTAGAATTTGCCTCGTGCTACTACACGGATTGATGTTTCTTTTAAAATTCAATATAATAAATTTTTATTTGTAGATTATAAATTAATAAGATAAATGATAAATATATATATATAGATAATTTATCAACAAATATATCTATATAATTAAGTTAAATATTTTAGATTAGTTATATCAAAATTTAGTATATTTTAGTTGATATTAAATAAAACTTTAAAAATTGATATTTACGAGATGAACTAATAAATATGGCTGCAACACTTAGAAATACAACAAAAAAAATGTTGTTCATCTTTTCCTTTAGTCTCTATTTATTTCAGCCAAGCTCATAGGAGTAACTGCATTCAAACTTGCTTTGGGAAATGTTGATTCCTAAAATAAAAAATGAAAATATTAAAAATAGTTATTAAGTTTTTCACATAATCATAACATAAATTTAGAGAAAAAAAAGCAAACAGAACATAGAATAAATCAAACCATTAAACAAAACTCAATGAGAACACTACCACACATGATGACAATAAGTGGTTAAAAACTCAATGAGAATTTCATCATATAACTTTTTTTTTTAAATGAAATCGGACATACTTTTGGTGATTGATCTCTTTTTATGTATGTTGAAACTCATGCTACATATGGTTAAACAAATAAAATAAAATAAAATAATTAAGATAACAACAATCCAATTGAAAATAAGATATTTTTAGTACATCAACTTATAAAACGTATATGAAGCTACAAATGATGATGAACGAGAACTTGATCGGTTTATATATGGGAGAATTTATAGTATTGTCGTTAGGTATAGAAGTTAATATTTTGTGAAATTTTGGACAATATATTTTGTGAAGTTAATATGTCGTTAGGTATGGAACTTTTTTATAAATATAAAATATTATGTACAATATCTCTTATAAATATGAGTTTTTAATATTCATAAATATAGAATTTTAATTTGTTACCATAAATATAGAATTTTAATTAGTCACCAAAAATATTTGATTTTAATTAGCTACCATAAATATTTGATTTTAATTCGATTTTAATTAGTTACCATAAGATATAATTTCCGAATATTATTTATTTGAATCTTTTAATATAAGAAATTCAAATAGTAAATTATAAGTTAATATTTTGTGAAATTTTGGACAATATATTAGCAAATATTTTATGGAACTTTTTCATAAATATAAAATATTCTATAGAATATCTCCTATAAATATAGATTTTTAATATCCACAAATATATTATTTTAATTAGTTATCATAAATATAGGATTTTAATTAGTTAACATAAATATTTGATTTTAATTAGTTACCAAAAATATAAGATTTTAATTAGTTAACATAAATCGATTTAACAACCGATTTCCTCAACCGATTTTTTTTGGAATATAAACCACCGATTGGGGTGTTTAGAGATGTGTTTTTTTTTGGAGATGTGTTTATCTATATGTTTGTTAAACCTAATATATAGTCGGATTTTTTGGAATAGTTATTATAAACTTTCTTATTTTTTGTAGTCCATAAAAATATAATTTTGATAAATATCATTATTAGTGTAATATGTTAATTTGTTGAGCTGTTGTGATATATCTTGCGTCTTTATAAAATATATAAAAATTATAGGACTATATATAATGTTTATATTGTTGTTATAAACATTTAATTATAACTTAGTAATATAAAGTAACTATATAAAATATAAAAAAAAAATTTATATAAGTAACAAAATATAAATTAATAGATAACATATACATAATTTAATTTTTATATAAGTAAATATATTTTTAACCATAATATCCAATGATATTTTTATATATGTTAAACCTCAACCAGTAGCTATTGTGCCCATAATATATAAAATAAATCTATAATGCCCAGAATATATAAAATAACTTTTTAATCAAAATTCTCGTTTAGTAAAATAAGAGAATGACGTTTAATTCTTGACTTGTTTAAAAAACAATAAAAACAAATAACAGTACATAAAGACTTGATGGCCATGATTAGTTGAAACAAAAATTGATGATCATGATTTAATTAAATGGTCACATAATAACTAATGACTAAAATACCCTTAATAAGAGATTAATATTTGTTATTTGATATAACAGCAATGTGATGTAAATATTTTCACTTTTAATGTTTATTTATTAGTGTACTCCCCAAATAATATATAGGGGATTCCATCATAATAAACCACAATTTAAACTTTACTTATTTTATCTTAATGGATAAGAGCTAAAAGTTTCATATAAAAAATAATGTGCATCATTCCAAATTTGTATATCTTAGTGAGTATGAAAATAATAATTTAAAAATTAACAGAAACATAATTAGTAAAAAATAAAATCACAAAAAAATTTAGAAAACAATTTTTTTTAATAATATTTTTCCGTATGTTTTAATCTTATAAATAATCATTTTGCTTCATGTCACACTAATTTTAGATGCGTTAAAATTTATAAAATAAAACATTAAAATATACACTAACATGCTCATCAAGTAAAAAAACATTTATATAAACTTATTATCTTTTTCAAATTTTTTGTATTTTCACTTATGAATTAAAAACACGGGACAATAAAAACAAATATTAACTAACTTTATTGTTATTTTGAACTTCAACACTCATATTTTTATTAATTAATATCTAGGAAAAGTTAAAAGAGTTTTGAGATATACACATGTAAATTAGTATATGTAAATATGTTTTTCAATTTAATTTTCTTGTTTTATTAACGGAAAAAAAAGTTGACATGATCGATAGATTATATGACATGTGTCGCGAACATGTGAGTTAGTAACTTTGAGAGATTAAGCTTTATATGATAAAATATAAGATGTTGTGAAATGTATATTAGAGATGATGATTGTGGTTTAGCTGGTTAAAGAATGTATAATTGATTTACTCTTGGTTTGGTATAGATTGGTTGTTATATTGGTTTAGTTCTACATTTTTTTTGGTATAAATGTTAAATTATATTCATAACAAAAAATAAAAGTTTTTACAATAAATGCATCTTAAAGCTGAGAAAAAAAGAAAGACCAGATTCTTCATAGGTAATGAACAATAGCCTCATTGAAAATCAAAGTTGGAAAACTCAATTGAGACAAAATCAACCGTGGGAAAAAGAGTACTAATTGTTCATTAAGAGCAGGGATAGAAATAGAAGCAGAAAAAAATAATCAAACATGATTGAATTGCTGAATGTTGTGGAGGAGTCAGATTGTAACCAATTATATAGAGTCAAGCTTTGTGATTCATGTGGAGAAGCAGACTTTATAGCGATGATTCGTTGATGGGATGGTTGATATCCGATTACGAACTTCCTTTTCAATGATGAGAAAGAGCCTTCGTGATGTTGATGGAGGTTTGTCATGCCTTCTTGCGTTTATTTCCCCCTAAAGATGATAAACCGCTAAGTGAAAAACATATCGAAAGAGAAACCGAGCAATGAAAGAAGATGTTGAGCTGAAGTTATTGTTGAATGTCCGCCAGTCCGTAGAGCCCATAATGATGTCGAATAGTGACAAGTGAAAAATAAATAATCGTGAGTTTTCTCACACATACCACATAAAAACAGGTTGAGTTATAATTTGTGTTCCATTGCCTTATTTTATCGCCAATAGCTAAATGGTTGATAAAAGCTAGCCAGATCTAAATAGAAAACTTTGGTATTGAGTGTTTAAACCAAAAATTGACGTACCAATCGGTTTGTGGCATTCAAATGGGAATGAGCTGAGTCGAGACTTTGGTGGAGAATTCATCGAGGTATGAGTGAGTCAATTTCAACCTTAAAGTGAGTGAGGGTGATATGGGATATTTATACTAAGAGATAGAAACCCTAAATCACAAAAAGACAAAATAGGCTAATTTTTGGGGGCACTCGACCATGGGTGGTCGAGTGCTATGGTCGAGCTGGGCTAAATTTCAAGATTGCATTTTTATTCTTCAGCTCGAGATAGTAGTTCGACCATGTGTGGTCGAGCTGGCTCCAAAAACTTCAAGACTCCACCTTTATACTTAGCTCGATCTGATGCGGACATCAAACCAGCAACCTCAACAACTCATCAAGCAAATCCATTTGGATCCAATGTTTACCGAGAGAGCTCTACTACCTCACCTGAGAATACCTATGCATCTTGTATATCCCAAACGGAGTGTGAGTTCTTATGTCCCAGCCCAACGACCACTTGGAACAAATTCTTAGCTCAGCTAGAGATCTCCTCGAAGTGGAATCAGCCCATTATCAGATCCCATGAAGAAGTTATGGCCAACACAATCCGGACGGACCTGAAGCATCCGGATTTGGACCTGCGAGCACTCGGTGGAGGATTCCTGACAGACCAGGAGGAATTAAGCTACGAGTTGACCTTTTCTGGAAACTTGACTCAAGAAGGAATCGCTGAGAGTTGGAATCAGGCAAAGAACTGCTCTGGATCGAAAGTTATGATTTTTACAAATCAAGGGATTCTACACGGGCCTCTTTTAGAAGCTAACGGATTCGGGAATCTTCAATCACATGTTTGGCGTCCAGGAGAGTCTCTACCACAACTAGAGGATAATAACAGCACATGGAGATTCATTCACAACCATTGGATCAAGTGGACTCTATCTTGCCCACACATACACCAAGACTTCCTATATCCGACACCAAGAGCATTCACACTAGGCCGCATCCGTATATGGAAATACTTTGTGTCACGACTTGTACAAGCTGGAGCTGCACCTTGGAAACCTTCTTGGAGCTTTAGAGGATTCCCTTACAACCCAGGAAGGCGTCTCCAAATTCATCACTGATGATCTAAGAGCACCGACGGTTGATCTAAGAGCCGAGATAAGCCACGAGACTCCTCAGAATGCTTCTTACTCGTACACAACCGAGTGGCCCCTCATGCGGACAAAGAAGGTGACTTCCCTCTTTGTCCTCACGTTAGCATGATCGGGGCATAAAGACATCACTAGGGATTGTACTCTTTCCTACCCTTAGGTTTCCCACGTGGTTTTACTAAGGAAGGTTTTAACGAGGCAACAACTTAGTGGTGCGAAATGGCCTCAAAGACATCCTTTGAGGGCCGAGTTGTCTAGAAGCCCATATCATTCCTTCTAGTTCAATTCCAGCATTCTAAGGGAGTATTTGAAGTCCATTTAGGCCCATGAAGACGTCGCACAAGTCACCAAGACACATCACTTATGATTAGGCGTTTTTGGCCATGTCATTTTAATGAACTTTCCTTTTTCGAACTTTTTCCTTTTTGTTTTGGGAAACCTTTTGGCCATGTGTTTAGGCCACGTTTAGGGTTGCTTTTTGAGACATTTGTAGCCTAAAGTCGAGCCCTATATAAGGAGAGACTCGCAGCCCTAAGAGGGTAGACTTTGAATAAACGAAAACCCTATTTTTGCTTAAGCCGTCGCCGCTTAGCTCCTTTGTTCTTTCTTCTTGTTTGTGTGAATCCCAGCAAGAGTAGAACGTCCAAGCTGTATCACGAGACTCTCCACAACTCGTGTGGTCGCTTATCAATCCATTGGCCCACGCCAAATCTCACGTTTCCATCGTTGCCCATCGAATCGCGCCGCACGGTCCATTCGGAGACAACACCCGTCCGATGCTTGTATCATTTTGGTATCAGAGCTGAAGATCCATCCACAACCACCAGGTTGTATCTATCCTTGTTATCTTTTAATTTTCAATACTCATACCTTTCGTTAGTTGTTTCATAGAACCAACTAAAATCAAAAAAAAAAAAAGGGTTATGTCGATACTTGTTAAGTTGTGTGTTTTCGTTTGTGTTTAGGGTTGATTCAAGGACACTAAGATTGGAGCTCAAGACTCTCACGACCACCAGGTTGTGTCTTTCTTTACTCTTGTTTTAGTTTCAGTACTCGTTGATAACTCTTGCTTGCTTGCTTTTCTCATAAAATCAAAAAAAAAAAATTATCGTAATTGCCTGTTTCGCTTGTTTTAGTTTTCATAAATTCATAACAATTGATAAAAATATTTGGTCTCTTGTTTCTAAACCTAGACTCAATATAGGACATACTAAAATTGGTTTCGTAAAAACAGAAAAACATAATATATTTATTTTAATAATTACGCCAAAGATTGTCTTTTTGAGCTAGTTCGAGCACTAAGACCGTTTATTTTTGTGTTTTGCTGTGAGGTTGATGGCTGGCAACGGACAGGATGTGTTGGCACAAGCCATAACTGAGATGAGAGCTGACATTGCTCAGAGATTTGGAACGATCGAAGAAAGGCTCGGACATATCGAGCAACCTCCGAGAAGAGCACCACCAAGAAACGATCCACCAAGAAATGACCCACCGCCGAGATATCAGAATTTGGGTTCAGAAGATGAGACAAATACATCAGAGGTTGATTGGGGAGAAGGAGAAAGCCATCACTCTTGGGGAAGAAGAGACGACCATGACGTTGAAACATGCAATGAAGAAACTGATTCTGAAATCAGTTATGATGGTGAACAAAAACGTGAAGAAGAAAACAATGAAATCAAATCCTGGTGTGATGAGGGTGAATCACAATTCAGTCAAGAAGGAGAATGCTATGGATATGAACCTGAACTAGAAGAATCTCAATATAGTATAGATGCTGGAGGCTATGGAGATGAGTCTAGAGGCTACACACAACAGCACAACCATGAAGATTACGAAGAGGAGAACCATGAAGATGAATCATGGTATGAAAAGACTAATTTTCACACCAGCCAAGAAGATGACTACCACGGAGATGAGCAAGTACCTGGAGGATTCAATCACAAGGAGGAATCATATACCGAGCAAATATCATGGTGTGAAAAATCCGAAGATAACCATGACAAAGAACTCTATGGAGAAATCGATTCCCAAACCAGTTTAGTAGAAACCGAGCCATGTGATGCTTCAATGTGTGAAGATGAAGGTTACAAACCAGAATACATCTCCTTCTCAGGACATAGTGAAGGACCAGAAGCGTACTTAAGATGGGAAGAGGCCATGGAAGATTGGTTCCAATCCAACCAGGTTCTGAAGCGGAAAAAACCGCTATTGCCGAAGATACTTTAATCAAAGAAGCGATTGGATATTGGGATCAACTCGACTACGTCAACGAGGGTCCAGACTTTACTTGGGAAGAAATGAAAGGACTCATGTATGATGAGTTTGTGGATGGTGATACAACTAACAGCCAATACTACGCATTAGATCCCGCACCAAGGAGGTTGTTGCTACGGCCGAATCTAAAGACGATGCCAAAAGCTTGTTGTCCCATATCAAAGAACGTGTTAACACACCATCTAAAGGGGCACGTAATAGAGAGAATTACACCAGAACACCATCAACAACACATTCCAAGTCCCCAAGCTCCACCGAACAAACGCACCAATGCATGCACCATTACGGGAGCCACAAGTCTCACAAATGCAAGGTAAGTTCTCTAATTCTTTGGAATCAACTGATGTGATCTGTTATAGGTGTCACCTAAGAGGTCATTTTGCTGCTATGTGTCGAACTAAACAAGTGGTAGATACAACAACACTAGGATTGAAACCGAATTCACTAAAGTCAAGTAATTGTCTAATTCAATCCGATTTAAAATTATCCAATTTTAGTATGATGCACTTGTCTTTGCCAAAGAATATTGACACAGGTCATGATCACTTCTTGGAGCATAAAGAAACAGAAGTGGACCACAAAAAGAGTGAGCCGGACTCACAAGAACATCCTCAACACGGCACTCAAGCATCACCGTACCGAGGTAAGGCCCTAGACTCCCAAAATCGAATGAAAGCTAACTTGCTTTCTCTTGGTGCAGATTGTACAGTTTCGAGGTCGAAACTTCTTGAAGGGGGAGGATATGATGCGGACATCAAACCAGCAACCTCAACAACTCATCAAGCAAATCCATTTGGATCCAATGTTTACCGAGAGAGCTCTACTACCTCACCTGAGAAGACCTATGCATCTTGTATATCCCAAACGGAGTGTGAGTTCTTATGTCCCAGCCCAACGACCACTTGGAACAAATTCTTAGCTCAGCTAGAGATCTCCTCGAAGTGGAATCAGCCCATTATCAGATCCCATGAAGAAGTTATGGCCAACACAATCCGGACGGACCTGAAGCATCCGGATTTGGACCTGCGAGCACTCGGTGGAGGATTCCTGACAGACCAGGAGGAATTAAGCTACGAGTTGACCTTTTCTGGAAACTTGACTCAAGAAGGAATCGCTGAGAGTTGGAATCAGGCAAAGAACTGCTCTGGATCGAAAGTTATGATTTTTACAAATCAAGGGATTCTACACGGGCCTCTTTTAGAAGCTAACGGATTCGGGAATCTTCAATCACATGTTTGGCGTCCAGGAGAGTCTCTACCACAACTAGAGGATAATAACAGCACATGGAGATTCATTCACAACCATTGGATCAAGTGGACTCGATCTTGCCCACACATACACCAAGACTTCCTATATCCGACACCAAGAGCATTCACACTAGGCCGCATCCGTATATGGAAATACTTTGTGTCACGACTTGTACAAGCTGGAGCTGCACCTTGGAAACCTTCTTGGAGCTTTAGAGGATTCCCTTACAACCCAGGAAGGTGTCTCCAAATTCATCACTGATGATCTAAGAGCACCGACGGTTGATCTAAGAGCCGAGATAAGCCACGAGACTCCTCAGAATGCTTCTTACTCGTACACAACCGAGTAGCCCCTCATGCGGACAAAGAAGGTGACTTCCCTTTTTGTCCTCACGTTAGCATGATCGGGGCATAAAGACATCACTAGGGATTGTACTCTTTCCTACCCTTAGGTTTCCCACGTGGTTTTACTAAGGAAGGTTTTAACGAGGCAACAACTTAGTGGTGCGAAATGGCCTCAAAGACATCCTTTGAGGGCCGAGTTGTCTAGAAGCCCATATCATTCCTTCTAGTTCAATTCCAGCATTCTAAGGGAGTATTTGAAGTCCATTTAGGCCCATGAAGACGTCGCACAAGTCACCAAGACACATCACTTATGATTAGGCGTTTTTGGCCATGTCATTTTAATGAACTTTCCTTTTTCGAACTTTTTCCTTTTTATTTTGGGAAACCTTTTGGCCATGTGTTTAGGCCACGTTTAGGGTTGCTTTTTGAGACATTTGTAGCCTAAAGTCGAGCCCTATATAAGGAGAGACTCGCAGCCCTAAGAGGGTAGACTTTGAATAAACGAAAACCCTATTTTTGCTTAAGCCGTCGCCGCTTAGCTCCTTTGTTCTTTCTTCTTGTTTGTGTGAATCCCAGCAAGAGTAGAACGTCCAAGCTGTATCACGAGACTCTCCACAACTCGTGTGGTCGCTTATCAATCCATTGGCCCACGCCAAATCTCATGTTTCCATCGTTGCCCATCGAATCGCGCCGCACGGTCCATTCAGAGACAACACCCGTCCGATGCTTGTATCACGATCAGTGGACTCGACCATGGGTGGTCGAGCCAGACTTCAGGACTCCAAGATTGCATTTTTCTTGATCAGCTCGACCTCATACTCGAGCCCCTTGGTCGAGTCAGACTCAAAAATCTTAAAATTGGTAACTTTTGTGCTGACTCTGGCACACTAGTCGAGCTGGTTGGTCGAGCCAGATTCCAAACTGTCAAAACAGGCTTCTTTTCTGCTCCTTTTGACCTCAGCATCTTCAATACTCCTTGAATGTACCTGATAAAGCTCCAAAATGCAATATGCATGCAATCCTAATACAAAACACTCTAAGTATGCAAAACTAGAAACAAATGCTAAGAACATGTTATTAAACAAGGGTAAATGGGTGATAAATGTATGCTAAAACCATGTAAAATATAGACATATCAACTCCCCCAAACTTAGTCTTTGCTTGCCCTCAAGCAAACAAATAAGAGAAAGATGGAGAAGAGGTTTGAAAATGGGTATTCAGAACCAAAACTTGCAGATATAATACATGATCTCAATGTCCAAGTTGCTAATTTTAGAATGCAAAGTATATGAACTATACTTAGAAACTTTAGCCATACTCTTCACAGCACAATTTCAATTAAGTCTCAACCTAGACATGCATTCAAATCTATCATTCCCTTTAACATTCAATTAAGCAGAAACCATGAATCAAGCTATGCACATTCAATGAACTCATTTGGCTAAGGGTAAGGTTAAGAGACAAGGATGGTCCCTTTCACATGGTTAGATCATTTCAAAGCAGGGATCTCTCAAGAAAATGAATGAGCTTTACCAGAATGCTAAAGTTAAGAACTAACCTATGCATACAAGAATAGACTCTCATCTACCCAACCATACACAAATGATCTTAACCCCTAGTTCTAAACCCAGAAAGTCATCCTGATTATATGATATAAGCAATTTCTTACTAAATTATCATGTCATTGTAGTACAGAAAGATATCAATCCAAATGGGTGCGATATTAACCAAGAAGGATGCAATCAAACAGTTTAAGTCAAGCTAGGCAAGCAATAAGATGTGAATCTATCAACCTAAACAGAAACTAAAAAACAGAGGCTAGCAGCAACTAGCAAAACAAAAACAGAGACTAGGCGCAACTAGCATAATGAAAACAGAGCAATAACAGAGCGATAACTACTGACAGGAACTAGTAAAGGTAATGAAACAAAAATGAATCAAGCAAGAGAAGTTCCTAAGGATGGGGTAATTGACTTGGTGTATCCTTTTAATCTACCTAGATGGTTTAACAAACTCAATCAAGCTATTCCCTAGACATTAAACTCATAAACAATCAAGTTCATTTCCATGATAAATAACCTCAGGCTAAACTAGTTCCAGATCTAATCCCTTTAGCGAAATCTAGCTTAGCAGGCATTAAGAATCAGTTTAATAAAGTCAATAAACACCCTAGACAACTAATCCCTTAGGCTAGGAATGTAAATCTCTGAAATTAGTTCAGTCACGCATTTCATCAAACACCTTCTGGGTGCGGAAATACCTAAGCTCTAATTCCAATTGATCAAAGAGAAATTAGCATTAAGAACACTAAAACAGAAGGGAAATTAAGCAATCTACACTTAAACCACCTAGGAGACTAAGATTCCACACCTAATCTATCCCATCCTCAAGAACCCTAATGACTACTCCGAAACCAAGAAGAATAGCATAATCACAAACTCAGAAATCATGATAACTTGCATAAGTAGAAAGATAAGGAAGAGAATAGATAGAATAGAAAGATTTAAACACAAATACTCAGTAGATTCAAAGTTACAGAATCCAGAAAGCAAGAACAGATGAACAAAGCTTAAAATTGAGATTGTTTAGTGTTAAGCGATTATGAGATATTTATACTAAGAGATAGAAACCCTAAATCACAAAAAGACAAAATAGGTTAATTTTTGGGGGTACTCGACCATGGGTGGTCGAGTGTTATGGTCGAGCTGGGCTAAATTTCAAGATTGCATTTTTATTCTTCAGCTCGAGATAGTAGCTCGACCATGTGTGGTCGAGCTGGCTCCACAAACTTCAAGACTCCACCTTTATACTTGGCTCGATCAGTGGACTCGACCATGGGTGGTCGAGCCAGACTTCAGGACTCCAAGATTGCATTTTTCTTAATCAGCTCGACCTCATACTCGAGCCCCTTGGTCGAGTCAGACTCAAAAATCTTAAAATTGGTAACTTTTGTGCTGACTCTGGCACCCTGGTCGAGCTGGTTGGTCGAGCCAGATTCCAAACTGTCAAAACAGGCTTCTTTTCTGCTCCTTTTGACCTCAGCATCTTCAATACTCCTTGAATGTACCTGATAAAGCTCCAAAATGCAATATGCATGCAATCCTAATGCAAAACACTCTAAGTATGCAAAACTAGAAACAAATGCTAAAAACATGCTATTAAACAAGGGTAAATGGGTGATAAATGTATGCTAAAACCATGTAAAATATAGACATATCAACTCCCCCAAACTTAGTCTTTGCTTGCCTTCAAGCAAACAAATAAGAGAAAGATGGAGAAGAGGTTTGAAAATGGGGATTCAGAACTAAAACTTGCAGATATAATACATGATCTCAATGTCCAAGTTGCTAGTTCTAGAATGCAAAGTATATGAACTCTACTTAAAAACTTTAGCCATACTCTTCACAGCACAATTTCGATTAGTCTCAATCTAGACATGCATTCAAATCTACCATTCTCTTTAACATTCAATTAAGCAGAAACCATGAATCAAGCTATGCACATTCAATGAACTCATTTGGCTAAGGGTAAGGTTAAGAGACAAAGATGGTCCAAATAGATAATTATAAGTCAAGTTCAGGTTCAAATAGATAGGGAATAGTATCAAATCACAACATGCTTCAATTGAGACATAATCTAGTTGTGCATTCAAAATATGGTGCAGTCTTACTTCAAGTTCATTAACAATGCATTAGACAACTAGAAACGAAGGCATTGAAATTATCATATTTAGATCAGCAAGCTTGCAAGGCTATAATCATCATAATCCCCTATGCATATGCAACAGCCCTATATGAAAACAATTTAGACTCAATCCTAAAATGTAAATGCAACTACATGAACACTCTGTTTTTGTAATCTTTTTCGAAAATTTTTTAAATTTTTTTTTGGTTTTTCTATGCCTTAGATGCATGCAGACTCAAATATGCACGAAAATGGAAAATAAGAACACAATAAACAATACAGAAAAAAAAATCAAACACATCTTAACCCTTCCCCCAAACTTAAATTACACAATCCCTAGTGTAATAAAAATTTAGAGAGAAGATTTAACAAACAACAAAAATTAAGAAAGAAATGCAAATGATATATACAAGAATGGATAGATCAGGTACCTCAAGGGCTGGAGAAGAAGGAGGAGATTGATTCCTCCATGCTTTCTGTAACATCCGTGTACCTTAGTCATCCTCTCGAGTATTATTGTATTCGATGTTATTGTAATAAATCCTCGGGATTGTTGTATGCGACGAGAATTATTAATATATGAGTGTTTCTCAAAATTGTTGAGAATGATTAATACATGATGCGGTATTTCATGTATTAGGGATGTCGAGTGCATGATGTGGTATTTCATGTATCGACGGGTTGACACATGATGCGGTATTTCATGTGTTGCGGAATTTGGGAGCGGTGTTTTGTTCCGTCTTGGTTCGGGGATTTTTGCGCTTATGTCTTTCGATCCTAATACGCGGTTGGGGTCGATAGGATTATGCGATATTTAATCCTATTGACGGGGTCATTGGGGTTATGTGATATTTAACCCTAATGATGGGTCATTAGAGTTATGTGGTATTTAGCTCTATTGATGTTGGTTAGGGTTATGTGATATTTAATCCTAACCAGGGGGTTTACCGTTGGGATCATGTGGTATTTGATCCTAATATATCGGTAGACCGGGGTGGGGTCCTATGATGATTGGATCCACGGGGACTTAGTATATTAGGGTCCGATGTTATTGGATTCTAATGTACTAGGTCGTTTGACGGACTTAACTCGTTCGAATCCGGGGGTATTGGATTTCGACTCGTTCGAATCCGGGGACATTGGATTTCGACTCGTTCGAATCCGAGGATATTGGATTTCGACGAGTTAGCCATTGGGTGACCGCGTAGGATCTTGTGATGTTAGACCGGGATGTTACTGGACCAAGTATGGAACAATACCGAGCTTGATTGATGGCCCTAGGGGCGGTGATTAGGTTGATTCGATCAAGGATTGATCGTTGAGGAGTAATCCCGAGCGGTTCGGTTTAGCAGAGTTACGTGGTAATTCCGGGGTGTTGACGGGAATGGAAGGAAATATTTTGAGACGGGGAGATGTCTCAAATATTTCGGGGAATTGGTTGGAATTACTAAACCGCAGGAAATAATTAATCGGGATTGAATGTGGCGGTTTAGGGAATTCGGTTTGGTTTAATTGAATTAAACCAAACATATACATACATATGTATATATGTTTCTCCTTCTCATCTACAAGCTTCTTCCCCTTTTCTTTTGGGCAAAAGAAATTGAGAGAGAGAGAAGAAGAATCGAGAGAGATAGAGAGAAAAAGAGAGAAAGAAAGAAAGGAAGAAGGAGAGGAAGAGAAGAGAAGAAAGAGGGGGAGAAAACAGAGTTTGGAGCTGAGTTTGAGAGGTCCGATCGACCAAGCTAGGGAGTTCGGTTTGAGCTGAGATTTTGTGGGTAAGTTCTTCAATCTCTTGACTAGTTGTCTACCAAATTTCGTGGGATTATATTGAGTGATTTGGGAGATATGATTTTTCTTCCTAAACTACTCTGTTTTCGGGCTGTAGCGACGGGGTAGGTTTGATAGAGTGATTGGGCACTCAAATCTTGTTCTTTTGAGCTGAAATTTGGTAGATAGCTTTTTAAGAGTATGATGTTGATGATAAAAGAAGGAATTTCGGAAATATTGCCTAGAGAATAAGTTATGAGCATCTAAAGTTGACCCTGTTTTTGAAGGAAGGAATCCGAAATTGGGGGTTTGGGTAATCCGAGTTTGAGAGCTTATTATCATCTCTTGAGAAGTGTTTTGGTGATCTTGCGATAGGTTTTGGTGATACTTTGGTGTTGCTTGAGTAAGAACCAAAGAGAAGCAAGTTGAGGGACTTAAGCTCAAGAGTATTCTTCTTTGCAACCGTAATCGAGGTGAGTGCGTGATCGTGGTTAGACTATGTGATCATTGCTTTTTCGTGATTGTTTTTTGCTTAGGAACTAGACCAATTGGGTGTGATTCATGGCTTGGCCATGTTGTGTGTTGTGTTTGTAATGGAGCTCTATTACGGTATGTGTTTGGTTGTTCGTTAAGTGCATTTCGATTACGTTTAATCTTTGATCATATGTGTGTATAACCGGTGGGACGAGGGGACCGCCTCACTAAGCATTTCCAATGCTTACGCGCCTCTTTTGGTGCAGGTAAGGAGAAGTCTTAGGTTTCGGAGCTCGTGGAACCAAGGCCGAGGAGAAAAGGATGACTTAAGTGTATCGGGTTCTTTTTGTACTTTTGTTTATGTGTATATTGTGTCTTGGTGGATGTTGATACGAATTTATATATGAGTTAAGGGTTGTTTATGTTTGATGTGTATTTGGCATTGTTTTGGGTTTGTTGTGTTGTTCTCGGGTTGCAGGGCAAGGGGGAGGATCGATCGATCCTGGGCAAGATCGATCGATCCCGGGGGGTCATTTTTGGCCAGAGAGTTTCTAGGGCAACTCGGAGCTTCGAGAACGACCGATCCATAACGGATCGATCGATCCTCACTCTCAAGATCGATCGGTCTAAGGAGATTCGATCGATCCTGAGGGGCCATTTTTTGAACAGAGACTTGGAAATTTTTTTAGGAAAACGGGATCGATCGATCCCGAGAAGATCGATCGATCTTGGGTAGTCGATTTTAGGCAGAGAGCCTCCGGTCGATTTTCAGGGGTAGGGATCGATCGATCCATCCTGTAAGTGCATTTCGAGGCTGAGGCCTCTGGCTGTTTTTAGGGGGTCACGATCGATCGATCCTGGGTGCGATCGATCAATCTTTACAGTATTGCAGTTTTAAAGGCGTTTTAAGAATATTTTTAAAAATTTCGTATTTTTCCGCGATTTCCGTTTTATTATTCCGGGGTGGGGTGTTTCAATTTTTGGTATCAGAGCAAGACTGTTCTAGGATTTGTGGGAGTCTTGCTTGTGATTGCTTGCTTGCTTGTGATTATGTGATTGTGGGTTGGGGTTAGAGATCATCCTCTTCGGCCAAGGAAAAAGGTTCCACGGTAAGACTTCTCTTGTGTTTGTGTTATTGAGTTTTGGGTTATTGAATCTGTTGTTGATTTTGTAGTATGGTGAGAAGTACAAGAAGTGGTAGAAGTAGAAGAGGAGTGGCGCGGGAGCCGGCTGAGCCTAGGGAACAAGTAGACCCCCGGGGTGAAGACCAAGTGATGGTCGAGGATGTTGCTGAGTCGGGAAATGGGGGAGCTGCAGGTGACGCGGCTCAAGCGGTAGTGAGTGAGCCGCAAGTTCAGGGGCAACAACAAGAGGGTCCAAATTAAATGGGGCAGATGTTGGGGTTGTTGGCTCAGATTCTAGAGAGGTTACCAGGAGCGGTTCCGGCTCTAGCTCCCGCAGCGTCACCTGAGATCATTGAGCCACCAAGAGTGGCGAATCCTAGGGCTAGGGGAGATAATGTGGGTCATGTGATTCCCCCGTATCTCACGGTGCTAGACCATATGCAACGGCTTGGCATCAAGTTTTTCCCGGGAGGTGCTAAACCGGTGAAGGCAGATGAGTGGATGTCTAGACTGGAGAAAAACTTCCTCTCGGTGAGATGTCCGGAGGAATATAAGATGGACTTGGTGGTGCATTATCTAGAGGGGGATGCACATATGTGGTGGAGGAGTGTATTGGCTAGGAGAACCAATGGTGTGGATACTTGGAAAGAGTTTTGTGATTCAACCTCAAATATTTCTCGCAAGAAGCCATGGATCGATTAGAGACGGAGTTCCTAGAATTGTCTCAAGGGACGAAGTTGGTGAGAGAATATGAAGTAGAGTTCAACCGACTTCGAAGGTTTGCGGAAAGGGGTCTTGAGGATGAGCAGTCCCAAGTAAGAAGGTTTCTAAGAGGGATGCGTTTGGAGTTAAGAAATAGGTGCATTGTGAGATCATATGCATCGGTGGCCGAGTTAGTGGAGAGAGCGGCCATGATTGAGGAGGGTATGATAGAGGAGGCTAAAGCGTTTAAGCCTCAAGCTCAAGGGAAGAAGTCTTTTACTTCTAATTCAGGGAGAGGTGGCAAGTTCATGGGAGGACAGAAGAGGAAGTGGGAGGGCTCTTCTCAGAGTGCTTCTAGCACTCAATCCGGGTGCTTTAAGTGTGGGGGCAAAGGCCATAAGGTGGTTAAGTGCCCTAACAAGGATGTTAGGACTTGCTACCATTGTAAGGAAGTGGGGCATATCAAGACTTCATGTCCCAAGTTAAGGCAAGGAGGAGAGAGTTCTGGAGCTCCACCAGTTAAGAGGACGGCGGTGACTCCTCGAGTGTACTCTCTGAGCATCGAGTCGGGAGAAGGGAGCAATACCAAGCCGATCACTAGTTAGAATTCTTTTCTATTTAATTGCTTTGCTATGATTATGATTTTGGTCATTGCGTGTGTTGTGCTTGCTATTGTTGTGTGGTCTCAATGCATAAGCTATGTGTAGGGACCTTGAACGTAGGAGGGGTTACATCTCACGTGTTGTTTGATTCCGGAGCATCTCATTGCTTCGTTACTCCGGAATTAGTGACAGAGGGGAGGCTCCGAGAAGAGCCGAGTGATTGTTTGAGGAGGGTAAAAGTGGCTGGGGGCCAGACTTTCGAGACTCATAGTCTAGTAAAAGATGTTGAGGTCTATATCGCTGGAGAAGTGAAGCCAGCTAATTTGATTGTGTGGCCAGTGGAGATTTATGATGTGATTTTGGGGATGGATTGGCTTGGAAAGTATAAGGCTCACCTAGATTGTCATCGAGGTCGAGTGATGTTCGAGAGTGATCATGGGAAAGTGGTGTATCAGGGTGTAAGACCTACGTCAGGAAGTTTGGTGATTCCGGCTATTCAAGCCGAGAAGATGATAGAGAAAGGATGTGAAGCATATTTCACGACTATCTCGATACCCGAGGAGGTTGGAGATTCAATGCTTCAAAATATTCCCGTGGTGAAGGAATTTGAGGATGTATTTCAACCGTTGAAGGGATTACCGCCACCAAGATCGGATCCCTTCACGATTGATTTGGAACCGGGGACAGCTCCTATTTCTAAAGCTCCATACCAGATGGCGCCGGCGGAGATGGCGGAGCTTAAGAAGCAGTTGGAGGAGTTATTGGATAAAGATTTCATAAGACCGAGTAGCTCACCATGGGGAGTACCTGTCTTGTTTGTGAAGAAGAAGGACGGGAGCTTTCGATTGTGTATCGATTATCGGGGTTTGAACCGGGTGACGATAAAGAACAAGTACCCTCTTCCGAGAATTGATGAGTTGTTGGATCAGTTGAGAGGTGCTACTTGGTTCTCGAAGATTGATTTGGCTTCTGGGTATCATCAGATTCCTATTAAAGAGACGGACATTCAGAAGACGGCCTTCAGGACGAGGTATAGGCATTATGAGTTCGTAGTGATGCCTTTTGGGTTGACGAATGCACACAGCATTCATAAGGTTAATGAACGATGTATTTCGGGAGTATTTGGATGAGTTTGTGATCATCTTCATAGATGACATATTGGTGTATTCGAAGAGTTCTGACGAGCATGGTGATCACCTGAGAAGAGTATTTGAGAAGTTGAGGGAGCAGAAGCTTTTTGTTAAATTGAGTAAGTGTAGCTTCTGGCAGAGAGATATCGGATTTTTGGGTCACGTAGTTTCGAAGAGTGGAGTTTCCGTTGACCCCGAGAAGATAAAAGCGATCAGGGGATGGCCAAGACCCGAGAATGCTACCGAAATAAGAAGTTTTCTCGGTCTAGCTGGGTATTACAGGAGATTCGTCAAAGGTTTTGCGAGTATTGCACAGCCTATGACGAAGCTGACGGGGATAGATGTTCCCTTTGTGTGGTCTCAGAAGTGTGAGGAGAGCTTCTTGAGACTTAAGGAGATGTTGACTACGGCACCAGTATTGGCTTTACTGGATCCTAAGGAGCCATATATGGTTTATACGGATGCCTCGAGGTAAGGATTGGGTTGTGTTTTGATGCAGCATGGGAAGGTTATAACTTATGCTTCAAGACAGTTGAGGAAGCATGAAGCCAATTACCCTACTCATGATCTAGAGTTGGCCGCGGTGGTGTTTGCGTTGAAGATATGGAGATCATATCTATACGGCGGTAAGGTGCAGGTGTTCACGGATCATAAGAGTCTCAAGTACGTATTTAATTGCTTTGCTATGATTATGATTTTGGTCATTGCGTGTGTTGTGCTTGCTATTGTTGTGTGGTCTCAATGCATAAGCTATGTGTAGGGACCTTGAACGTAGGAGGGGTTACATCTCACGTGTTGTTTGATTCCGGAGCATCTCATTGCTTCGTTACTCCGGAATTAGTGACAGAGGGGAGGCTCCGAGAAGAGCCGAGTGATTGTTTGAGGAGGGTAAAAGTGGCTGGGGGCCAGACTTTCGAGACTCATAGTCTAGTAAAAGATGTTGAGGTCTATATCGCTGGAGAAGTGAAGCCAGCTGATTTGATTGTGTGGCCAGTGGAGATTTATGATGTGATTTTGGGGATGGATTGGCTTGGAAAGTATAAGGCTCACCTAGATTGTCATCGAGGTCGAGTGATGTTCGAGAGTGATCATGGGAAAGTGGTGTATCAGGGTGTAAGACCTACGTCAGGAAGTTTGGTGATTCCGGCTATTCAAGCCGAGAAGATGATAGAGAAAGGATGTGAAGCATATTTCACGACTATCTCGATACCCGAGGAGGTTGGAGATTCAATGCTTCAAAATATTCCCGTGGTGAAGGAATTTGAGGATGTATTTCAACCGTTGAAGGGATTACCGCCACCAAGATCGGATCCCTTCACGATTGATTTGGAACCGGGGACAGCTCCTATTTCTAAAGCTCCATACCAGATGGCGCCGGCGGAGATGGCGGAGCTTAAGAAGCAGTTGGAGGAGTTATTGGATAAAGATTTCATAAGACCGAGTAGCTCACCATGGGGAGTACCTGTCTTGTTTGTGAAGAAGAAGGACGGGAGCTTTCGATTGTGTATCGATTATCGGGGTTTGAACCGGGTGACGATAAAGAACAAGTACCCTCTTCCGAGAATTGATGAGTTGTTGGATCAGTTGAGAGGTGCTACTTGGTTCTCGAAGATTGATTTGGCTTCTGGGTATCATCAGATTCCTATTAAAGAGACGGACATTCAGAAGACGGCCTTCAGGACGAGGTATAGGAATTATGAGTTCGTAGTGATGCCTTTTGGGTTGACGAATGCACACAGCATTCATAAGGTTAATGAACGATGTATTTCGGGAGTATTTGGATGAGTTTGTGATCATCTTCATAGATGACATATTGGTGTATTCGAAGAGTTCTGACGAGCATGGTGATCACCTGAGAAGAGTATTTGAGAAGTTGAGGGAGCAGAAGCTTTTTGTTAAATTGAGTAAGTGTAGCTTCTAGCAGAGAGATATCGGATTTTTGGGTCACGTAGTTTCGAAGAGTGGAGTTTCCGTTGACCCCGAGAAGATAAAAGCGATCAGGGGATGGCCAAGACCCGAGAATGCTACCGAAATAAGAAGTTTTCTCGGTCTAGCTGGGTATTACAGGAGATTCGTCAAAGGTTTTGCGAGTATTGCACAGCCTATGACGAAGCTGACGGGGATAGATGTTCCCTTTGTGTGGTCTCAGAAGTGTGAGGAGAGCTTCTTGAGACTTAAGGAGATGTTGACTACGGCACCAGTATTGGCTTTACTGGATCCTAAGGAGCCATATATGGTTTATACGGATGCCTCGAGGTAAGGATTGGGTTGTGTTTTGATGCAGCATGGGAAGGTTATAGCTTATGCTTCAAGACAGTTGAGGAAGCATGAAGCCAATTACCCTACTCATGATCTAGAGTTGGCCGCGGTGGTGTTTGCGTTGAAGATATGGAGATCATATCTATACGGCGGTAAGGTGCAGGTGTTCACGGATCATAAGAGTCTCAAGTACGTATTCACTCAACCTGAGTTGAACTTGAGACAGAGAAGATGGATGGCGCTTATGGCGGACTATGATCTCGAGATAGTTTATCACCCGGGGAAAGCTAATCTCGTCGCTGATGCCTTAAGCAGGAAACGAGTAGCTGCAAGTACAGAAAAGGATGCCAAGGAGTTGTTGAGTATGATTAGTACCTTGCGTTATGCGTCGTTTCTGATGAGTTAGAGCCGTTGGGGCTAGAGGCGACTAACCAAGCCGATATTTTGAGTAGAGTACGAGCGGCTCAAGAGAAGGATGAGACTTTGGTTAAGGCTTCTAGAGATGAGAAGTCCGAGTACCAAATCTCGAATAATAGAACAATTTTGGTTCATGGACGAGTATGTGTACCTAATGATGAGGAGTTGAGGAGAGATATCCTTCGGGAGGCACACTAGAGTCGGTTCTCTATTCATCTCGGGGCGACTAAGATGTACCGAGATTTGAAACGGTATTACCATTGGGTTGGGATGAAGAAAAACATAGCCAAGTGGGTGGCTAGCTGTGAGACTTGTCAGCTAGTGAAGGCCGAGCATCAGGTTCCCAGTGGATTGTTACAGAGTTTACCCATTCCTGAGTGGAAGTGGGATATGGTGACGATGGATTTCGTAGTGGGATTACCGAATTCTCGGGGCAGAGACGCGATTTGGGTTATAGTTGATCGTTTGACTAAGTCAGCTCACTTTCTCGTCATAAGGAAAACAGATGGAGCTCGGGTTTTGGCGAGAAGGTACATCAATGAGATTGTGAGGTTACACGGTGTACCTGCGAGTATTGTATCGGATCGTGACAGTAAGTTTACATCAGTTTTCTGGCGAGAGTTCCAGAAGAAAATGGGTACTAAGGTACACATGAGTACAGCATATCATCCTCAGACGGATGGGCAGTCAGAGAGGACTATTCAGACCCTTGAGGATCTATTATGGATGTGTGTGCTGGATTGGGGTGGTCATTGGGCCGATTACCTGAGCTTGGTGGAGTTTACGTATAATAACAGTTATCAGGCAAGTATTGAGATGGCACCATATGAGGCCTTCTATGGTAGGCCTTGCAGGACGCCATTATGCTGGACTCAAGTGGGGGAGCGAAGCATGTTTGGCGAGAGTTTGGTGCAAGAGACTACGGAAAAGATCCGAATCTTGAAGTTGAATATGAAGGAAGCTCAGGATCGTAAAAAGAGTTATGCGCATAACCGCAGGAGAGAGTTGGAATTCGCCGTAGGAGATATGGTTTATCTCAAGATGGCGATGTTTAAGGGTTCCAACATGTCTTTTTCCGAGAGTAAGCTGAGTCCGAGATATTTGGGACCGTTCCGAGTGGTGGAACGAGTTGGACCTGTTGCTTATAGGCTGGAGTTGCCAGCGTCTATGCAGGCATTTCAAGATGTTTTTCACGTTTCGAAGTTGAAGAAATGCTTGCATAGGGATGATCAGGTGTTACAGGAGATTCCACCTGAGTTGTCACCGAGTTTGATGGTTGAGGCGAGACCATTGAGGATTCTGGATCGTAGAATCAGGGTTGACGGGAGGAAGAGAACTCTCGAGATTAAGGTCTTGTGGGATTGTGAGGGGATTGAAGAGGAGACTTGGGAACCGGAAAGGAGGATAAGGGCAAAATTCTCCCAGTGGTTCAGGGAACAAGTTGAGACATGAGATTCGAGGACGAATCTAATTAGTGGGGGAGAATTGTAACATCCGTGTTCCTTAGTCATCCTCTCGAGTATTATTGTATTCGGTGTTATTATAATAAACCCTCGGGATTGTTGTATGCGACGAGAATTATTAATATAGGAGTGTTTCTTGAAATTGTTGAGAATGATTAATACATGATGCGGTATTTCATGTATTAGGGATGTCGAGTGCATGATGTGGTATTTCATGTATCGACGGGTTGACACATGATGCGGTATTTCATGTGTTGCAGAATTTGGGAGCGGTGTTTTGTTCCGTCTTGGTTCGGGGATTTTTGGGCTTATGTCATTCGATCCTAATACGCGGTTAGGATCGATAGGATTTAGCGATATTTAATCCTATTGACGGGGTCATTGGGGTTATGTGATATTTAACCCTAATAATGGGTCATTAGAGTTATGTGGTATTTAGCTCTAATTATGTTGGTTAGGGTTATGTGATATTTAATCCTAACCATGGGGTTTACCGTTAGGATCATGTGGTATTTGATCGTAATATATCGGTAGACCGGGGTGGGGTCCTATGATGATTGGATCTCACGGGGACTTAGTATATTAGGGTCCGATGTTATTGGATTCTAATGTACTAAGTCGTTTGACGGACTTAACTCGTTCGAATCCGGGGATATTGGATTTCGACTCGTTCGAATCCGGGGACATTGGATTTCGACTCGTTCGAATCCGGGGATATTGGATTTCGACGAGTTAGCCGTTGGGTGACCGCGTAGGATCTTGTGATGTTAGACCGGGGATGTTACTGGACCAAGTATGGAACAATACCGAGCTTGATTGATGGCCCTAGGGGCGTGATTGGGTTGATTCGATCAAGGATTGATCGTTGAGGAGTAATCCCGAGCGGTTCGGTTTAGCGGAGTTACGTGGTAATTCCGGGGTGTTGACAGGAATGGAAGGAAATATTTTGAGACGGGGAGATGTCTCAAATATTTTGGGGAATTGGTTGGAATTACTAAACCGTGGGAAATAATTAATCGGGATTGAATGTGGCGGTTTAAGGAATTCGGTTTGGTTTAATTGAATTAAACAAAACATATACATACATATGTATATATGTTTCTCCTTCTCATCTACAAGCTTCTTGAAGCTTCTTCCCCTTTTCTTTTGGTCAAAAGAAATTGAGAGAGAGAGAAGAAGAATCGAGAGAGATAGGGAGAAAAAGAGAGAAAGAAAGAAAGGAAGAAGGAGAGGAAGAGAAGAGAAGAAAGAGGGGGAGAAAACAGAGTTTGGAGCTGAGTTTGAGAGGTCCGATCGACCAAGCTAGGGAGTTCGGTTTGAGCTGAGATTTTGTGGGTAAGTTCTTCAATCTCTTGACTAGTTGTCTACCAAAGTTCGTGGGATTATATTGAGTGATTTGGGAGATATGATATTTCTCCCTAAAGTACTCTGTTTTCGGGCTGTAGAGACGGGGTAGGTTTGATGGAGTGATTGAGCACTCAAATCTTGTTCTTTTGAGCTGAAATTTGGTAGATAGGTTGTTAAGAGATGTTGATGATCACCGAAGGAATTTCGGAAATATTGCCTAGAGAATAAGTTATGAGCATCTAAAGTTGACCCTGTTTTTGTAGGAAGGAATCCGAAATTGGGGGTTTGGGTAATCCGAGTTTGAGAGCTTATTATCATCTCTTGAGAAGTGTTTTGGTGATCTTGCGATAGGTTTTGGTGATACTTTGGTGTTCGTTGAGTAAGAACCAAAGAGAAGCAAGTTGAGGGACTTAAGCTCACGAGTATTCTTCTTTGCAACCGTAATCGAGGTAGTGCGTGACCGTGGTTAGACTATGTGATCATTGCTTTCTTCGTGATTGTTGTGTGCTTAGGAACTAGACCAATTGGGTGTGATTCATGGCTTGGCCATGTTGTGTGTTGTGTTTGTAATGGAGCTCTATTACGGTATGTGTTTGGTTGTTCGTTAAATGCATTTCGATTACGTTTAATCTTTTATCATATGTGTGTATAACCGGTGGGACGGGAGGACCGCCCCACTAAGCATTTCCAATGCTTACACGCCTCTTTTGGTGTAGGTAAGGAGAAGTCTTAGGTTTCGGAGCTCGTGGAACCAAGGCCGAGGAGAAAGGATGACTTAAGTGTATCGGGTTCTTTTTATACTTTTGTTTATGTGTATATTGTGTCTTGGTGGATGTTGATACGAATTTATATATGAGTTAAGGGTTGTTTATGTTTGATGTGTATTTGACATTGTTTTGGGTTTGTTGTGTTGTTCTCGGGTTGCAGGGCAAGGGGGAGGATCGATCGATCCTGGGCAAGATCGATCGATCCCGGGGGTCATTTTTGGCCAGAGAGTTTCTAGGGCAACTCGGGGCTTCGAGAACGACCGATCCATAACGGATCGATCGATCCTCACTCTCAAGATCGATCGGTCTAAGGAGGTTCGATCGATCCTGAGAGGCCATTTTTTGAACAGAGACTTGGAAAATTTTTTAGGAAAACGGGATCGATCGATCTCGGTAAGATCGATCGATCGATCCCGGCAAAATCGATCGATCTTGGGTAGTCGATTTTGGGCAGAGAGCCTTCGGTCGATTTTTAGGGGTAGGGATCGATCGATCTCGGGTGAGATCGATCGATCCTGTAAGTGCATTTCGAGGCTGAGGCCTCTGGCAGTTTTTAGGGGGTCACGATCGATCGATCCTGGGTGAGATCGATCGATCCTTACAGTATTGCAGTTTTAAAGGCGTTTTAAGAAAATTTTTAAAAATTTCGTATTTGTCCGCGATTTCCGTTTTATTATTCCGGGGTGGGGTGTTTCACTTTCTCTGGTGTATCCAGCGTGGGAGCTCGACTCGAAGTGATGCTCGAGCTGCGTGGTCGCGCCCGACGTGGGGAGATGGCTGGCTCGATCCCCTTGCTCGAGCTGGGTGGTCGCGCCAGACTGTCCGCTCACAGATCTCCTCTTTTTCTTCATGATTTAATGCTCATTCTCTCCTGCAATCATACCAGCAAGCCAAAAACACGAATTAGCATATTTAAACGACGATTTAAAAGAAAATTAAAGCATTATATATAAGGATAGACATGGGACTTCCTCCCATGTGAGCTTGTTTAAAGTCTCTAAGCTTGACTTCCTTTTTCTTAGGTCTATGGTGGTTCATGGAGGGGAACTGAGGTCTCCTCTGCAATGATCTGACCATGTATGAATGGCTTGACCCCTTGCTCATTCGTTGTGCTCTCAGCTCCATCTTTTCTTTCCATAGACTTCCCTTTCTCTTTATAAACCTTTGGGGGTGGAGCTTCATTGACCTTCTCAATTGTACCAATGTACATTGCTTTCTCATCATGGTAGCCATAATCTTTGATAGTGATTGTGCCACATAGCTTGTTGGAAGAAGCTGTTATTGGGTAGGAGACCTTGTCATTCACATTCATAAGAACTACCCTTTTGTTCTTGAAGTCCATGTTCGCACCAGTAGTGTTGAGGAAGGGGGTTCCAAGGAGGAGTGAGAGCTTGTTGGCCTTCTTCATTTACATAACAACGAAGTCTGTTGAGACTATACAATCCCCAACTTTAAGTGGATAATCTTCAAGAAGACCAAGAGGCTTTCGTGAATGAGCGTCTCCAAAAGTGATGGGTGATGGGTGATGGGTGATGGGTGATGGGTGATGCTTCTTATCCCTAGACTCTTTAACATCTCATGAGACATGACATTCACACTTGAACCGGAGTCGCATGGAGCATCCTCAATTTTTAAAGCACCAAGAATGCAGGTTATGGAGAACATACCAGGATTCCCAAGCTTGGGGAGAGACTGAGGCTCAATCCTTGTCGTGCTTGGTGAATCAATGCAATCAACACTACCCTTGTATTCAACAACGGTTACGTCCTTATCTTTCTTGAATCTTCCTGGGAATGGGAGTTTGGGCTTGTAAGGAGGAGGGACAAAGGGTTCTTTCTTTTCCTCTGGAACAACTGTTTTTTTTAGCAGGTGGAGTGCTAGCTCGACCTACTGACTCGACCTGCTTGGTAGAGTCAGTCTCCAGTCGAGTTTCTTGGTCTTCTTTGCAATTCAAATCCTCCCCATCTCCGACTGCACTGCATTCTTTTGTCAAGACCACCATACCTTGAATCTCCTTGGCTTTCTTATTCAGTGCATCCTTTAAGAATTTTTGATATGCAGGTAACATTGAGAAGATATCGATGAGAGGCATCCTAATCTCTGCTTCTCTCATGTGCTTGTCAAAAATTGCTTTATACTTCTCCATTAAGTCCTTTTTGAATCTTCCTGGGAAAGGCAGTTTAGGTTTGTAAGGAGGAGGGACAAAGGGTGCTTCTTTTTTTTCTAGAACAACAAGTTTTGCAGTAGGTGGAGGGCTAGCTCGACCAGGGTGGTCGAGCTGGTTGCTAGAGTCAGCCTCAAGACGAGTTTCTTGGTCTTCTTTGCAGCTCAAATCCTCCCCATCTTCAACCACACTGTCCACAGTGACTGGAACTGATCCTTCCCTTGCAGGTAACTCTTTTCCACTCCTTAAGGTGATTGCATTGGTGTTAGCATCTGAACTATAAAGCCAAGTCTCAATTTCTCCAGCTTCAGCTTCATGATCAGCAATGGGACTTGATTCCAATGAAAAGATGGCGTTGCAATACTCCTTTAGGTTCTGAATTGCTTTTCCTAGAAGCTGTCCAATAGGCATTGTGGAAGAAGTGGATGCAGTTTTGCTCTCCATGTACTTGATCTTAGAGTTCAAGGACTCGATCTTGCTGTTGAGATCATTGTAGGTGTAATCCATCTGGGTTTTTATTTTACCAAATTTCTTAGTTGCTTCCATTGCACCAGCTGGTTGACCCTGTAGAATCTGTTGCAGCATGGTTGTCATCTGTTGATCCGGAGCTGTAGAAGGCTGGGCTTGGTCAGGTGTAAAAGCAGGTGGTGGATAGCTGCTCTGGTAGTGCTGGTTAGGTACAAAACTCTGATGTTGATCGTAAGCAGCAAAAGGCTTGGACTGATTCGGCTATTGCTGAGGCGGGTAGACCTGATCCTGAGGGTTAGCAACATTGGTGCTCCTGTATGAGAGATTGGGGTTGTTCTTGTAGTTGATGAAACCTTGGTTGTAGCCACCCTGATTCTGAACATAGCTAACCTCTTCCATACCAGTATCCTTCCCATCTTTAACCTGAAAAACCGTATCCTCACCGGCAAAGTGGACATGCTTCTGCTGGTGTAGTATCCGATCTAACTTGGCATTCAAAGCGTTCATCTCCTTTATATGCCTCTCCTCTGAATCAACACTACCCCTTACACTTCTTTCATACTCCGCAGTGTAGTTTCCATCTGATTGAGCAAGGTTCTCCACAAGCTCCCATCCTTCATCAACATCTTTGTTGAGGAAGTTACCATTGCTGGCTGTATCAAAAAGCATTCGGACCTTTGGGAGAACTCCTCTGTAAAGTGTGCTAAGGAAGGACTCATTGCTGAAGCCATGGTGAGGACATTGAGTGGCGTAGCCTTTGAATCGTTCCCAGCATTCGCAGAATGTCTCCCCATCTTTCTGAGAATATCCGGATATCTCATTCCGGAGGCGAGCTGTTCTAGCATTGGAGAAGAACTTGGCAAGGAAAGCTTGCTTGCAGTCATCCCATGAAGTGATAAAGCCATGGGGTAGATTTTTCTCCCACAGATGGGCTTTGTCACCAAGAGAGAATGGAAAGAGTCTCAGCTTGAAACCATCTTCACTGACTCCATTAATCTTGGTAAGGCTGCAGAGCCTATCAAACTCATCCAAGTGATCAAGAAGATCTTCCATAGGCAGTCCATGGAATTTGTTGCTTTGCACCATAGCTATCAAGCCACTCTTCATCTCAAAGTTATTGTTCTGGACTGAAGGAGGTACAATCCCTTGCCTATTGGTGTGAGTGTTGGGAGCATCTCCTGCACCAATCAAACGTGGCCTCCTCGGATGAGGCACATGTTGAGGCTGTGGTGGTGGATTATCTTCCATTTCCACTGGATCTTGTTGATCTACTATGAGGTGATCTCTCTGCTCTCTCAACTGTGTTGGTAGCCGATGAATATTGTCGAGGTAGCAGATGAGGTTTTGACTTCCTTTTGATCTCATTTGCATGCAGGTGGAGGATGACTCGATGGGCTGACTCGAGCTAGGGAGGTCGAGCTAGGCAGGTCGAGTCAAGAATGTACCTGAAATGCAAAGACAAAGAAAGAAAGACTAAGTGAGTAACAGAGTAGACTGAAAAGAACTTGATCTGAAACGATTTAAAATCCTAAATGTAACAAACAACGCCCAAATGGCAACGGCGCCAAATTGATATATGTCAATTTCTTACTGAACTATCATGTAATTGTAGTACAGAAAGGTATCAATCCAAATGGGTGCGATATTAACCAAGAAGGATGCAATCAAACAGTTTAAGTCAAGCCAAGCAAGCAATAAGATGTGAAACTATCAACCTAAACAGAGACTAAAAACAGAGGCTAGCAGCAACTAGCAAAACGAAAACAGAGACTAGGCGCAACTAGCAGAATGAAAACAGAGCGATAACTACAGACAGGAACTAGTAAAGGCAATGAAACAAAAATCAATCAAGCAAGAGAAGCTCCTAAGGATGGGGTAATTGACTTGGTGTATCCTCTTAATTTACATAGATGGTTTAACAAATTCAATCAAGCTATTCCCTAAACATTAACCTCATAAACAGTCAATTTCATTTCAATGAAAAATACCCTCGGGCAAACTAGTTCCAGACCTAATCCCTTAGCGAAATCTAGCTTAGCAGGCATTAAGAACCAGTTTAATAAAGTCAATAAACACCCTAGACAACTAATCCCTTAGGCTAGGAATGTAAATCTCTGAAATTAGTTTAGTCAGGCATTTCATCAAACACCTTCTGGGTGTGGAAATACCTAAGCTCTAATTCCAATTGATCAGAGAGAAATTAGCATTAAGAACACTAAAACAGAAGGGAAATCAAGCAATCTACACTTAAACCACCTAGGAGACTAAGATTCCACACCCTATCTATCCCATCCTTAAGAACCCTAATGACTACTCAGAAACCATTAAGAACAGCATAATCACAAACTTAGAAATCATGATAACTTGCATAAGTAGAAAGATAAGGAAGAAAATATATAGAATAGAAAGATTTAAACACAAATACTAAGTAGATTCAAAGTTACAGGATCCAAAAAGCAAGAACAGATGAACAAAGCTTAAAAAACAAGATTCTTTAGTGTTAAGCGATTATGGGATATTTACACTAAGAGATAGAAACCCTAAATCACAAAAAGACAAAATAGGCTAATTTTTGGGGGCACTCGACCATGGGTGGTCGAGTGCTATGGTCGAGCTGGGCTAAATTTCAAGATTGCATTTTTATTCTCAGCTCGAGATAGTAGCTCGACCATGTGTGGTCGAGCTGGCTCCAAAAACTTCAAGACTCCACCTTTATACTTGGCTCGATCAGTGGACTCGACCATGGGTGGTCGAGCCAGACTTCAGGACTCCAAGATTGCATTTTTCTTGATCAGCTCGACCTCATATTCGAGCCCTTTGGTCGAGTCAGACTCAAAAATCTTAAAATTGGTAACTTTTGTGCTGACTCTGGCACCCTGGTCGAGCTGGTTGGTCGAGCCAGATTCCAAACTGTCAAAACAGGCTTCTTTTCTGCTCCTTTTGACCTCAGCATCTTCAATACTCCTTGAATGTATCTGATAAAGCTCCAAAATGCAATATGCATGCAATCCTAATGCAAAACACTCTAAGTATGGAAAACTAGAAACAAATGCTAAGAACATGCTATTAAACAAGGGTAAATGGGTGATAAATATATGCTAAAACCATGTAAAATATAGACATATCAGAGGGCTGTAGACATATGATGAAGCCTTTGCCGAATAGTGATCTCCGAGATCATAGCATTTTTAGAAATTCCTAACTTTCAACTTATGGAAACTCTTTGCCAAATCTCTATACTTCAAGAGTTTATGCCACATCTAGGATCTTTTCGTTGTATTGTCTTTTATCGTCCAAACATTGTTGGTCTTAATCAAGTTCGTTCGTATCCACTTAACCCATAGAGATGGTTTATGAGCTAATATCCTCCATAGAAGTTTGAGATAACAAACTGTATTTACATCTGCGAGTGATTTGATACCAACACCACCTTCCGCATAAGGCGTGGTAACATCTTTCCAAGCCATCTTCGCCTTATTCGTGTTCAGCTCTGGCCCAGGCTAGAGAAAAGTCGAACATAAAGCATTAATCTCATCAACACAGCCCTTAGGAAGTCTAAAAGCAATCATCCAAAGATTAGCAAGGCTCGTTACAACAAATTTTTAACATAAGTAAATGACCAGCATAAGAAAGGAGCCTGATTGTCCAACACCGAAATTGCTCCTTCTTTGTTCGATGAGAACTGCATAATCACTTTTCTACATCCGTTTTGTCATAAGAAGTAGCCCTAAATATCGAACTGGTAACTCGCCTTGAGAGAAAAAGAATCTAGTAGTAAAATCTTATTTGGAATTGATAGACTATCCTCCAAGATAAAGAGAATTAGATCTTGTTCGGGTACTCATTCGTTTCTCGGATTGGATTCATTTGGATTCTGGTTTTCGGGTCTTGAGGGTTAGGTCCTGTTTGGATATTTTGCCCGGTTCTATTTTCGGTTAGATATCTAATTTTTGGATTGGGTTCGGGTCGATCTTCGATTCCAGATTTTTTTGCCCAGAGCTAATTTGAACCATGTACATCATATAGGATCTTAAAAGTTATAGAATACTTTTAAGAGGGTAAAGTTTCATACTTAAAAAATATCTCAAACTTACTCACATATAAATTTGAAATTAATCATGTGTCTCTCACACACGTACCATGACTATATAATATCAAACCATCTGCTCTATACTCATTGGAGAGATAAAAATCATAAAGATGAAGAAACTTTGCTAGTTGTTAAGCATGTACTAGTCTGTTACTAACTTAAGCGTCGTTAAATCCTTGAAATATACTTTATCAGTTTATCTTTCTACTTCCACTTATTTGTTGATTATTGTAGGGGATTTTCCAATAATGGATGGACCATTTAATGGTTTTTCCCCTAAACAATATCTATTTTCGATCAGGGTATTATATACTTTTTCCCCTTCATACGGAGTTAGGTATCTTATATTGTTTGGTTCAAATATATTGACCCGTTTTCTTTTGGATATAGTCAAAAGAACAGTCAAGATATATCTAATCGGTCCAAAACTTGACGTTTAGATATATCTTGAACAGCTAAATATAGTTACAAGATATATTTAAATATTTTTTTTAATCTTATATTCGTGCAGTTTTCATTCAAATGTCGATTGTTTAGTTTGTACAGCCAGATTTCGCAATTGTGATTTCAGTTTTGTAAATTTTTGTTTCTGCATTTGGTTGACCAAACTTTTTAGTATATCAAGGTTGGCAAAAAAAAAAAAAAGGGGAATATGCAAAAAATAACCCCAAATTGGCCCCACAATACTAAAGTAACCCCAAATTGAGTATATAGCAAAAGTAACCCCTTAGAGAGATGCAGTTACAGTTCTACCCTCTTCTTATTTTGACTGCTTAAAAGGAAAATTACTGTGGTACCCTTGTCTAAGACGGTAAAGCAAATGGTGAAGTTGTTTTTCGTCTGATATGTCTTTTTATTAATATTTTAATAAATCCATTATAATTTTTTTTTACAATAAATCTATTTTAATAAGGGAAATTTATTTTTGTCAATAAAATAAATTTAGTAAAATATGATAATGCATGAGGCGTCTTTGACCAAAAAAACCCATCCAAATTTCATCCCAATTTTTTTGTGAAATTATTTCAAATATTACCGTATATATAGACTAAGTCATCCGTAAAGAACCTAATAAATCAGCCATACGTCAGTCATAAGTCAGCCATAAGCTACCTAATAAGATAAATCAGCCAACCTTGGGAATAAATAAGCCGTAATAAGTTCATAAATCGGCCAGAAAAAGTTCATAAATCGGCCAGAATAAGTTAATAAATCAGCCATAATAAACAATAAGTCTACAGTAAAAAAACACAATAAGTCAACCGTAAAGAACACAATAAGTTAGCCTTAAGCTACGTAATTACATAAAACCGAAGCAGAATTTAAGCCATTCTGTAACTCCATCCAAATGACAAGGCAATAAATTTCTAAAATTATATAAACATATTTGCGTGAACAGTTTAGAAACCAAAGCAGATTTATAGAATCGGATTACGTCTGCTTTGGTTTTCCACTAAAACTTTGTAAAATCAATTTAAAAATGAAAATATTATAATTTCGACAAGTAATAATTTAATAAAATGTGATAACGTATGGACCGTGTATCACCCAAAAATCTCATCCAAATGACATCGTATTAATTTCTCGAGACAAATTTAATTACGCATCTCAATGTTATGTTCATAAATCAGCCATAAGAAGTTCATAAATCAGCCATACTAAACACTAAGTCAGCCATAAAGAACCTAATAAGTCAGCCATAAGCTGCCTAATTAGAGAAATCAGCAAACGAAGGGAATAAATCAGCCGTAATAATTTCATTAAATCGGCCGGAATAAGATGATAAATCAGCCATAATAAAGAATAAGTCACCCGTAAAGAGCACAATAAGTCAGCCGTAAAGAACAAAATAACTCCAGAAACACACTAAGTCAGCGGTTAAGGTAAATAATTAGATAAGTCAGCGAAGTAAGTGCATAAACACTAAGTCAACCGTAAAGAACCTAATAAATCAGCCATACGACAGTCATAAGTCAGCCATAAGCTACATAATTTGATAAATCAGCAAACAAAGGGAATAAATCAGCTGTAATAAGTTCATAAAGCAGCCATAATAAACAGTAAGTCAGTCGTAAGTAGTATACGTCTGCTTTTTTTTAAAATTTAAATTTAATAAATATGTTAAAAATTAATTTTTTGGAAAAACATAATTTATTAAAATATTATAATGTATGGACCATCTATAAGGAAAAAATCTCATCCAAATGACAGCCCAATATATTTCTATAATTATTTATCGTTTATGCATAGGTTAGATAATTGTGAACAGACACGAATCTAAAGCAGATATATAGATTAGTTTTAAGTTTTACGTCTGCTTCTTGATTTATTTGAAAATTCGACAATACTGTGGGGAATATCGCTACTGTAGAGGCCCAAGCAATGAGGCCCAAATACCATAATACAGATAGCAAAGGGTAAAAAAAATGGAAAAAAAAATTCTAAAGCAAGGAACGGGATCCCTTCGCCGCCGCCGCCGCAGATCTAAACCCCCGTGGTACAGGTTAACAAGATAGAAATCGAGGTACGTCATATAGTACGTCTCAGTCAGCGGCTTGCTGGATGAGACGGTTTCGTTTTTCATCTTGATTTTTGTTGGTTCCATCTTAAATTTTCTTGGTTGTTCGTCAGATGACGAACCTTGGCTGATTAAGTTATCGATGAATGATAAGAGGATTTCACAGTATTTGTTTGGTTGTGTAATTTTATTCCGTTTGATGTGCAGTATGGGTGAAGAAATTTCAATGCCTAGGAGGTTTTACAGTAGTGGGATGGAACCTTTTCCGAAAGGCTCCATAAACTACAACTCCAAGATGGCCCTCATGGCCCAGTTAAAGGAAGCTTTATCCCCTGATGAGTGGAATCATTTACGTGATTCTCCTCTCGGCGTCTGCGGTAAGTTCTACGAGCTGGATTTCAACTGGGCTTCTAGGATCGTCCACTATATGCTTACATTCCAGTTGGAGTGTCAAAAAGAGTATGAAATCTGGTGTCTTATTGGTTCGGAGCCAACAAGATTCTCCCTTCTTGAATATGAAGCTATCACAGGCCTGGATTGTACTTATTTGGATAATGTGGACGAACCTGTGGTAGAAAATAATCCACATGTTTCGGCATTCTGGCAGAATCTTAAGGTTGCAGAAAATGCAGTTCCAAGCATTGCTGAACTGTCTCGGGCATGTGAAGCGTGTGGTTCGTGGTCCGTGGAGGATAGAGTCAGGCTAGGCTGCTCTGCATCTATGCAACTTTTTTTCAAGGTGTTGATAGGAGGTCTGCAACAAATGTGAAATTGGCTAAACTAGTTATGGACTTGTCTAGGTTTATGTCCTACCCGTGGGGTAGGGTTGGTTTTATGAAACTAATAAAAAGTGTGAAGGATGCAGTTTTGACCAAGCCAAGCTACGTTATAGAAGGCTGGGCCCAAGTTCTTCAAGTCTGGATATATCATGCTTTACCTCGTTTTGGATTTCATAAAGGAGAGGCATTTCAACCTCCAGTTGTTCCTTGTATCCTATCTTACAAAGGATCTAGGGTGAGGAAAAATGTAAAAGATGCAATGCAGAAGGAGGTTAGTTTTGTAATGGTATATTATGTTATTATGTATTCTTCAATGCTAAAAAACCTGAGATATTTTTCTTAAATAATCATAGAGGAAGGTGCTCAATTTCGAAGCTGCGGCTGAGGCTATCTGGGACAATGAAACTAATGATCCTATCATCGACCTCATGCTCTCAGAAATGTATAAAAAGAAGAAGCCTTTTAATACGTCTACCTGGGTAGGAGCAGGAATTTATGACAATGAGGTAGTGTTGCCAACTTCGTCACCACCTCGAAAGAAGACAAAGAAGTCAGTGAAGGGTTCGGTGTCTCCTCGTGCAGAATCGTCTGGTAGTGGAGAATCGAGTGATTCGGATAGGTCAAACAGTAGGTGTCTAACAAAACTACTGGATAAGATCTCAACATTTGAATCTTCATTGCCGACAGAGTTGGCGAAAACAATGGCCACCTGCCGATCGGAAGTGGCGACGAGCCTCCAAACTTTCCAGTCTGCAATGACCACAAGAATGGACGAACGGCAAGCCTCAGTGATAGCTGCCGTGGATTGTATAAAAACGAGAGTTGAGGTGTTAGAGCAGGCAAAGGATATTCGGAAAGACTCGGTTAGTAACAGAACCCGTTCAAAGCAAATGAAAAGAAAAGATGCGTAGAGTAACAAAACATTGTAAAATTTGGATTCAATTATTGCACACAAGGTATTTCTTAGATATTGAATAAAATTAGTGTTTTTATGTTTTGTTTTGAACAACTATTTACAGATATCTGGTAAGCAAATGAGGCGGTCAAGGAATGAGAGTTATAGCGTCGTAGGTAAATATAAGGGGAATAAGTTTGGTTCTGAAGGGGAATTTAGAGGTGGGAAAGTGAAATCGGTAGTTAACAATGTCGATGAAAATAAGGGGAAGGAACGTACAAAGGCTGAATCAAGTATTGTCGTATGGGTTGGTACGGGAGATTGTGATGATTTAACAGAGAAGTTGGCCAGACAGAAGACTGAGCAAACGGCTGCAGCTATTCTGTACCGAGCCAAGAGTGCGAGGGAAAGAAAATTAGCCCCATCAAAAAAGACTCCTTATACGGGAGCAAAAATTGTGAATAATTTGGTCACTGGACAAAATTCAAACAATAGATATGATCCTTTTGAGAAACCAAATCATGTGAAGGTTGTGTCTCTCAATATTTGGCTGGAATCTAATGGCAATACCGCCAGAGGAAAAGAATCCAATGAATGGTATCATAGGCTTCGCACACCTTCAGACTGGCTGAGAGATGTGGTATGTCAAACTCTGCTTTGTTTTGCATAATTTAAGCTTAACCTTTGCTTTGTCGAGGTTGAGCTCTGCTTTGCTTTGCATAAGTTAAGCTCTGCTTTCCTTTGAATAAGTTAAGCTCTGCTTTGCTTTGCCTAAGTGAAGCTCTGCTTTGCTTTGAATAAGTTAAGCTCTGCTTTGCTTTGCATAAGTTAAGCTCTGCTTTCCTTTGAATAAGTTAAGCTCTGCTTTGATTTGCCTAAGTGAAGCTCTGCTTTGAATAAGTTAAGCTGTCCTTTGCTTTGCCTAAGTTAAGCTAACTCTGCTTTGATTGTTATAAGGTAAACTCTGCTATCCTATGCATTAGGCTTGATTGCGATGTTTTGAGCAGTAGGTGTTGCGGTAGGTGTTGATGGCTTAAATGAATCAAACACTTCATGCATCTCTTTCTATTATTACAAACAGCACCTAGACACTGCGATGGCGATGCTGCGGAGGCGGTATTATTTAAATAGTCGATGCTTTAGGATTGCTCGCCTTACCTTTTTGGACACTATTTTCCAGGTGTTATGGGTTGATCAATATAGACAATTCTTACAATCTCAACCTGAGGCTGATGGTACAGGGCGGCTCCTTCCTCCTGGAACATTTGACTACGTAAATGGACTGAAACCCTTTGAGTTCAACACGGGAAAAGTTTGGCTATCTGAGGTTGATGACATCTACTGTCCCTTAAACGTCAGCAATAGTCACTGGGTTGCAATGTGGATCAGTCTCCCCAACCGTAAAATTACCATATTCGACTCTCACGTGTTTATGAAGCTTGTGTCTGATGAGGAACTAGAGAAGGTTGTCACCCCATTTGCAACGATGATCCCTTATGCAATGCGCGCTGTTAACCCCGACGCAAATACCTCTATCACACCTTATACTTGGGAAAGGATAAAGGCCGGAGTTCCACAGAATAGGAAAAGTGGCGACTGCGGAGTTTATGTTTTTAAATATTTAGAATGTCATGCCCTAGGCCTTTATCCTTTTCCTAAAGCTCTCCGTGATTCGAATATAAAACAGATAAGGGAGAAGCTAGCGGTCGAAATCTTCGATGAGCTAGCTGAAACAGGGCAGAGGGATTGCGATGCTGGAGACGTTGATCTTTATGAGAGGGAAGGCTAACATGATGGTGTAATTTAACATTATCTGGTATCGTTTGTAAATGGATGAACATATTCTATCCAAAGCCGATTTTTTGGTCTTTCGCATTAGTATAACGAAGCTTTTTTTTTGTCTTGTTTATGTATCTTTTGTTATCATCGTGGAAATAATTTTTTTTTTTTGTCTTGGTTATGCTAATCCGGAGTACAAATACTAACTAATTTTAGTATTCATTTGAAACTCTTCATTGGTATTTGTAAACAATCGAAGAAACATTTTGATAGGGAATCCTTCCATTCCCTAAATTACGAAACCTGAGGGCACAATCATTATCGCAAATAAGAAAAAACTTAAATATCACACATTTCTTGTGCTATTACTAGAATAACACACATCTTTCCAATATCACTATTTTACTAGTATAATACATAACCCAACTGAAATGTTTATTATGTCCTGATATAAGGTTTTTGAAATTTCTGCTGAAAATTTAATTTCTCATATTAGAGTAAACCGAACAGTCCTTTCTCATATTCTAGTAAAAGAAGAAAATAAAGCCGCAAACTCTCTCAATTCCGATCGATTGAAGCAGCCCAACTCACTGTCGCTTCCGCCTCGCCATCAGTGTGCAGTGTTCCGGCTCTCAGTCGTCTTCCGCTTGGTATTCCGCCTCGCCTTCGTCTCGCGTTCGTTTAATACTTAGGGTTCAACTTCGGAAGATATTTACTGACTTTCCGGTAAGTAATTATTGTTTCTACGGTATGCGTTCCAAATAGGGTGGATTTGTAATTATAGGTGCGGGTGAAGAAGATGGTTGATTTTTAGCAATTGCTTGATGTCTGAGTTATGAAATTAATGACCCGGAAGTTATGGGTTTTATCGGCTGAGTTATGAAATTCATGATGGCTGAGTTATGAAATAAATTATGGCTGAGTTATGAGTTTTCAAGTCTGAGTTATTAGTTTATTTATGGCTGACTTATATTTTCTTATGTCTGATTAGTTTAAATTGCTGGCTGACTTATGATATTTAATGGCTGATTTATGATTAGATGGAAGGTTCAAAGAAATACCCGTGCCCGCTTTACGAAGATGGGAAATCTCCTCTGATGTCCAGAAGCTTGAATCATAATTGTCAGCTGGGCAATTTCGCACGCGTCAGAGAAGCAATAGGGATTGATGCGTGGGAAGCAATAAAGGAAACAAGAGTTGGAATCATTCCCAAGCTGGTGGATTCCGACTACGTATGGTCAGCAAAGACTGTACATTATTTGCTAACGCGACAGTTAAGGATATCAAGCCAACATGAGATTTGGTCATTAGTCGGGGGGCAACCAATAAGATTCAGCCTTCACGAGTTTACAGAAATTATGGGTTTAGAATCAGGTGCATACCCTGCCGAAAACTGTGACGCTGACTACCGTCCGATGTGGGAATTGTTGGGTGTGCCCAAAGGCGCTGCTGGTGGTCCGAAATATGATGAACTCGCTGGTGTATTCGGAAAGTGTCGTGGTTGGGAATTATCGCAACGGATGCAGGTTGGGTTGTTGTGTATTCTCCACATGGGTATACACGGCTTACATCATAATTCACGACTGCCTATGGAAAGTGCCAAAAGAGTCTTCAGAATTGAAGACGTTGACAGTTACCCGTGGGGTAGAGTAGCGTTTCGGGAGCTAATGGAAGGAGTTAAGAAGGTCGGGTTGGAAGGCCAAGGAAATTCATACACGGTGAGTGGATGCGTCCACGCATTGCAATTTTGGGCATATGAAGCAGTAACTGTTTTTGGGGAGGTTATTGGGAGATTAACAAATCCTGGTGAAATTTCATTCCTTCGTTGGGGTGGAAAACGTACACGTAGAGCAATCGAAAGTTTTATTTCTGACGAGATTGCCAAGCATGGTCAGGTACTGTTTTCTCTTACTTAGCGGCTGACTTATCTCACTTGCCGGCTGACTTATATTATAAATATCATGGCTGACTTAGCTAACTTGATGGCTGACTTATCTTAGTTTTGGGCTGACTTAGCTTACTTGCCGGCTAACTTTTCTATTGTTTTTATGACTCACATGTTGATTTGTTATTATAGGTGCGAGTCAGGAAGATGGTTATCAAGCCTGTTGCTGAAATTTATCCTTATTGGGATTCTAAAGATAACGACCCTGAACCTGAACTTCATCAGTTAATTTGCGACATTTTGGCTGGTACTTTTGATGGACGCTTTTGGGATGTTAGAAAAGCTCAAGTAGCCGTCCAATCTAAGAAGATGCATAAAGCTAAGAGAGTCGATCATGTCGAACCCTCGAAGAAGAAGCAGAAGGTAAAGAAAGGCAGAACCGATGGTGATTTCGGTGAAGAAGTTGGGAATAAAAACAATGTTGCTGCCAGTTGTGATAAAGCAGTTGTAAGTCTGAGTTCTCTTGTCATATTTTTTTGTTTACCCAAAGTTTGTTGTGGTTTTTGTTTTATGTGTTAACATTATTTTATATTGTAGAGTTTGAGAGAAGACTCCGAAGAGCTTGGTTTGATCGTCATACTCTACGATAAATTTGATGCCATGGAGGCCAGCATTAACAGACTGGTTGGTGGCATTGAAGATAGGATGGTCGTAAAATTCCGGGAGAATTATGAGGAGTTCAAATCTGATATTGAAGAAAGAGTTTCTTTGCTAGAAAGAGACATGAAGGAGTTGAAAAGACGTAATCCGTCTCAGCCAACTGAAGATGAGAACGCAATGATTCGCAATTATCAAGAGTATACGAGTCTGGTATGTTAAGTATTGATTATGTTATTCGGCTGACTTATCTAGCTTATTAATTATGGCTGAGTTATTAATTTATTCGGCTGATTGATCTGGCTTATTACGTATGATTTATCTAGCATATTACGGCTGAGTTATTAATTTGTTGGGGCTGATTTATCTACTTTATTACGGTTGAGTTAATAATTTACTGGGGCTGAGTTATCTACCTTAGTACGGCTGAGTTATTAATTTGTTAGGGCTGATTTATCTACTTTACTACGGCTGAGTTATTAATTTACTGGGGCTGAGTTATCTACGTTATTACGGCTGAGTTATTAATTTGTTGGGTTATCTATCTTATTACGGCTGAGTTATATATCTTATTATGGCTGAGTTATCTAATTTTTTTTTTTTCTTGCTTACAGATCCAGAAGCAGAACCAGCGTCTCTCCCTGCGAAGTATGACGATATAGACACCGATTTTGTTCATCAAGAGTTGGTGGCAGATAAAGTTAATAAAAAAAAGACAAAGCAAGCGAAGAATAAGAAAACGGATGTCAACAAAGAAGTGAAGAAGGCGGATGCAGTGAAGAAGCTTGTGATTAAGTCGAGAGAAGATTGCAACAAAGGTATTGTGACTCCGCACTTGGTAGATACAAGTGAGGGTCTTGTTGAAGGTGATGACCAGCAACCGCAACCGCAACATCCAGAAAGATCTGACGTAGTGGATATAACCGAGAAAGTACGGGATGAAGAAAAGAAGTTGTTGTCCGACTTGGAGGAGCCAGAGGAGGAAAAAATACGGAACACGAAACTATCTGCTAGTATAAACGCTTTAACTTCTGCTATTCATACATTAGATGCAGTTGGTCAGCCGTCGAAGAAACGGTATCCTCCACCACCACCGTATCCGACTGTTGGAAACAGTGGATTGACTCTTATGAGGAAAGATCTCGTCCCGTCGAAAGCAATATACGATCCAATAAAACCGGCTGATCCGTTGAGAATGGAGGCGCTTACTAGCTACCTGCGGCTGTATGAGTAGGTTACAAATTTCATATGGTATGTGACAGTCAAATATTTCATATGATTGGTTACTAAATATTTCGTTTACTATTTCAGGAAATTTCCACTTGATACAACGCCACCAGAGGTGCCATCAGATGTTTATTTCTACAGGGTTCTCATTACCCCGAGAGCGGCTTGGCCTGACCCTAAGTATGGATGGTTAGGTGATGATGTAAGTGAAATTGTAGTGTCGGCTGATTTATCATATAAAGGCTGATTTATTATTTAATAAGGCTGATTTATTGTATTCTAACGGCATATTTATTATATAGTCTAACGGCTGATTTTTGGTACTTGACGGCTGACTTATTGTGACTTTTCATTGTTATTACAGCACATAAGTGCTTTCATGAGACTTCTGAGGATACGATCGACTCTCCGTCCAAGCCCGTTCCACACTGATCGCATTGCGTTTATTGACAACTGGTCCGTCGCTTTGTGGTTACAAGATTCCGATCAGTTCATAATCAATCCAAAGAAATTTAAATTCTCTGATGGGTGGTTGAAGCTGGCGAACGGAGTGGCTCCTGATGATACACCGACATTCATGAGGTGGTATCACGATGTTGACAACATCTATGTCGTACACAACGTCGGTGGCAATCACTGGGTAACCCTAGACATCGATTTGAAAAAAGAGAAAATCGATATTTACGACAGTATACTAGGACAAGGAACCGCAGAAGCAGACAAGAGGTTGCTTGATATGTGCAAGCCATGTACGCGTATGACACCGTGTCTGCTAAACGAAATCGTACCACCCGACGTGCGTAAGATCAGCTTGAAGCAGTTCACGTGTAGAAGGATCAAAAAGAACGTCCCCCAAAACGAAATCTCAGGTGATTGTGGCGTGTATTCGCTGAAATACGTTGAATGTCTAGCACTTGGCGTTACTTTCGAAGGCCTAAGTGACCGGAATATTCAACATTGACGAGAGAAGATGGCAGCGGATATCCTCGCCGAGGCACCAGATTATTTAACTCAGTTTATCGTCGACTTATCAAAATTAGGACTGTTTTAAAGTAATTAGTGTAATTTTGTAATTATTTATGTTAATGGTTGACTTATGACTTAATACGGCTGATTTTTGCTTGTACATGGCTGAGTTATCTAATTTATTATGTAATTATTTATGTTAATGGCTGACTTATGACTTAATACGGCTGATTTTTGCTTGTACATGGCTGAGTTATATAATTATTTATCTTAACGGTTGACTTAGAGTTTTATTACGCCCTGAAGTCTGTATTTATTTTTGTTAATGGCTGACTAATGACATAACATGGGCGATTTATGCACTTATTATAAAGAGTTATAGAAAGGCTTAAAGTCTATGGTTTTGTAATAAAACTTTGTAAAATCAATTTAAGAACGAAATAAATTATTTTTTCATCTATAAATAATATAATAAAATGTGATAATGTTTCCAGAAGAAGTAATTTACTCAAATATTGGGTGGTTTATAACTATGTTTTTTAATAAAAACACCTCGGAATGTTGCCAAACATACCACATTTATGTATTGATATAATTGTCAAACGTTTGTTTTATAGTAATGTCTAATGTTAAAGGTCAATAAACTGAGTTGTACGAACATTATACCCGATTTGGGTAACTGTTGCATGGGCTAGAAATGATGTGATATTTAGCAGTGGAGAAAATATATTTTATTGATTCGTAAAACCCCAAATTACAAATCATCATTGAACGAGAAACCTAAACTATCCCAATCGATCTCCGGGATATGAAAATCCTCCACCTCACACTCGACCAAATCCTTTTGTGGAAGCAAGCGGTTCAGCTCGGCTTCAGGAACCAAGTTTTGTCCATTCAACCATGCATTTACCATTGACAGTTCTGCCATCTTTTGTGCTAACTTGCGCTTCGTGTCGTTAGCCTTATCGATCATCGCCATTTGTTCTTTCACCATTATCAGAACCGCCCGCTGCCGGTTCTTTGCCATCCTAATCTCCCCCAAAAGTGCTGCGGTCTCTCTCCGAGAGGCGTCAATCTCCGCTGCCATATCCCTTGCCGTTTGCGTATTCCGCTTCTTTGACGAATATGATGGTGTCGCCATGTTGTTGAACGTTGCTGGTTTCTTTTTAAATGGTTAGTCAACTGGAAGATGAGGTGTATTGTGTTGGCATAGAGGTATATATATATAGACGTCCGCATGAAACCAGGGAATTAAAGGTTAACGTGAAATCGTGGTAAAACCGTAATGATTTATGTCCGTAATCATTTATGTCCTCTGCACTCTCCGGTGGTAGAGACATTAATTGATTTGACAAGGAGGAAGATGGAAGGGCTTGTATCGGAAAATGGTATCGGAAGATGGAAGGGCTTGTATCGGCTGAGTTATCATATAATAGGGCTGATTTATTATGCTTTACGGCTGAGTTATCATATAATAGGGCTGATTTATTATGCTTTACGGCTGAGTTATCATATAATCAAGCTGATTTATTATGCTTTACGGCTGAGTTATCATATAATACGGCTTATTTATTAAGCTTTACGGCTGAGTTATCATATAATACAGCTGATTTATTATGCTTTACGGATAAGTTATCATATAATAGGGCTGATTTATTATGCTTTATGGCTGAGTTATCATATAATACGGCTTATTTATTAAGCTTTATGGCTGAGTTATCATATAATACAGCTGATTTATTATGCTTTACGCCTGAATTATATGTCAAATCGCCAAATTGAACAAATTAATAATCTAGTAAAGTGTCAGGTTTTCTTACTCCTATCGGGTGAATCAAACAATCGGTGGGATCAATGGTAACACAAGAAACACAAACTAAATAATTAGTTTCAAATAGAAATTATATAAAATTACCCGATACGAACAGATCAATAAAAACAAAGGGAAAAAAAAAACCAACCAAACAAGCCAAAACACAGACGCAACAAGGTTCAACGCATAAACGGGAATCCAAGGTTCTCCCAATCGATATCTGGAATCTGCATGCAATGCAGCTGAGATCTAAGAAACGCAGTTTCTATCTCCAGATCGGTGCGGTACGATTCGTACTCCGACTCGCTCTGCAGTTCATCAACAATTTTTCGAAGGGTGTATGTCTGACCCTTCATTTCCGCCAACTTGACCTCCAACTCCAATGCCGCCTCCTTCTTGTCCATTACCTCTTTCACCTTATGCAGAACATCAACAAATCCATCTTTCACGCCCTGAAGCTCCTTTTGAAGGGCACTGATTTCTTCCCGAGCTTTCTTCACCTCCTCCTCCCAATCCCTTTCAACTAGGACATCCTCCTTAATAACATACTCCCCTGCCATGGCTGATTAGTTGGATGGTATTTGTTAGGGTTTTCTGTGCAAGGTAAAAGAGATGGCTATTGTTATATATATTGAGGGAGCGAGGGTTTTTTTGGGATAATCATGGGCAAACCGTGTTTGGTTTTATTGAATATGCTGACTAGATTTAATAGCCATAGTTGTTTTGCTTCCCAATCCTCGCCATCGGTAACCCAATCACGCATATTTATCCGTGCGTAAGGAATTTGCAAACTGTTTTAAAAGGGAAAACCAAGTATACTTTGAAGCGAAAATATATATTGTATGTTAGAAAACCATGATTAGTGGGGGTTCTTAGGTGAGTTTCATAATTATTTTAATGATTAACTTTATTATATTTTTTTAAAACCAATGTACATAGTTTCTTATTTTAGATACTTAAGAAACTGTCTCTTAAGAATTTAATATTATAAACATATAAAGAAACCCATAAAGTGTGTCTCCATTAATCATGCCCTAATATTACTTGATTAAGTTCACCATCATTTCCATCAATCCTTATCAACCCCAAATATAGTGTAGAGTAATGCTTCATTTAGACAAAACTCCTCTACACCCCGTTAGACAATGGTTTGCCCTATGGCCTGGTTGTCCGCAAGTCGTGCAACTATATATCTTATGCTTTGGTCTTCCAAACCCTTTGCTCTTAGATTTCATAGCAAGTTCAAGAGCACTTTTGAATCTACATTTCTTTTTGCGGCCAGGTTTCGGTTTAACAACAGGTGGAAGGCACTTCGTTGCCAAGACCTCTGCAGGAACCGGGACGTCCGTAGCTCTTGGGTTAATATTATGCGAGTAAGCTGCATACAAATACGGTTTTGTGTATAATGGGTCCACCAACGTGTCTGTATGCATATTGATGGATGTCCCACAAGCTATTGCGTGCTCGCATGGTATCTTCTCAAAAGCGTAGACACCACAAGTGTAGATACGTCGCAGCGAGATCAACCAAACACTCGTATTCTCCTCCTGTCACTAGGAAAGTCCAAGAGTCTACAGGGTGGACTGTTAAAAAAGAGGCTTTCGTAGACCGCACCTGTAGAATATGTTCCACCGCACGCGAATTGTTTGTCTCAAGCTGGACAGCGTCTTCCCGTCTCTCACAAAACCATCGACCTATCTTCCTCCACATATACTCAACGAAACATGAGACGCGAAATCCTCTTGCGGATTTAACTGCAGAGTTAACTGACTCAGCAATGTTGCTTGTTTTGATATTGTACCTTTCGCCTTGAAAGTACACACGGGACCATTGTCGGGGATCTGCCTTCTCCAAGTAATCATCTACCTGGCTGTTATGCATCCGAATCTGTTCCATGTAGTAGTTGTATTTCGGAAACGTGCAAGCATATGCAGCCTTTTTAACGTAATACAAGACACTCCTACCCTTGAACTTTGTCACAATATTATTTTCCATATGATAGTAGCATATCCCTCTTAACGCATTTGGTAAAATTTTTGCTTGTGCTCTCTCAATCGACTTGTGCCTGTCAGAGACAATAACCAATGGGTTGACGTTTGCGTCCGGTATACAAGAACGGAGATTCATGAAAAACCATTCCCAGGATGCATCATTTTCCAAGTCCACAATCGCAATAGCGAACGGAAAAATTTGAAAATTACCATCTTGCGCAACGGCCACAAGCAAAACACCTCCGTACCTTCCCGTTAAATGGGATCCGTCGACTACTATGACCCTTTTGAGGAATCTGAAACCAAATATTGAGGCTTCTAACGCGATGAACACATATTTAAATCTACCTTCGTCATCAAGATGCAGCTCAGTTTTGGTTCCTGTTTTAGTTGCAAGAAAAGTGAGTACGATGGGGAATATGTATATAAGTGAAGCACAACTATATTCACCTGGATTAGCTTTTTTCAGCTGATGCAAATACGAGGGCAGTTGCTCATATCCAAGTTCATGTGTTCCTCTCACCAATTCCTGCGCACTGATCAATGTTCTACGACGCCCGATAGCTCAGCTCAATACCAAATGCTGCTTTCGTAGACTGTTTGATGTGGTTGGCTGTGAGCCCATCAATAATTCCAAAACGGGCCATAAACATCTTTGCCATAGATTTAGGAGAAACCGCGGTACGCTTAGAAAATATGTCTCCTGCAGAACATGTGTGAAAACTTCTATAAACCCTAATATACATAATTTCAGAATTACTGTCCCTACTCGTTGCTCTAACCCTCCATTTACACCCTTGTACCCGACAAACTGCTAGGAACAACGTTTTTGTGGACTTCTTTATTTTCAGGGAAAACTTCTGTTCAACAGATAGCATACGCAGCCGCTGCTTGAGTTCCTCCTTTGAAGAATAAGTCTCCCTGAGCTCCCTACTCATACCGTTGCCCACTTGCGAGTTTGTTGATTTTATTGGCCTTGCGTTAATCTCCCCAGCCTCTTCATCATGTTTAACTCTCCCATATTCGCTATTGTGTGCATCGGCCGTTCGATATGCTTCTTTCTCCACACCACCATCATCTACAGCTTCTCCAGCTTCCGCAGCTTGCCGATTGGCATTAACTTCCTCTGTTTGACGTTTACATGATACACACAGACGTACGATATGCGTCCCACTCAGGGCGACCAATCTTCTCACTTGTCTGTCATTGGTGATAAATACAGGGGGGAGTCCGTAGGCAACCCACTCAACATAGGGGTTGGTAACATATAACCCATATCCACATCTGAAGCACCTATATTAAAATCCTCTTGCACCATACGAAGGAGTTCTTCATGTGAACAATCGGCTTTGATTAGAAGCATTTTGCCTCCCACCTGTTTGTCTGCTTTGAAACGCCATGGAGAATCCTCTTCTGCCCATTCTCCTATTACAGAGTAAATATTAGCCATTGCACAATCTCTGTAAAATTAGGTTTCCAGATTCCCATAGTTCTATATATGTGGGTGTGATTAGTTCTTTCTATTATTATATTATTGATTTCTATAGCTTAAATATAATGATACTTAAATATCACAGAAACAGAACATAATGACAGATCTTTTTTAATTCCTGTAATGTTTTTAATTTCTCGGAATACCCTAGTATTCCCTTATAATCATTTCCTAAAAAAACGTTACAACATAATGTTTTCACTGTGGTTACGGTCCTTACGGATGAGTGATGGTAATGGCTGACTTATTATAGAAATCAGCCAAACGTTTTGGCTGACTTTCACTCCGACGACCGGTTTATGAAATTTCGGCTTATTTAATTGCATAAGAAATGGCTGACTTATTATAGAAATCAGCCAAACGTTTTGGCTGACTTTCATGCCGATGACCGATTTATGAAATATCGGCTGATTTAATTGCATTAGACATGGCTGACTTTTACTCAGACGAGTGATTTATGAAAACGTTGCCAGACTTATCGCTTCGACGTGGCTGATTTACTGAAACACAGCGGATTTATGTCACTGATTTTATGTTTAGCTAATGCGTATGCGAGCTTATGGCAGCTGGGTTTAATTGATAAATTTGAAAGTTTACATTTACAATGTATGACACAATTTAAAATTTAACTTAACCAAACAAACTAAACCCGAATATAGGTAACCGAAACCTTAAACCCAACTAAATCGATTTCCCTAAACCGAATAACTCATTACCCTAACCCCAAAATCGATTTCCCCCAAATCGATTTCATAAAACCTAAACCCTAAAAAATCAAAATCGGGAGCTAAGGTGACGAAAGAGACAAATTAGGATTAAACAACCATATTCAACAATGTTAAACAACAACATCCAAGTTAATAAACAACAACCAAGTTAGACAAAGTTAAACAACAATCAAGTTAAAGAACACAAACAAAGACTCTAAATTGGATTTAAATTAGACAAGAACCAGTTAAACAAATAACGTCAAATGAGATATATTGCAACCAACAACACCATGACTGTTGTACTTGAGGCTAAAACCATCTTCTTCATCCTGGCTTGAGTTTCCTTCAGAAGAGGTTCCAATCTTTCGTACAGCTTCTCCTCTATGTCTCCTTCCATCTTCTCAATCAAATTCTCCGCTTCATCTAAAATTGTTGAAATTTTAGCCACGGTTTCTTCAATGGTAGCCACAGATTCGTCGAGCTTCTCGATTTCCTTCTCTATTGTTTCATCAACCCATTTGAATGTGTGCTTGTCATTCGAAAGCTTCTCTCCAACTGCATACGAACATCGGTAGAATCGACGATATGGATTGGTGCTCGTCTTCGATGTTAACGTTACCAGAGGTTGGCCACACCAACATTTCCTCGACAGAGACCTTATATTCGAGAAACCACTAGATCCATGGCTCAGATTAGTCATCTTTCATTTGAATTCGGGAAGAGAAAAAGGGAAGACGAAATGAGTTTGATTTTTTTAGGTTTATGTTTTATGAAATCGATTGGGGGGAAATCGATTTTGGGGTAAGGGTAATTAGTTATTCGGTTTAGAGAAATCGATTTAGTTGGGTTTAAGGTTTCGGTTACCTATATTCGGGTTTAGTGTGTTTGGTTAAGTTAAATTTTAAATTGTGTCATACATTGTAAATGTAAACTTTTAAATTTATCAATTAAACCCAGCGATTTCGGAAATTATTTTTGAAATCAATCAATTTAACCCATAAAGTTACAAATTTCCAAAGTTCGTATGCAATTGGACTGAAAGTTTGAAAAATGTCATAAAATAGACCGAGCCCCAAACTTCATACGCGACAATTGCAAAGCTTTTTGAGCTTAATCAAAATCGACCATATACGTCTTTGTATGGAGGTCACACAGATCAACGACGATGATGTTATGCAGAAGGATAAGTCGAAACGGACGTTCACTCATGTCTCAAAAGATGAAGGTAACAAAGTCTGTAATAGTTGTGATTTAGATGATGATATTGGGTATATTCATTATAGAGCAGAGTCGCCGGCAGAATTTAGCGAATACAAAGATATGGAGAGTAAAGCTGTAAGCTACCAAGGAGGAGACAAATCTGAAGATGAAGAAGATGACGAATTTGGCACCAGATTTGACATCATTGATGACCCTGATGGTGCGTCATCTGATGATGATAATTTTTGCCTATTAGGAAAGCTTGTTGAAGAAGATGAAAATTCATATAATTTGCCTCCTAAGAAGAGACCCGCGAATATAACGAAGCACGATTTCAAAGGATCTGATGGGTTTCTGAAGTTGGAGATGTTTTCGCAAAATATTTCTGTCGGACAGCGATATGCCCGGAAAAAGGATCTGAAACATCGCCTGAAACTTCTAACGGTGAGGGATCGATTCGATTTTGATGTGCCGGTATCCTCTAAAGAAATGCTTATTGTCAGGTGTTGGGTTAACGGATGTAGCTGGAGAGTTCGTGCTTCTACTCAAGGAAATTCCCCAGAATTCTATATTCGTATTTACGATGAAGAACACACTTGTTTTGTAACAGAGCGTTCTAATCGATCCCGTCAAGCAACACCGGATATTTTAGGAGCATTGTACAGAGAGTTCCTTGGTGACATTGATCCATCAGTCAAACCCAGACATGTCGCAGTAGCCATTAACAAGCAATTTGGAATCAAGGTAAATTTATGACCCGGAAACTTTATTAGTATGACCCGGCATATTTAATAGTATGACCCGGCTGATTTATTGGTATGAACTGGCTGATTTATTAGTATGACGCGGCTGATTTATTTGTATGACCGGCTGATTTATAATGTTGACGGGCTGATTTTTGTTTATGACCCTGCTGATTTATTTATAGGACTCGGCTGATTTATGGTTATGAACCGGCTGACTTATTTTATGTATGGCTGAGTTATTAAATCTAATGGCTGACTTATTTTAATTATGGCTGAGTTATGAAATCTAATGGCTGACTTATTTTGTATTATGGCTGATTTGTACTGTCAACAGATGGATTATTGGAAGGCGAATAGGACGTTACGCTTTGCACGACGGATCGATACGGACAATCTTCAAAAGGGGTATGAAGACTTGCCGTCTTATCTATATATGATAAGAAGGGCAAATCCGGGTACAATTACGCATCTCCAACTTGATGTAGAAGGGAGATTCAAGTATTTGTTCATTGCATTCGGTGCAAGCGTCAATGGGTTATCTTTTCTGCGCAAAGTTGTTGTTGTCGATGGTACATTTCTTTATGGAAAATATAAGGGAACACTTATTACAGCACTTGCTCAAGATGGTAATTTTCAGATTTTTCCAATTGCTTTTGGTGTGGTCGACATCGAGAATGATGATTCTTGGAAATGGTTTTTTTCACAACTGAAACTTGTGGTTCCGGATGAGAAAGGTCTCGCGATTATCTCCGATAGACATAACTCAATTGGGAAAGCAATTGGGACTGTTTATCCGTTAGCGGCTCCGGGAATCTGCACCTACCATTTGTATAAGAACATATTGGTACGGTTTAAAGGTGAAAATTTGTTTCGTTTCGTGAAGAAAGCTGCAAATTGTTACAGGATGGATGAATTCAATGCCGTTTTCGATGAGATTAGAACACTAAATCCTGATCTTCATGGCTACCTCTAGAGAGCCGATGTACGAATGTGGACACGTGTTCATTTTCCCGGTGATAGATATAACATAACGACAACAAATATAGCGGAGTCGATGAACAAGGTGCTTTCAACAGCTAGAAGTTCGCCAATTGTTCGTCTCTTAGACACGATAAGGGCATGATGCAAGGTCGATGAAAACGACGCTTACACGCGGGGTTGAAAAATTATTGGAGGTAAGTCAGCCACTACAATAGTGTAAGTCAGCTATTAAGTATTATAAATCAGCGTTTAAATTCCATAAGTCAGCCGTCATCATTTTTATTTTCAGGACCGTGTCAGTGGTGCTAGACTTGCGCAGGTACAAAATATTGATCATGTGCATACAGAAGTTACTTGTGGGACATCGTTGCATGTTGTTAATTTGAATGCCAGGAGATGCACGTGCCGTCGGTTTAACATCGAGAAAGTGCCATGTGTACATGCAATCGCATCGGCCGAGCATAGGAACGTTTCTCTTATATCACTGTGTGACCCGTACTGGTGGATGGATTATTTAGCTAATGCGTATGCTGGTACAGATATGCCTATAGATACAGCAGTACCCGTACCTGAACGTGTAGCTAAATAAGTGAGCTTGCCACCAATTCCTCGTCAACAACCAGGAAGACCTAAGATGTCACGATTTAAATCTTCTTTAGAAGTGGCGCTGGCGAGAAAACGTCCTAGAAAGCAACACACGTGTTGTCTATGTAATCTGGTTGGACACAATGCAAAAACTTGTAAACCATAGAACTGTTGGTTTGTATATATTCACATGACTTGTACATATATTATCTAAATGTTGTATTCATTAACTTGAATGTTTTGTACTAATTATTCCACAGTTGTCAATTAGGCAATCATATAATTATTGTCCTATTCAACAATTTTTTTTCCAAATTAATTGTCACCATAAGTCAGCCGCAGTTACTATAACTCGCCCGTAACGTCTGTATTGGGTTAATTGACGACTTAACTTGTAATTTTAAAATATTTTGAAGTTGAGCAGGATATATTTCTACAATTGGTCTGCTTATGTCTGCGTTTGTCAGCTTTTTAATTTCAAATGACAAATTTACTTGCGCATCTCAATGTTATGTTCATAAATCAGCCACACTAAAAACTAAGTCAGCCGTACGTCAGTAATAAGTCAGCCATAAGCTAAGTCAGCCGTACGTCAGTAATAAGTCAGCCATAAGCTACCTAATCAGATAAATCAGCCGTAACAAGTTCATAAATCGGCCTGAATAAGTTCATAAATCAGCCATAATAAATAATAAGTCAGCCGTAAAGAACACAATAAGTCAGCCGTGAAGAATACAATAAGTCAGCCCTAAAGAACACAACAAGTCAGCCCTAAAGAACACAATAAGTCAGCCCTAAGCTACGTAATAACATAAACCCGAAACAGACTTTAAGCCCTTCTTTAACAGTGCTTCGTATCCGTACATCACTGACATACTCTAACATGCGCATTCAAGTTGAAATAATTATACTAAATTATTCCAATGTCATTTGGATGAGATTTTTTGGTGATAGACGGTCCATACATTATCATATTTTATGTAATTATTACTTGTCGAAAATCTAATATTTTCATTTTTAAATTAATTTTACAAAGTTTTACTGGAAAACCAAAGCAGACTTAACCCGATTCTATAAATCTGCTTTGGTTTCTTGACTGTTCACGCTAATATGTTTAAATAATTTTATAAATTTATTGCCATGTCATTTGGATGGAATTTTTAGGTGATAGGCGCTGCAGACATTACCACATTTTAGTAAATTAGTTCTACTCGAAAATATAATTTTTTCATATTAAAATGGATTTTACAAATTTAAATTCCAAAACCAAAGCAGATTTTAAGCACTTCTTTAACTCTGCTTCGTATCCGTACAACACTGGCCTACTCTAACATGCGCATTAAAATTGAAATAATTTTAGTAAATTATTGAGATGTCATTTGGATGAGATTTTTTGGTAATAGACGGTCCATACATTATCACATTTATTAAATTATTATTTATCGAAAATATAATATTTTCATTTTTAAATTGATTTTACAATGTTTTAATGGAAACCCAAAGCAGACTTAACCCGATTCTATAAATCTGCTTTGGTTTTCTGGACTTATTGTGTTCTTTACGGCTGACTTATTGTGTTCTTTGCGGCTGACTTATTGTTTATTATGGCTGATTTATGAACTTATTCCGGCCGATTTATGAACTTATTACGGCTGATTTATTCTCTTTGTTGGCTGATTTATCTAATAAGGTAGCTTCTGGCTGACTTAGTACTGACGTATGGCTGACTTATTAGGTTCTTTATGGCTGACTTAGTGTTTAGTATGGCTGATTTATGAACTATGGCTGATTTATGAACTTCTTATGGCTGATTTATGAACATAACATTGAGATGCGTAAGTAAATTTGTCTCGAGAAATAATTGCGATGTCATTTGGATGAGATTTTTTGGTGATAGACGGTCCATACATTATCATATTTTATGAAATTATTACCTGTCGAAAATCTAATATTTTCATTTTTAAATTGATTTTACAAAATTTTACTGGAAAACCAAAGCAGACTTAACCCGATTCTATAAATCTGCTTTGGTTTCTTGACTGTTCACGCTAATATGTTTAAATAATTTTAGAAATTTATTGCCATGTCATTTGGATGGAATTTTTAGGTGATAGGCGCTCCATACATTACCACATTTTAGTAAATTAATTCTAGCCGAAAATATAATTTTTTCATATTAAAATGGATTTTAAAAATTTAAATTCCAAAACCAAAACAGATTTTAAGCCCTTCCTTTAACTCTGCTTCGTATCCGTACAACACTGCTTCGTATCCGTACAACACCTTTGGCCTACTCTAACATGCGCATTAAAATTGAAATAATTTTAGTAAATTATAGCGATGTCATCTGGATGAGATTTTTGGTGATAGACGGTCCATATATTATCATATTTTAATAAATTATAACTTGTAGAAAATATAATATTTTCATTTTTAAATTGATTTTACAATATTTTAAAGGAAAACCAAAGCGTACTTAACCCGATTCTATAAATCTGCTTTGGTTTCTGGACTTATTATGTTCTTTACGGCTGACTTATTGTGTTCTTTACGGCTGACTTATTTTTATTATGGCTGATTTATGGACTTCTTTACGGCTGACTGATAGTTATTGACTTAACTATGCTTCATTAACTCGGGGCACTTTCGACATAAAACGGTGGCAATTTCGTAATTATTTTGGCGTCCAAGGTTAAACAGGACCAGAAATTTTATTCTCTTACCTAAAGCAAGGGAAAGGGTTATTTTTGCTCTAAATGGTCAAAAAATGGTCAAAAATCGCACTCCCTAAAAAAAAATAGAACCAAATGCACTAAAACGGTTTAGTGTTAAATTTCAAAACCACAATTTGGAGCAAAAATCTAATTGAAAGTGAGGCAAACAACTACAATTTCGTAAATTCTCTGGGCATCAAAACTTGTTATTACGATTTTAACAAAATGTAATTATATAATTTTGTTGCAATTTAGTTCTACGAATTTGGCGTTAAACGCTGATTTTGCGATCTTATGGTCAAAACATGATTTTATGGTCTTGGTACTAGATCTCAACTCCTCAATTATGGGATAAAACACGATTCAACCAAAAATCCTTATTTTATCAGTCCCACAATTTTGACGCCTAAATCTCGATTCTGCGATTTACTAGTTTCCACGTCTTTGTCGTGCGTTTTTGATTCTCATAATAAGGTCATGGATTATGCATTTCGACCAAATTTAGATTATTAAATGACAATGACACACTCTCGTTAAAATCTTTAGCCTCAACAACATTATTATCCTCATCAAAATCTTGAAAACAACAAACTTTATTCTCTTAAGGGTTGGAATTGACACGGTCACGAAGCAAGTTTAGGTTTTGAAGACTCATCCCACATCGAATTAATCATCACTAATTCTTCGAGTGCGTGAAATCCAGAAAACATCTTGTAAAACGTACTCGCTTCTATCTTAAAATAATCAAGATGGAGAGTCTTAAGCTTTGGAAGAGAAACATCACCTTCCACATCAATGCGGACGCCATCCTCAAATTGTATCTTCAGCCTAACCAATGTCTTGCTCAAAAAGATATCTGAAGGCAAAGGATAAAAGCTCGAGTTGGAACAATAACCGTGAGAAGAGGCGATGTATAGATCAATATCTAACACACCACGTTTCAACACTTTAGGTATCCAATCATGCACCGAGTATCTATCAACCACATCTTCACACTTGTCGTGAAATCTCTTCAAAGGAGCATTCTTTTTCGCTTGCAAACCCATACACTATCCACGAAATGCATAAAACTTTCAAAACTATTCCTCTATTTTTCGTAAGTCATTGGAGAATGGAAACAAGAGTTATAAAAGTCAAGATTTGGTACAAAAGCAAGCAAAGGCTTCCATATTTTGGTAAAAACAGTACTGGAAGCAGTTTCTTTAGTTGGAAAGAATGATAAGATATTGTTTAGGGTTGGAGAATAAGACGACAAATGTAAAGCTTTTCGACCTTTGTAGAGGAGTTTTATCTTCCTCCTCAACAACATCTTCATCCTCGTCAATATCTTGAAAACGACAAAACATTAGTCTCTTGAGGGTCGTGATAGACACGGTCACGAAGCAAGGTTCAGGTTTTGAAGACTCATCTCACATCAAATTAATCATCACTAATTCTTCGAGTAAGCGTACTCGCTGATATCTTGAAATAATCAAAATGGAGAGTCTTAAGCTTTGAAAGAGAAACATCACCTTCCACATTAATGTTGACATCATCCTCAAACTGTATCTTCAGCCTAACCAATGTCTTGCTCACAAAGATATATTAAGGCAGAGGATAAAAGCTCGAGTTGGAACAATAACCACGAGACGAAGCGATATATAGATCAATATCTAACACACCACGTTTCAACAGTTTAGGTATCCAATCTTGCACCGAGTATCTATCAACCACATTTCACACTTACCGTGAAATCTCTTCAATGGAGCATTCTCTTCCGCTTGCAAAGCCAATACACTATCCACTAAACACATAAAAATTTCCTAACTCTTCCTCCGATTTTCGTAAGTCATGGAGGATGTAAACATAATGAGTCATCAAAGTCAAGATTCGGTAAAAAGCAAGTAAAGACTTCCATCTTTTGGCAAGAACAGCACTGTAAGTAGCGTCGTTAGTTGGAAGGAATGATAAAATATTGTTTAGGATTGGAGAATATGACGACAAATAATGGAAAAATTCTCGACCTTCGTGTTCTTGTAGGTCTAAACCTTTTTTTATTTTAATTATCTTATAATTCTTGCAGTTTTAATCAAATGTCGATTGTTTGGTTTGTATAGCTAGATTTCACAATTGTGATTTCAGTTCTGTAAATTTTGGTTTCTCAATGACCAAACTTTTTAGTTTTTAATATATCACAGGTTGACAAAAAAATGAAAACAGAACGAAATGCACTAAAAGTTTTGAGCGTTAAATTTCAAAACCACAATTGTGGAGCAAAAATCTAATTGAAAGTGAGGCAAACAATTACAATTTCGTAAATCCTCAAATTGGGCATCAAAACTTGTTTCCACAATTTTAACAAAATGTAATTATATAACTTTATTGCAATTTGGTTCTACGAATTTGGCGCTAAACACGGATTTTGCGATCTTAAAGGTCAAAACATGATTTATTAATCTTGGTACTAGATCTCAATTCCTCAATTATTGGACAAAACACGATTTAACAAAAAATTGATTATTCCATTAATCGCATTAATTTTGATGTCAAAATCTTGATTCTGCGATTTTACTAGTTTCCACGTCTTTGTCGTGAGGTTTTGATTCTCGGAATATGGCCATGGATTATGCATTTCGACCAGATTTGGATTCTCGAATGATGACAATGACACAGTCTGGTTAAAATCTCCAGTGTCAACAACATCTTCATCTTCATTAAAGTCTTAAAAACGACAAAACTTTAGTCTCTTGAGGGTCATGATAGACACGGTTACGAAGCAAGGTTCAGGTTTTGAAGACTCATTCCACATCAAACTAATCATCACTAATTTTTCGAGATTTAAACCGTTTTTTAAATTTAATCTTATTTTTCTTGCAGTTTTAATTCAAATGACGATTGTTTGGTTTGTACAGCTAGATTTTACAATTGTGTTTTCAGTTTTATAAATTCTGGTTTCTCAATTTGGTTGACCAAACCTTTTAATATATCACAAGTTGGCAAAAAAATGAAAATAGAACCAAACGCACTAAAACTTTTTAGCGTATAATTTCAAAACCACAATTGTGGAGCAAAAAATATAATTAAAAGGAGGCAAACAATTTCAATTTCGGAAATCCTCAAATTGGTCATCAAAACTTGTTTCCACGATTTTAACAAAATATAATTATATAATTTGGCACTAAAAGCTGATTTTGCGATCTTAAGATCAAAACATGATTTTCTAATCTTGGTCCTAGATCTCAATTCCTCAATTATGGGACAAAACACGATTCAACGAAAAATAATTATTCCATTAATTCCACAATTTATACGTCAAAATCTCTATTCTGCGAGTTTACTAGTTTCAAAGTTTCAAAGTCTTTGTGAGGTTTAGATTCTCAGATTAAAGCCATGAATTATGCATTGCGAATGAAAAATAGTTATTTTTTAATTAAGATGTAAAATTATAATATGATGGTTTTCCAAAAATTATTAATTTTTAAATATCTGCGATGGTACTTTAGTTAATTTTGTTCAATTTGGATGAAAAATTCATTGCATTATATCTTCTTTTTCTTTTTTCTTCGCAACCAGAAAATCAAAAAAACTTTTTCGGCTTTTTGCATCTAAACACATCATCTTGACTATTATTTGGTGCAACATCCAAACAACGAAAAAACACAGAGCACTTGAAATGAAACTGTGGATACTGAAACCATTGCAGCAAAGTAGTTCCTGTAGCTTCCTTCCACAATGACAGATCCCCGGAAGTTGTGAAGATGTTGATAACCCTTCAACAAGATCCCAAACAAAAGAGCTTCCTTTGCACAAATAGATAGATTCCAACATCACAGAACCAAACTCAGACAAGGGAACATTATAAAATAAAAATGGCAGTAAAGCTCATGTGAGAATCGAAACCACATATGAAAGAAAAGTAAGAGCATGACCTGCCAACTCTCTTCTTCAGTCTTCACTTATTACTGTCCCATTTGGCCAAAGTATCTACCGGCAATGGCGATGAGCATATTTGCCATGGTGATAACTTCTTCATCTCCAACTTCTAATGATTTCTCCGCCCGAACACTTGCACACTTCCGCATGAAGACCCCTGAGACAAGCACAAGTATCAGCATCCAAAGGAGTCTCCAATGATGCACACAACGCTACTACCCATTTGCAGTCGCTACTCTGTAAACCGCTCTCCTTCTCAACCAAACATATACGCTTTTTCAGCTTTGACACCCGCGTCACCGAGTCCATTCCTTGTATCTCTGAAGCCACCCCACCAAATGACTCATCTGTCTCTGTGTGGAAACGCTTATTGAATATCTCCATGAGCAAATCTTCAACACACTGACTTGATATTATCTCATCCTCGCAGCTGTTGCCATTTTGCGATAAAGCCTGTAAAAACCACAACACTTACTTTCATTTCCGTCGATTAAGTGACACTCTGCTAGTAACCAATCATGCAATTTAGAAGAAATATCAGGAAAAAATACCTGGCGAAGGTGTATAAAGTCGGAAAGCAACGAGTCCTCCCATTCCTTCATCGGTAGCAGGTACTCTGGGCATTTAGGGATTTCAGGAATTAGTGGCATATAAACACTTTGCTCTTTCTTTCTGTACTTGCTTTCATCTATCTTGGCTACTCTTACATTCGGAATTCCCTTAGCCTCCCACCGAAATGAGGAACAACTCAACCATATTAGCAAAATCGTAAATACACAAAAAGATTGAAACAGAGAGATAATATACCTGACTCTTCTTAAATATTCAAGCCCATCTTCATGGCGGTCCAGTACTGAAATCAGGTTCTCCATCTACCTCAAACGCAGGTCTCAAAATGCTATTGTAATCATCATTATCGTCAGTGTAGTCTTCATGAGCTAGGTCCTCCGTTCCTTCATCATTGCCCAAACTTTCTCCTGAAGAAATAATCATACTTGGAATATCAGTCTGTGATAAGGTAACGAACAGAAATAGACAAAAGATTCCTAAACACAGCAGTAATGAGCTTGCGTAGAAACAGATAAGAACTAAGGCCATCAAATAAAAAAACTTTGGAAGGTTTTGACTGTGAGTGCACTATTTTTTATTGAAAATGGATTCTGAACCGAAGAATCTATATATAGAACGAATGTATGAGGTGTTAGCTCATAGAAACTAATAAAAAAGGACTTGTATTGTGTCATAGAAAAGAGCAAATTGGTGAACAATGGACTTTGACAAATTTCTTCCAAAGATATTCACACGGTTTCGTCTTTTGTACAGCAGGACCTGTGGAAAAGAAAATAAGAGGCCCCTATCAAAACGACATGTTATGTACTGGAACCGATGAGAGAACTGATAAATAAAGAACAAATCTGGAAACAAGAAAAAGAGCTTTTGATCCAGGAAAACAGACATCCAAAGCGTGAAAAAGAAGGCCAGCAACAAGAAACAACAAAGGCTAGAGGGGATTAAACACATTGAAGTTGTTTAAATGAAACAACGACTGCTGAAACAGTACTCACTGATACAAAAACTGCATGGATTTGTCTGTGAACAGTAATGACCCATTTGAGAAAGAAAACACCACAAAACCAAAAGAGAGAGATATAGACACACAAAACTATAACATATTTAGTCCTATTTCTTAGACCTATAGTCTAAAATTCAATGATATTTCTAAGACCTAAAGTTTATCTAAACATGTTCAACAAACAAAAGGTAAAACAAAACAATAAGGTGATAAATGCAAGGAATAAAACACAAACAAAGCATCTGCAAGGTTATCGAGATTACCAACGCCACTGTCCGTTAGCCCACGAAGCCGATTAGACTTTGAACTCTTGTGATTCTTCAAACAAACTAAACTTTCATACTCAGTCACCACCTCAGGAAGAAGCCGAGCATACATCTCACTCCACAGTTTCTTCTGATTCACAATGTGCGCAAACCTCATCGATTCCAATGGTTTTCTAGTATACAATCTCCTAAACTGCTTCCCATTGTTTTCTCCTCCACGATTATGAAATTCAGAAACTTTGGCTGATCCACTCCCTTCAACACCTATAGAAGCATTTCTCTTATCAATTGGTTTCTTCTCTCCAAGTTTCTTATGCTTTCTTGTTGCATCCTTATCATTCTGTGCATTCCCTGGTCTCTTAGGATGATGATCGTTACCTATCTTGTAGAAAGGAACAACATCAACAAACGCAGTATCATCAATCAATTCAATCTTCATAGATCTCTTATCAACAGCATTATCCATGGTCTCTTCGATCTTAGGGAACGTATCCACATCAACCCTCTTCTTGAAGATTGACCCAAGTTCGATTTCAGCCAACAGTCTTCTCTTCTCTCCTTCCAAAAGTCTCTGAACCTCGGATTCTTGTTCCTTCTCCTCCAAAGTTCAAACTTTCTTGAAGGGCTCCATCTACTTCATCTTCCTCGATCTTGTGCACATCATCATCTCCAGATTTCTCGCTTTCTTTAGAGAAAGATGATTCATTTATCTGTTGCAGATCCTTATTGTCTTCAAGAATTGCGGAAATAGTTGCAGCTAGAGAGACGGCTCTATCTTCCATAGTTATCGCCTCGGTTTGGGAGGAAGAAGCTTGTGGATCTATCTCAGAGTTCAGTTGTTTCGTAGAGTCGGTCTCTTCTGCAAACCCATCCCGATAAATTGAGGTTTTAGCCGGAATACAGTGGCCGGACTCGGAGTTCGTCGTCATGCGGCTGATGAGCACAAAACCCTTAATGAGTCTGTAGAGAAACGAAGCAAATAAAAAAAAATCTCTTTTTCTCGAAAATACTATATTAAATAAACTGGAACCGGTTTAATTAAACCGGATAAAATTCTCAACCCTTGAACGGTTCAATGGTTTGTGGTTTTCCTATTAACCTTAGGGTTCGAATGGTGACAACGGGTTGAGCGGTGCGGGATAAACGGTTACAAAGGTGCGGTGGAGTTGAATGAAATGCATCATGCGAAACAAATGCGATTATTGCGTAGCAATGACGGTAGAAAGATATATGAATGGTGAAAAAACAATATGCGGTGCGGTACGAATATGTGAATGGTGAAAAATATATAACAAGCGTGCGGAATATATATTTTAGATAAAAAAAATTAGATTAATGATATTATTGTAATTAAAAAAATATTAAACTTTAAAAGATTTATTATAAATTTAGTAAAAATTAATATGTTGCTAGAATCAAGTAAAACGATAAAAAAAAAAAAAAATCGAGTAAAGTAATGCAATGAAAACAAGATTAGCGTGTTCGTTGATTTTCCCATAACATATCTGCAATATTATCTCTTATTTGCGCCATATGCTCTCCATTCTACCTTTGAAGCTTCCATATCATCTAAATCAGGCTCCTAATCTGTGTTGTTTATATTTGTGTCCATCATTAGTTCTGCAAAATCTGCATCTGAGAAATTTAAAATTTTGATAAAATTATGTAATCTCATTGTAGCCATCACCACTCTCTTTTGCACTTGAATACTATATCGCGGAAAATCACTAAAAATCCTCCATTTTTTCTTCCAAACTCCAAAAGTTCTCTCGATAATAGAACGTAGTGACGCATGACATCGATTAAACATCTCCTTTTTATTCCTCGGAGGTGGACCAGAATGGAACGACGACATATGATACCTCACAACTCCATTTCTTGATGATCTGTAAGGAGCCAAAAATCCTTGTTTGTTTGGATAGCCAGAATCAACAACGTAATACTTCTCTGATGGAGGCAAAGGAAATTCCGAATCACTTCGTTGTGCCATTGCGAGAACAGTTGTATCATGACATGATCCGGGTGCTCCATTCCAAATATATGTGAATAGCATATTCAAATCACATATTGCCATGATGTTCAAAGATGCATTATCGTGTCGATTCCAATACATTCCTTATAACTCGGGTTTCACTTTTACGCAGACATGAGTCCCATCCATAGCTCCAACGAATCCACCTTGAAATATGGCCAATATCTTTGATCTACTTGAAGTCTTTCAGGAATTCGATGTAATTCTTGAGTTGTTGGAGTTCTAATATAATCACATGCAAGTAATTCAGTTGTCGTAAGAACTTCAGCAAATTTTCTTTTCACGGTCTCTGATTTCTTCCAAATCTCAAACCAACATCTCTTTGAACTTCATTGTGTCCACATATTCGAAGAAACATAGCCACACTTTCTTTAATGCTTATATTTAGTGTTGGTTGTAGACCATAATTTGTCTGTAGAGTATCACACAATGTTGTGAAAGCTCCAAATGACATTCGTAGTAACTAAAGACAAGCGACTTCATCTTGTTGTAATCGATGCCAAATATTACTCCATCCCAAACCACCATCTGTTCGGACTGGTGCTCTTTGGAAATACCGATCATAATAACTCAAAGCTAGTTGAATTATTAACTCCTCAAATTGTTCATTTTCCAAATTCCACAATTCAATTCTCTCTTCGTAACTTAAATTATGGATGTCTTGTGATTGTAATTGGCATATACGAAAAGTTTGAAATTTTATAAACATGAGATAAAAATATCATTAGCCATAAATAAATTTATAATGAACAGTTAATTCATAACACATAAATGGATTACAAAAAAATTGCATAAATAGACTATTAAACAAACAATATTTAAAAACATAAAGCAAAATTAACCATAAGATACTAATCTTCGTCTAATGAATCACTTTGGTGATCTTCATTAGTGCTTGTAGTTGGTCCTTGCGTGGTTCCCCAAATATTGAATAGACCTCATGGTCTAGTCGTTCGTATATTTGTGAAGTCTCCATTGTTGCACCGTGTGAAAGTATTCCTCATACTTTCTTCTTGACCTCCACTGAAAATCCGTATTGAACATTTGTTGGAGTCGTTCTGATGAGCCGCCTTGTTGAAAATTTGGTGTATGACCCCATGGATGAAAGTTTGATGGTGAACCCCAAGGTTGAAAGTTTGGTTGAAGACACCAATGTGAAGCATTTGGTGATGAACCCCATTGTGGAGCATTTGGTGGTGAACTCCATTGAGGAGCGTTTGGTGGTGTTCTCCATTGTGGAGGGTTTGGTGGTGTTCCCCATTGTGGTGAGTTTGGTGGTGTTCCCTATTGTGGAGGGTTTGGTGGTGTGCCCTACTGTTGATAACCAGAACTTGTTGAATGTGGACTCCCATAAGAGTGGCCTGAGCCCAATCTTTTTGGCAAATCTTGGTCGTTCTGTGAAACACTAGTCATAGCTTCTAACAATTCTATCTTATCTTCGTCGGTTCCTCCAGCTATATCAATGAAATATCTCCGCCAAAATCTTAGCTCTTTAAGTGAATCTATGCATGCCCAATAGAATTTAGTTTTTTTAAGTTTCGGGGCAAGGAATATTGCTTATCCCTTTTTTAATTCATCATAATCTTCTTGGTCAAAACTACCCGGCCGAAGTTGTTGCAAACTTTGTCGTTGGAACTCTCTATAGCCAGTGATAGTATCTTGTATAGTTGCCTCAAAAGATTGTCTTCTACGATTTCCTCTTGAACCACTTCCAACATTTGTTCTCACTGAGCTTCCACAGACCTATGTGAACTATTCCCACTTCGTTTGTAGACGAGAGTTTACTCTATTTCGTTGCTCAGCTCTTTTATAAGGGACTCGAAATGTATCACGAACAAATTTATTCGAAGGATGTGTATCATCATTAACGCTAACACGATATACTTCTTCATGCATTTGGGTCTCAGGCACTTGAGTTTGATGCATGTCACTACCAATGTTGTCCGAGTAACCAAGTAGTGCATCATCATCCAGTCCCTCGTTCATCATTTCTTCTCTTCTTTGCCGCGAAGAATTTTGTGGTTGCGAGGAAACATCATGTAATACGAAACATCGTTGCATTACATCCCAATACTCTGACGGCTGTCGTTTAAACTTAGATGTTATTTTCATCCCTATTAAACGTATATATATTATAATTTGTATGTGTGTTAATATTAGTAAATATAAATAGAAAAATTATTATATATTACCAACTCTCGAGCATTCCACCACTCCTCAGATGCATAAACCATGGATGTCTCAGGATCAACCGAGATACCGGTGCATTTCATTAGCTCTTTCCACCTCTTGTACGCTTTTTTGAATTCATCAAGTTTGTTTTTGAAAAATCCATAATTTATATTCATGTTGAATGCTAAGTTAAATTTCTTAACCATATATTCATGACCAATAGGCGTAGGATCCTTAAGAGTGTAATTAGTCATGGAAATTGCATGATCAAACAATTCAATCAAAGTTTTTCTTGTTCAGGAGGCCATCTATACCTCTGTTTGGACTACAAATTTTTTAAAAAATTTAAAATTAGTTTTAGTTTTCTTCCAAAAACTTTTATAAAAAAAATAGCGTACTATGAAATTTTTTATTAACACATAAACAAAATATTTTACTTACACTCGCTGTTGTTTCATTGGGAGCATTTATGTCTCTCTGCCTGGAAGAATTTATGTTTGAACGACCTCTAGACGACGTATCTGCGTGTAGCAACATAATACAAATAATAGTTAAAGTATTAAGATGTTATAATCGCATGTTTTTCATACCATAAAATTTAATTATAAATTTTTAACAAAATATATCGAAAATTAATTATGCAAATCTTAATATTATATTTACTAAATTTTATCTTTTGGTTAAAATTTATAGAAGCGGTAACTTAATTGTTTTTCTCTATGAACTGTTGGGATATTTTCCAAACGAACTTATACATATTAATTCTAACATTTTTATTCTTTATTGAAAAAGATGCATGATTATTTATTGAAAAACAAATGCATGCATATTTACACGATACAGTTAATTCTAATTTTCATAACTTCAATCAAATGTTAGAAAATATCAAATTTGTTATAACTACATAAATATAAGGGTTTTAACTACAAAAACTTTATAAATCAATATTATTTTCCAATATGTTGTCTCCAATAAGAATTAGTTTCATTGACTTTAATATTTAAAGATACAATAATTTAATAAACCAAAATTAGTGATACCATAATTATTGAAACCTAAAAACTAAATCTACTAATTTATTCTCAACTGTAACGACATGGTGTTTACAAAATTATATTAACAAGTTTATAGCATTTACATAAGATATATGCAATCAATTAATCATATATATATATATATATATATATGTAAAAGTATAATAATTAAACATATAAAGCTTTTTATTTTTATTTCATTTTAAATTTAAAAGTATGATAATCTTATGCAATCACACATATATTAAAAAAAAAAAACCTTACTTGTGGAAGCCGATAGAAGACAACTTATTGGAGAGTGTTTTGATAGAAGAGTTGGTGAGTTATGAGAGGAAGTATTATATAGGAATGTGTTGTATTGGTGAGTTATGAGAGGAAGTGTTATATAGGAAAAAAATGTGAGATTTTTTTTGTTTTTCAGTTTTTTTTTTAAAAAAAATAGTGTCAACTATCTACAGTCCTTAAACACACCTCCTCCACTGCTTTTTAGCTCCATATGCGGATCTGGTTTATTTGTCCTGCACCTTGCAAAATCTTCATTTTATTTTATTTTTAAATTTTAAAATAAAAAAAGTAAAAAGCCATAACAAATGATGACAAATTAAAGAACACGTCATGCGTTTATAGAAACGCTTCAAACATTCAGACCCTTAATGACCGGAGCTTTGCATTTACTATTCCAGTAACTATTCTTTCATTTACCCAAACTATGTTGGACTTTAATCTATGCCATTTGTCTCAACCGGTTCGATTAATTACATGTTTTTGGTTTTTTCTTTTTCCAATCTCATAATTACATTGTACTGTATGTAGTAACCAATCTTGCATGACATTTGGGCGTGGTTTACTTGTGCTTAGTATGCATAGGATTTTGAGAAGTTGACCTTAGTTTGCTATGTCGAGAGACATGTTGGAGAATAATTCCTCTGACATCTCTAGACTTATCTGTTTTAGTATTTCTATTCAGAGCAAATGAACTACAACTAATTTTTAGCTTGTTGGAACCTATTTCGACAAGTTGCATCGGATTATTTTTCGGGCAATTTTCTAAATTGAACTTCATTTGAATGAGAAATGTATGTCCAAATTTGGTTGTTTAAAAAGCACAAATTGGACACATGGAAAAAATCCCACATTGAAAACATGGAGAAAAATCATCTAATATATAAGTGAGGATGTTTGTGTCTAGCCTCAAAGTCTTGAGACCAAAGTATTTTTGTAAATGATAGAAAGCATATTCATACTAAACTAGGATAGGTTCGGGTTTAAGTTTGGGTAAATGGGCTAGAGGCTTAATATCTTATATTTTTTAGCTCATATTAGTTTTAAAATTTGTTGTTGATGTAGTCAACACAACAAACAACTATATTTTATTTTCAACATTAAAATAAAAAAATTAATGACCATAAATTTGGCATTGAATTCACGTCTCCATGAATGCTCATTTTAATGGGCCGGTTTTGCTTTTGCAAATAAAAGGAGAAGAAAGAGTTTCTTCACATATACAAAATCTCATTCTCAAAAACAACAAAAAAAATCTATTCATATCTCTTCTCTCTGTTTCTCTGAGTCTTGAGAATACAAACATCACTAATGTTCGTTATGCTTCTGATTTTGGGTGTTGCAAATCAGAAGATAGTGCGGTTGTATCCTGGGATTCTGACTGAAGATCAAACCATCACACTCACGGGCCACTAAAGAATTAAAGAAAAAGAGTATGTAACCCTACTTGCACTTTAAACCGTTATTCATTTATCAAATATTAGTTTTTACCATCATGTATGTTGCAATTATTCAGTTTTGCAACATCGGCTAAGAAATTGTGGTCATACATAGTTTTTCGTTTAAAAAAGAACCAAATGATATACAAGAATTTCAGCGGCCAACAGTAACATAAAGAAGCTAAATGGTTCATTGATTTTGTATTTTATGTTTTCTTTTCTTTTTTAAATATTTTTTAAAAAAGTTGGACCAAATAATATATGTATAACTGCCCGATTTTCCAATATAGAAATATTTCACTTATCTTTGACAATATAATGATTTAAATGTAGAAAACCTTACTCTTAACTTTGTGGAAGCTTGATTGACTAATGAATTATATTTTGACTTATACTAAAATGGTCGATCCTAACTTTTGTTAGAAGGTTATTGATATCGAAAAAGTTTTAAAACTATATTCATTCTTCAACTTCAATCGTATGGTAAGTCATTGTACTGGAATATGGAATCCTCAAAGAGCAATTACTTAAGCTAAGCAATGCTTTCACTTACTAAGAATTTATGCAATTATAAGCTAGCAATTATGATTTGGTTTTTGGTTTATCTAAATGAACTAAGCAAAACTAAGCAATAGTGATCAAACAAGGAACAAATCCGTCATGTCTTATACTAATGTAAATGCTTTGCTTCAGCACCTCAAAAGAAAAATTTTAGTATCTTCCCATACTAATGTAAAATGCACCTCAAAATCCGCATAATAAATCTCATCATGTCCGATCTTGTGTTCTTGGGGATGAAATGTCCATATGCATGGTTTTAGTATTGTTAATTTCAACGCTTTCCATTTAATATAACACATTTCCGTAACTGAAATTGGTGATAAGAATTCGGTTATATGACTGTAGACCAACTATAATCGCAATGTCGATAAACACTACTAGAAAAAGGGTATTCCAACTTGTGAAAATTCGTGAGTATTTGTTCACAACATTCGTGGGTTTTAGAAGTGGTAAATGCCACGAATTAGTGGCGATTTTTTATTTACGTGGTATAGCTTATCGTGGGTAAATATTATTCGTGGCAAAATGTGACATATTTACCCAGGAAAAGCCACGAAGAACAAGTGGGAAATTTACTGCGGCCAATTGCCACGTTTTTATT
>CM049179.1:759589-932203 GCA_026770425.1 Boechera divaricarpa
GTTTCCCACACCTTATGAATCCGCAACATCACCTTCATCTTCATGGACCACACCATATAGTTTGTTGAATTGAGCATGGGACATTGCATAGATGAAGGGATTACGTCTTTTGGTTGAGCAACGCGCTGGATGTCTCCCATCTTAGAATCGTCACGTCTTCTTCCTCACCACCGTGTGATCAAGTCTCCAAGGATCAAACACCTTGACGCTCTGATACCAAATATAGAAGAAGAAAGATCAAATAGAAAAGATTAGAGCTAATAAGAAGTCCTTCGCTTATTGATTTAGAAAATTACTCAAAACTAAATCTCTCTTATTTCTCATACTTTGACACAAACTTATCAATGGTATTTATAGGGAAAGGTACAACTCACCAAATCCCTATTGCATTAGGAGGTAAAATATCTAATCTTATCTAATATTGATTCTAAGCTTATCTTATCAAACCATCTAAACTTATCCTTTAGTATAGACTTCCTTGTTTGACAAGTTACTTCAAAGCTTAGATCCCAACAGAAAATGGTTGGTTGATGAATTCCCTCTAAAACTGGAAGAAATGCAATTTCTTGAATTTTAAGTTTAAGTCCTTCATTCTTCATGCTGCTCTGAGGGTGAACGTTGCCTTGGTCTTCTTCAGGTCCTAATGGTGTCTCTTGGATGATTTCTTTAGTGAGCAGGTTTCTCTTGAGTTCTTCATGCTTTAGTAACACGATCAGACTTTCTACTTGTTGGTTGAATTCCCTATGAGCTGCTTTGGTTCCTGATCGGGTTCTTGGCATTCTTCTTAAACAGGGAACTTGTACCGGTTCTCCTTTGTCCTCTGGTTCAGGCTGCTCCGGTTCAAGCGGGTCTAGTTCCATGGCCTCATCATCCTCTCCCTCTTGAGAAGGTTCTGACCTCAGAACTTGATCTCCTACATCAAAATGAGCTAAGTCAGAAACATTAAAAACTGGAGATATGTTTAGCTCACCTGGAAGTTCTAGCTTGTAGGCATTATTGTTGATGCGTTCTAGGACTCGGAATGGACCGTCTCCTCTTGGTGAGAGTTTGGACTTCCTCTGGCTGGGAAACCTCTCTTTTCTTAGGTGCAACCACACCCATTCTCCTGGTTCAAACGTGATCTCCTTGCGCCCTCTGTCTGCTTGTTGTTTTGTCTTCTCATTCTTCTGTTCCAAGTTTTCCTTGACCCTTTGATGAATCTTCTTGATAAATTCAGCCTTGGTGTCCCCTTCAGCACTAGAATAAACAGTTTGTGGTAATGGAGACAAACTCAAAGGTGTGTTAGGATTAAAACCATAAACAATTTCAAAAGGTGAATGCTTAGTAGCTGAATGTCGGGCATGGTTATAAGCGAATTCAACATAAGGCAAGCAAGATAACCAGTTTTTCAAGTTTTTACCAACCGTAGCTCTCAGTAAGGTTGAGAGTGTTCGATTTACTACCTCAGTTTGTCCATCAGTCTGCGGATGACAAGTGGTGGAAAACAACAGTTTTGTTCCAAGTTTTCTCCATAAAATTCTCCAAAAGTGTGCAAGGAACTTAGTGTCTCTATCTGAAACAATGGTTCTTGGAACTCCATGTAATTTCACCACCTCCTTAAAGAATAAATCAGCAATCTGAGAAGCATCATTAGTTTTGTTACAAGGAATAAAATGAGCCATCTTGGAAAACCTGTCGACAACTACAAAAACAGAATCCTTGTTGTTAATCTTAGGCAAACCAAGAACAAAATCCATTGATATATCAACCCATGGCATAGTAGGAATTGGTAAAGACATATATAAACCATATGGATGGGACCTGGATTTTGCTCTTAAGCAGATGATGCATTTGGTACAGAATCTCTCCACGTCTCGTTTCAAGTGTGGCCAGAAGAAGTGTTCTTGCAACACACTTAACGTTTTGTCTCTCCCAAAGTGACCCATAAGACCTCCGCCATGTGCTTCTCTGATCAGCAAGTCCCTCATTGAGCCTTGAGGTATGCATAGGCGTTTATCCTTGAATAAGAAGCCATCCTGCTGGAAAAATGCTCCATATGCTCCCTTAGCCGTTTCCTTGTATGCTTCCTGAAATTCAAGGTCATTCTCATACAAGGACTTGATATGCTCAAAACCCATTACCTTAGCTTCCATAGTACTGATGAGTGCATGTCTCCTTGATAAAGCATCAGCTACTATGTTTTCTTTTCCTTTCTTGTACTTAATTACATAAGGGAAAGTCTCCACAAATTCTAGCAATCTTGCATGTCTCTTCTTGAGAGTTGTTTGTCCTCTTAAATGCTTCAATGTCTCATGATCTGTATGGATAACAAACTCTTTAGGCAATAAGTAATGCTGACAAGTTTCAAGAGACCTTACTAGTGCATATAGCTCTTAATCGTATGTGGGGTAGTTTAAGGCTGTTCCATTGAGTTTTTTACTAAAGAATGCAATGGGACGTCCTCCTTGTGTCAATACAGCCCCAATACCTGTTCCTGATGCATCACATTCAATCTCAAAGGTTTTGTTAAAATCAGGAAGAACTAAAACAGGTGCATTAATCAAACAATCTTTAAGTTTACAGAATGCATCCTCTTGAGCTTTTCCCCATTTGAACGTGATATTCTTCTTGATGACAGAGGTTAACGGTGCTGCTATGGTGCTGAAGTCCTTAACAAACCTCCTGTAAAAACTCGCTAAGCCATGGAAACTTCTGACTTGTCCAATTGTTGAGGGAGTAGGCCATTCTTCAATAGTTCTGATTTTTTCATCGTCCACCTTCAATCCCTGTGAACTAACAACATAGCCTAGGAAAACAACTTGATCAGTGCAAAAAGGTATATTTCTTTAAGTTTGCGTATAAGTTTTCCTTCCTAAGTGTCTCCATCACAAGTTCTAAGTGTAAAATATGATCAGAAAGACAAGTGCTATAAATCAAAATGTCATCAAAATAAACCACCACAAACTTACAGATGTAGGCTCTTAGTACATGGTTCATTAGTCTCATGAACGTACTTGGTGCGTTTGTAAGTCCAAATGGCATGACCAGCCACTCATATAAGCCTCTCTTAGTTTTGAAAGCAGTCTTCCACTCATCTCCCTCTTTCATTCTCACTTGATGATAACCACTTCATAAATCCACTTTTGAGAAGATGGTGGCGCCATTGAGTTCATCCAGCATGTCATCTAATCTGGGAATGGGGTGCCTATATTTTATTGTGATGTTGTTGATGGCCCTACAGTCAACACACATCCTCCATGATCCATCCTTCTTAGACACTAACAAGACGGGTACAGCGCATGGACTCAAGCTTTCTCTGATGTATCCTTTAGTCATTAGTTCTTGAACCTGTTTCTCTAGCTCCCTGGCTTCTTCTGGATTCACTCTATAAGCGGCTCTATTAGGCAATGGTGCTCCTGGAACTAAGTCAATCTGATGCTCAATTCCTCTAATGGGTGGTAGACCTGCTGGGATTTTATCAGGAAACACGTCTTTGAATGTGTCCAGCAACATTCTCATCTCTATGGGTAAGTCATCTTCAACCTGATCTGTTAACAACACTTCCTTGAAAATCATTAGTAGCACATGTTCTTTTAAATCAAGAGACTTCATAACTTGTGTAGGAGTGACATACAGGTTGATTTTACTAACCTCAGTTCCTTTAGCCATACTCTTGTGCATCTCATCAACTTCTTGTGGAGTGAGGGGCGCTAAACTGTGTTTCTTATTCTTATGGCTGAAAGTGTAGAAATTGGTTCTCCCATTGTGCATGGCTTCTTTGTCAAACTGCCATGGTCTACCTAGCAAAACATGTCCAGCTTGCATAGGTAAATACATCACATACCACTTGGTCAGAATACTTACCTATGGTGAATGAAATGGTGACTTGTTCAGCAACTTTGATCTCAGCATCATCATTCAACCATTTGAGCTTATAAGGTCGTGGATGCTTTGTCTTTGGTAAACCTAGCTTGTTAACCAAATAAACAGAAGCAACATTAGTACATGATCCACCATCAATTATTAGGCTACATACCTTGGCGTTTATACTGCATTTGGTGTGGAAGATGTTTTCTCTCTGAACTGTTTCAGGATCAACGAAGACGCTTAGAGATCTCCTAACCACAAGAAGCTCTCCGGATTCTGGATAGTCTATAATGTCATCTTCTGAGCCTTCCAGGTCATACTTAGCCTCATCTTGAGACTCATACTCTCCATTGGATTTGAGAATCATTACTCTCTGGTTGGGACATTCTCTGGCGTAGTGACCTTTTCCTTGACATTTGAAGCAAGTTATGTCTCTGCTTTGAGTTAATGGAGCTTTAGCTTCTGGACGTGTGCCCTTGGGAGCTTCAGGCGTGGCTTTCTTGATTCTAGAATCAACCTCTACAACCTTTTCTTTATCAGTCACTCGTGAAGTTTGCGGAGTCCAAGTGTTTCGGCTCCTGTTGGTAGCAGTCACCTTTCTCTTGATATGCTGCTCAGCTTAGACGGCAAGGTGCAACAATTCCTCCAAATCGTGATATGTTTGCCTTTCCACTTTGCGAGCAATCCTATCTTGAAGTCCATCTAAGAACTGAGACATCAATGTCTCCTCAGAATCTTCAACCTCCAATCTGTTCTTAATGGTCTCAAATTCTTTAAAGTATTCTTCAACAGATTTGTTGCCTTGAGATAGTTTTCTGAATTTTTTTTCAGCTCTCGGTGATAATAAGTAGGGACATATCTTTTTCTCAAGCTGAATCTCATGTCTTCCCAAGTGCTGACCGGTCCATGTCTCAATCTCCTTCTTTCAGAAACATCTCTATCCCACCATGCTAGGGCGTTTTCGGTGAGTTGGGCAGCAGCTAATGATATCTTCCTCTGATCTGAGTAGTTGTAATACTCAAAAATGTACTCCATTCTCCTTTCCCAATCCAGGTAAGCCTCTGGATTAACCTTCCCAGCAAAGGTTGGGGCAGTGAGTTTCACATCCTTTTGGTAGCCCCTATCTTCTTGAAGATGAGCTCTCCTTTCTCTACGGTTTTGACCTGGTTCTCTATGAAATCCTCTCCTCGGATTGTGATTTATTTGTCGATCATCTTCTTCCAACCCTGGCATTGCATCAGAATCATCATCAGAGGTCTCTTGGTCTCGTCTTCCCCTTCCATCCTGATTTGCTCGATTCGGAGCTAAATTAACTCGGGGTTGCTCAATTCTGGCCACTCGTTCTCCTAAGGTCTGTAATTGGGCTTGGATAGCAGCGAACATCTGCTCCATGGTTGCTGGCTCGTTAGCTTCTCCCATGAATCCTACAAACAATCAACTAAAAATAATCAAATCGGAGTCAAGGGAAAGAGCAATTGAAATACCCAGAAATAATCCAATCGAATCCTTGAAACAAATTAAACAAAAGGATGAAACGTAATTTGGCTGCTCTTTTTTTTTTTTTTTTTATATTGGAACAAGTAAAGGCACGATGATGAAATGATGCTAAAGGGAAACTATGATGCAATTTTCTTCTTTTGTTTTGTTTATTATTATTATTATTTTTTTTTTTTATTATTGCAAGTGGAATAAAGAAACTAATGGATTACGATGGTTTTAACTTTTAATGCTTCTTCTACCTCTGAACTTTCGCAAACAGAGCAACGATGCAAGCAACAATTTTGTTTTTTTTTTTTAAATGAAGCAAAATAACAATGCAAACAGAAGCAAAACAGAATGATATGAATTTTTTTTTTTTTTTTTTTATGAAAATGAAATCGAAATAACAGAAATAAGCAAAAGGTGGATAGATTCAACCTGATAGATGGAGCGTTTAGGCTCTGATACCAGATGATACAGGGACGTTGGTTAAGGATCCAACTGGTTCGATGGTGATGGAGCTGGTTTTGAAGGCAGAGAACTCGTACAAGCTCTAGGAACTTCTATGGACTGAGATGGGGTGAAGGTAGAACGTGAGACGCCACACAAGTGATGGAGAACTTGTGATAAGTCTGAATAAGCCTAACTCTTCTTGGAATCGCACACAAGAACAGAAATGCTAAAGAAACTCTGAAACTGTTTATTACTTGCAAAATTGATCTGTCTTACAAATGAGGCTCTCAGCCTTTATAAACTAAATGTCGAATTCTAATTAAGGAAATAAATAAAAGACATAATAAAATGGAATGATTTTAGTGATATAGCCGTAGGAATTAAGGCTCTTTCTTTGGGGCGCATTTGTGAGGTCTCCATTTAAGGTAAGTCTTGGTTATTCTTGATTTGTAGCTGTTGGGAGTGGATTTGGGAAGCCAAAATCGAATCCTTGGCTGTTTGGGTGCTGAACACACTCCCTTCCCTGTTTAGTAATCTGGAAAATGGTTGGTTGATGAATTCCCTCTAAAACTGGAAGAAATGCAATTTCTTGAATTTTAAGTTTAAGTCCTTCATTCTTCATGCTGCTTTGAGGGTGAACGTTGCCTTGGTCTTCTTCAGGTCCTAATGGTGTCTCTTGGATGATTTCTTTAGTGAGCAGGTTTCTCTTGAGTTCTTCATGCTTTAGTAACACGATCAGACTTTCTACTTGTTGGTTGAATTCCCTATGAGCTGCTTTGGTTCCTGATCGGGTTCTTGGCGTTCTTCTTAAACAGGGAACTTGTACCGGTTCTCCTTTGTCCTCTGGTTCAGGCTGCTCCGGTTCAAGCAGGTCTGGTTCCATGGCCTCATCAACTAGGCATGCAAAAAAAAACCGGAACAAAATATCAGAACCGAACTCACCGGAATAAATCTGAACAGAAACCGAACCCGATACCTGTGGATACCCAAAAATACTTGAAATACAAGTATATATCTAAAAATATATTAGATATATCGAGTAATTAGGTTATTTTTAGGTATATCAGAGTAAAAAGTAACTAATGTTTTAGTTTTTTTTAAGGTTATTTCAGTTATTTTCGGATAATTCGGGTATATTTGGATAAAAAATAACCAATGGTTTATTTTTTTTTCGGGTATTTCGGATAGATTTGGATTCATTTGGATAAAAATACCCAAACCCGAACCAGGAACCAAATATTTAAGGTATTTACCGGTTCTCAATTTTAAGTATCTACCCGATCCAAACCCGTAAATAATTGAACCGAACCCGACCTGGTTTTTAAAGAATCGGTCCTCAACCCTTCTATCCGAAAACCCAAAACCCAAATAGAGCCGACTCAAATCCGAACGAGTACCCGAATGCCCAGGATCTGGAGAACGAACAGAACCAGGTAAATCAATAACTTCATTGTTTTTTTTTTAATTCTTTGGAAATAAAATTCACTAGAGTGAATAGATTGGATAGTTATAGTAACATGTGATCCAATTTATAAGCAAACGAAAGTCTTCTAACATGAGAGTGTTATTCAACAAAATGCTTTTTTTAGATGGCTCATGTCATGCGTTACCATTCCCCTTACTTCGTTGCCTAAAAGAAAACATTATGCTATAAGATTCGATGATTAAGAGAAACAAGAGACAATTGCATAAAACCCTTATATATATCTAAAATTGTTTTGTTACGGTTTTTCATTGCAAAAGAAAACAAAAATATGTGCATGCCCGTTCCTCTGAATTTTGGAGCCTTATGACGACGACAACAACAACAACAAAATTGATTCTAAACTTCTAAATTCTAATCATGGAAAATTACTAAAAACACCAAATAAAATAATACAAAAATACAAAAACACAAATCTTTCATTATATTATTTAACAAATACTTTCCAGAACAAAGAATCATTTAACTCCATCTGCATTTATCTAATCATATGCCATTCTGAATTATTTAGAACAAAAAAAGTTTGCTTCAAAATTTTATTTTATCTTTAAGTTCTGCTAATTTTTAACAGTAGAAAAATAATAACTCTACTTCATACTCATATTAAGTATATAACTCAATTAGGATTCAAATATTTATGAAATGCTAGATGTTTTTTTCCCATGGAAAGATTATGACAAATGTCTTGGGTATTCTTGTGAATGATAGAAGTTTTGGAAAGAAACTTTGGAGTATTTGATAACTAATTTTGCAGATACATAAAATGCATCACATCATTTTGGTCGTGGAATCAAATATTGGGCAATTATCAATTTTTTCTTCATCAAACTAGAATGTGAAGAAGTACAAGCTTGTATTATTGAAAACTTATGTTTGCATACCAGAAAGTACTAATTATTTATTTGAAGGTGGAAGTAAAATGTTGTAGAAGAAAGATAAAGTCAAATACAAAGCCTTGTAATAATTTTCCCAAAATAGCATAAGTCTCAACAGACACAATCGCTCTCTAGCTAACGAAACAATAAGAAGATACTGGTTTGGGTTTTGGTTTTGGGTTTTTTTGGTTTTTGCTAATGTAATAAACGATTTCTACTTAGCCTTTTCCAACAAAAGCTCCTCAATGAGCTCAGCTGCTTGCTCAACTGTGGTGATTGACTGTGCTTTCTCCTCCGCCATTTCAATCCCAAACTTTTCCTCTAGTCCCATCACAATCTCCACCTGAAACCCAACACAAGAGAATATGTCAAAAAGCATATATATATATATATATATATATATCTTGTTCTCTATATTTCCAATTGTTGCTTATACAATATACACAGCATATGCAAGCTACAATTTTACAAGGGGCATTGGTTAAGCATCCACAAGTCAACTGAAACAATCCATTACTAGAATTGAATTCAATGGGTCTAAAAGTGGATGGATGTTAGACATTACCGTATCGAGAGAATCAGCACCGAGATCAACAAATTTGGTCTCAGCTGTAACTTTCTTGGTCTCTTCAAGTGAAAGTTGCTTTTTAACAACTGCACATACCTTGTCCACTGTATCAGATTTTGCCTGTTTACCACCAATCAGGAAAAGATAAATCAGTCTTGTTGTCTACAATCAAATCAAGCAATCACCACAAAAAAGAGCATAATCACAAACAAAACCCATCGCTGCAAATGTTAAACTGGCTCATGAGGTGAAATGGGAACATCACATGAGAGAAAACAAACTCTTACAGCGCACGAAATCCTCAAGCGGGTAGGAAGGGGACGAAGCGTAAAAGAAAGATTGCTTCTTCCATGGCTAAAACATTTAATCGGATTAACCGCATTAGCCTGCCATCATATTCAAAAGACTTTCAATCAGTACAAAGGTAAACTCAAAATGCATAGCAACAAGCGAATGAGAGAGCCAAAAGAGCGAAACAATCTTGCGAGAACAAGCTTCTCCAGTTTCTTGAATACCAACTTGAAGAGAAGCAACTAAAATCAATATAAGAACCTAATCATCTATGTTCACAATGTTCCCGCATGCTCTTACAAAAGTTTGACGAGAATCAACAATCATTTTGGTGATTTGACGAAGCTAAGTTTAACAGATTCAATCAGATCGATGAGATTAAAAGTTCCTGCAGAGCCAAATACCTAAAAATTCCAGAAAACTAAAACTAACTTCCCTCAATGCAAACAAAAGATGAATCATATAGCGATTTTGAACAAATCGATCTAGAGCTGAGCTAATGATTCTGCAATTAGATCTACCGTTGAAGAAGAACAACGACTAGATCGAGGTTAATCAGATCAGATCTATAGCAAAATGGGATGAATCACGACAAAACCAGTAAAGAAAAGAGGAGATTCAAGTGAAGAAGAGAGATAGAGAGACCAGTTGGCGAGGACGAGCTTGCAGGGAAGTAGAAGCAGCAGAAGCAATAGAAGCCATAGATATGAGTCCTACAGAGATCGGAGTGAGATCGGAGTGAGGCGGAGAAGACGAAGGGATGTGAGAGCGTAAAGAAACAAGTGGGAGAGTTTTTAATTTATAGTAACAAAACAACAAAACTTATTCTGAGATTCCAATGAAAGTGAACACTGAACACAGACAAGTCAGGTGGGGTGGGTGCTTTGGCAGATATGTAGATGCAGGTTGGAGAAAAACAATTTTGGAAAAAATCCAAAAAACTAGTATGAATGGTTACAAATAGTGTAGTTTTATTTGTAAATTCTAGGTTTGAGCAAAATACCCGAACCCGATTCGAAATATCCGAATCTAAATCCGAGAATATGTAAAATACTTGAATGGGACTTCAACTTGAAAACAGAAAAACCCGAAACCCTTAAAACCCGAGCCGAACCCAAAAAATTATAGTAGGATTAGCTAGTTTTGATTATGATCGGTCCAAAAAATATTTTAAACCTGAATCCGAACCTAATATGTAAAATATCCGATGGGACTTCAACTTGAGAACCGAAAAACCAAACCGAACCCAAATGGGTATCCGAATGCCAGGTGAATAGTGACAGCGCTTTGGACGGTGCGGGAAAAGCGGTTATAAAGATGCGGAGCGGTTTTAATGTTGTGCGGTTGAAGGAAACGCATCATGTGGAATAAATACAGTTACTGCGTAACAAGGGGTGCGGGACAATATTTTAATGGTAAAAGAAAAAATGCGGTGCGGTCCAAATATTTGAATGGTAAAAATGTAAAAAACGGTACGGAATATATATTTTTATTAAATATTTTACAAATGCAAATAAATTAATCATATTACCCACCGAAATAAAAAAACTGAAATATGATATTAGTATAGTTTAACATCAAAATAGTTACTTTACCTGATAAATAGGAAATTGTTTTATATATAATTTACAAATCACAAATACGTTAAGGTTTAAATTTTAATATAACAAATATATTTATTGTTAAGAAATATGAAAAATTTATAACTCAAGTATAATACAATAAAAAAAAAAAAAAAATTTCTTATGACTATTTTCGATTTGCCCATAACATATTTGTTATATTGTCCCTTATTTTTGCCGTATATTCTCCATCTGCTCCATTTTCTACATCAGGTGTGTTGTTTATTCTGTCTCTGACATTACTTCTGCAAAGTTTGCACCTGAGAAATTTGAAATTTTTGAAATTTTGATAAAATTATTTGACGATGTTTCAGATACATTTTAGAGCGTTGGAGACAGTGAGCCAATATAGTCTATAGATTCTTAGACTATAGAATCATGTGAAACATAAGACAATGACATGTATTTTTGTGTTTTTTTTTTCTTTCTATTCACGAAACGTAAACAAAGTGAATTTATTACAATGCAAGATTAAGATCTAGACCATTATCTTCTCTTATCTCCTTCTCTGCTTCTTCTTCTAGGTTCTTGGTGATCATGTGAAATCGAGTTGGCTTGCAGGAGGTTCCACTTGAGCTTGAGCTTCCTTTGCCTCCTCATTGAGCTGCCGTCTCTTTGTCCTACTCACAATTCAAGATATTAAGAATTTCACAAATTATGAGTGGTTTCATTAAGGGAACAGTGTGAAAAACATATTTGATCGAGCCTCAGCCTTGAAAATGCTTCCTCAGCCTCTCCCCATAATCCCTTTGCTTCAAGCAGCAACGGCTCCAGCCTCCCTAATATATATTTGGCAAAATGTGGCTTAGAATGAGATCAATGTAAACTACACTCGAAAGAATCTCCACTTCAAAATAACAAGAAAACCTACGAGTAGACCAACAATGGCCAAATAGACCAAAATTAGTAAGCACAAACATGTGAGTTAGCTAAATTAACACATGAGTTAACTACAAGACAATGTTTACAGTATTGTTAAAGGACCTAGTATCAATACATGAATCATCTCGTCTAGAAAGCCTATAGAGTAAAGACGAGCAAGTGATGATATTGTTCGATTAATCATTGCTGAAATATTTACTTATCAACCCTTTTTTGCTCTTAGGAAATTTCTTCTGCAAAACCTTAATGCAATTCTTCAAAAATCCAAAGGTGAAATAGAAAGAGAAATATACTACTTAATTCCTATAAGAATGCATCCATGCTAATGAAATAGAAATATAAGCCATATATACAATGTGTGACACCAAGACATTGATAGTCCATTGCTGCAATTGCCACCTGCTCATATAGAGTCCATTCTGGATTAAAAAAAAAAAAAAGAGAGAGTAAGAGATTCATTTAGTTACATGCATAAACATAAAAGCAGTAAAAAGAAAAACTGAAATTGAAATTAGTTGCAGACTAACACAAATAAATAGAGCTACAAAGAACCAAAACAAGTTCTGCTGATTTCTCAGAATTTTGATCTATTCAAGTTTGTAGTGTGAACTCAGGTTTTCATATTTGCAAAAAACAAAACATATTCCATTGCACAAAGGATTGGATGCGTTTATCAAACCCATGTTCTGAGAAAAACAACAAACATTCAGGAAACAAGACAATGCATGTTATTATTACATCTGGCAGCTCTAATCTGAAACTGAGCAAGCTACTACCAAAACGCCTCCTCCTGCTACTGCTGCTTCATCTTCCCCGAATAAGAAGAGACAAAGTGTAGGAGGCGTCGTTTTGGTCGTAGCTGGCTTAGTTTGCGGTTTTTTCTTTTTCCTGACTAGTGCCGCATCCCTAAATGTCGCTCTAACAATTTTATTTATACTAGTGTCACTACAACCCTATTTTCTCATTGATTTGGATCCTAATTTATTTTGGGCTTCTTCAATCTCACTTCACATTTGAGCCCTAAAGTTGCTTCAAGGGCTTCAATACAAAGAACCATATGTATAGATTACTAGATGACATAGTTATAAATATATACTAGAATTAGTTCCGTGCTACGTCACGGATTAATGTATATTTTAAAATTCAGAATTATAAATTTATATTTATATTTATTCTGAAATCTTATACATGCTAAAATGAGTTTTCGTTAAGATTTTATTATAATGAGAGAATATATTATTTTATTAAGATTAAGTAATCGTAATCTAGAGTATAAAGAATATTGATGACATATAAAACTTATACTCGTGATCTATAAATCAATAAATGAACAAAATCGTAATCTAGTTTTTTTTATTAGTGGTTAGAATTTAAAATCGTATGTTTTAGGTTTTATTTTGGTTTTATTTTATTTTTAAAAGTATAAACATGTAATGTAGATTTTAGGTTTTGCAAAATAAAATATTTGACAATATTTACATGTTTATTGACATTATCAATTATAATATTTTTTTTTTGTAGAAAGCTTTTGATTAGTTTTAAAAACAAAAAACAGAAAGATATTTAAAAATTTATTTATTTTGAAATTTGTTATTTATTAGAAGTGATTTTTTCCCTAAAATCTTGATAATAATTAAAAAAAGATTCAGTAAATGGTTTAGATAAATAAGTAATGGGATATCTAAGAAAATATTGATATTTAAGGATATTTAGGTAAATTTCAATATATTTGATTTAATTTCCTTAAATAATATTTGATTTTAATTAAATGATCACATAATAACTATAATGAGAGATTAAAATTTGTTTTTTTGATGTAATGGCAATGTGACCATCTGCGTTGGTCTGTACCCATCCAGCGCGTTTTAGGCGTTCTAATCAGATTAATTAACGTTTTAATTACCGGTTCATTAAAACCAAACCCGGTTTAATTCTTCTTTTTATCCAGTTAGAAAACTAAACCAAATGCTAAACCAAACAGTAAACCAAACACTAAAAAAAACTAAAATCAAATACTAAATCCATGTTCTGCAAAAAACGAAACATATTCCATTGCACAAATGATTGGATGCGTTTATCAAACCCATGTTATGAGAAAAACAACAAACATTCAGGAACCAATACAAATGCATGTTATTATTACATCTGGCTGAGACAGCTAATCGGAGAGGGTGGTGGTGGTGTTATCATCTTCTCTACACAGCAGACCAACCATACATCCCCATAGTGTTCCTTGGCTGATCTGATACTATACTTCTCTTGCATCAAGCCAAAATAGTGAAAACCAACGTCAAGCTGTCCCGAATGACTGCAGGCGGAGAGAACGCTTATGAAAGTTACAGAGTCGGGTCTGAAACCAAACTTTAGAGTCTTCTCAAACAGATCAATAGCTTCTTTGGTCTTTCCATGTTCTGCATATCCATTGATCATAGCTGTCAAAGAAACATTAGTTTTCTTGAACTTCTTCTTCTACTGGCTATGTCTCTTTTTATTATTGATAAATCTTTTAGACAACTTATTCCTTTAAATTTTACTGAGTCTTTCAGATTTCAAATTCTTCAACCAGTTAATATTTATTTTTCTTAACTTAAACTCTAAGATTGTATCATTCTGACAATAGCTCAAATCTCAACATTTAAAACAGATATAAATCTCAAGAAACCAGATGAAATAAAAGCACAGTAAACGTCACCTATCAGAAAAAAAAGACTCCCCTAATATATATATGTTTCATATGAATTGAAACTTGCATGAATTTGTAGCCTTGACAACACTTTTCAAATCTTTAACCACCAGAAGCATATCTTTATAACTAAGCGTTTTGAGGAGAAAGTAGCTCTCTTCAAACGATTCGTGTTCTTTAGAATGTATTTCGCCACTTCTCTCTCTTCTTCTCGTTTCCATTTGTAGCCTTTCCACATAAATGTCTCAAGATGAGAAAACAAACATTCAGGAGCATTCTTTGGTTCGTTCCATTCTCTACAAGCTTCTTCAACATTGTTCATCCAACCTAAGTCCTGAGAAAAAATAAACAAACATTCAGGAAAACACAATGTATGTTATTATTATTAGATCAACATTGCTTACATGTACATTGCTTACATCGATGAGCTTGAGGACTTGCAATTTAGGAGAACTATGGAGCATGAGGGGAAGTAGATCCCACCAAGCTCTTTTAATTATACATAGCTCCAAATATACCAACTGGTAGAAGATGCTACCGGTAGGAAACTTAAACTTCAAGGGTGATAAAGCCAAGGAAAGACGTTTGACTGAAATGAGAGATACCATAACCTTCTCGTTGATTATCTTAGGGACATCAATAATATAAGCCTCCACAAGCTCCGGTATGTTCTCAATCGGAAAAGACTCAATAGCTTTACACCCTTCAATCTTCAAGTATTTCAAAGAAGGAGTATTTATCACATAGCCCCAATGAGTTATTCCAACAATGGGTTTATGAATTGATAGTCTCTGTAAGGATGGCATTGCAATAGTGAAAGTTTTCACATTGCTACTTGGATGTCTATGCACAACCAAATCTTGAAGACTAGGGCAGCCAGATAAAAGGTTAAGAACGGATTCATCGTCTTTAAAGTCCACAGCTTGAAGATGTAGAGTTCTAAGGGATTTCAGACAAACCGAGGAAGGGACATCCAACATAACATTAATCATGAGTGTCAAAGTCTATAGTGTTTCACAATTATACAAGCTTCTAGGAAATGTGAACAATCCTTCGTGAAAGTAACCTTCAAGTACCAATTTACGCACATTGCGAGTCATTGCAATTTCAATCACGATTCCAGTATCCATTGCATTATTACGTCCATCTAAATGAAATCTGAGATGCAAACTCTGTAGAACCGGAGCCTTATGTGAAAGCAAAGACCTGCAAACATTCGCTAGTTCAAGTCTGTGATCTATACAATCAAACTTGAGTTTAGGCATCAATTTCCAATGAGATTCATTGTTTAGACAAAACACTCGTAGCTATGGCAACTTTTGTAGGAAGTAAGCACAATATCTGCAGAATCAAAGCTTCAGGCAACTGGCTAATCCTGTCAAGATTATTCGTAGTTTCTGTAACACCCCTATCCCGCAATACAACTATTGCCTAAGGCGTTATTCGATAAAATTTGAACTTTTCAACTAAGTACAAAATTTTATCCGGGTTTTAACTCCACAATTTGCGCAACGATTTAACTTAAGTTTTAAGACAAGCATACGAGTTTATTACTTAACCAAATTCAACAACATCCAACATACTTAAACGTTTAGCAAACATTCCTCGAACATGTTCTTAAACGAAAACATAAAAACCGGAACATAAAACCATCCATTCCTTCCCAACGCCACCTTGTCCCGCTAGCTCGTCACTTCTCAACGTCCTTAACTGCATCCATAAGGAGGCATAAGCAAACGAATTTGCTTAGTTCACTAGGCACAACAATAGATTGATCCAAAAATGTACAAGATTCATTGCAATAAAGTTAATGAAATGCAACGGTTCTAGCATATGCCTTCGATACAACACACGAAGCATATAAACGAACCCAAAACAGTCATGACATCAAGCGCATAACCCTTAACTAAACCCGACAATCAAGCCACACAATCAAACCATCACTAGAATTATGCCACGATCACGCACTCACCTTAGTGTTTTCGGAATTCGACTTAAAGCCACTTAAACAGAATTTTCTCACTCACGCTCGTTCAACTGTCGAACAAAAACTCAGAGTTAACACTCGGCGAACACAAAAACTTACTAAAACGCGCATCGCGAATGCTAACCAAGTACATACCGACGATGACTCACCGATGACTTGCGAACCAAGCTCGACAATCCGTCCGCAACAACTCAATCTCGCACCAAACCAACTCGCCAACAAAAACTGACACACAAACTGGCGAGTTAATCTCAAACGATCCACGGACTAAGTAAGGAAATCGCTTACTTACCGATGATAGAATCCAACAGCGATCGATGATCTCTCAAGTTTCTCGATGACTTAGGATTTTTGGGTAACGATGTCTTACGATCGCTCACTTAGATCATTGTCGACTTGGAACCGAACACTTGTCAGAACGTTCGCCCATACGGATCCGTCCACTCGCAAACGTCGATCGTCGACTCGCCAACACCATCGCCAAACACTCTCAATAATCGCCGAGTTTCTCTCAAGCCTTCGGTGACTTAGACATTTTATCGCAAACACTCAAGTCTCTCCGCGACTTGAGCTTCTGAAGGCGATTATATAGGCATTTTTCTCAGCGCCTCCCACCAACTAAAACTCGCACGCTTCTTACCAACCAAGGACGCGCATTTTTCACCAACCCACCTACCAAAAACGCACGTTTTCTTTGTTCCTTGCCGACAGTCCAAAACACAGTGTTTTACCCTTACCGACACTTAGAGCATCTCCATTAGTGAACCCCATGGGGGGTTCTAAACTAATTTTTTTTTTATTAATTTTGATTATTTGAAAGTTAAGAAGCTCCTTAATTATTTCCTACTCCAATAGTGAACCTCATTAGGGGTTCATAAGAAAACAAAATTTAAATTTTTTTATTGTATGTAAAATTTAATTTGTAACAATTTATAAACATATATTTTATAAAACATAAATTATTTTGCATTTAATAAAATTTAAAACATACACAATATAGATTTTAAAACCGGAAAAACGATTAGTTATCATCTTCAGGGGTGCCAAATTTGTGCCATATATGCTCAACCAAATCAACTTTCAATTGTTGATGCATTGTTCGATCACGAACTCGATTTCGAATGCCCATCATATTTCCAAGATTTGAAGGCATATCTGTAGAAAACGTGAAATCAACTTGTGAAGTTCTGTTTGCTTCTGCTTCTGCGAATTCGGATACATAAAACTGAGTGTACCCATCTCGTTCGTCTTCTACGATCATATTGTGAAGTATTATACATGCTCACATAATCTTTCCTATTTTTACCTTATCCCAAATAAGAGCTGGATTTTTTACAATGGCAAATCGAGCTTGCAAGATTCCAAAAGCACGCTCAACATCTTTACGAACAGCTTCTTGATTTGCAGCAAATAAAGATGCTTTCGGACCTAGTGGAATTGGAATAGATTGGATAAATGTTGCCCATTTAGGATAAATTCAATCTGTGAGATAGTAAGCCAAATGGTACTCGTGTCCGTTGACAAAGTAATTCACTTTTGGAGCTCGACCTTGTAATATATCATCAAAAACTGGTGAGCGATCAAGAACATTGATATCGTTTAAGGTACCTGGAGGTCCAAAAAATGCGTGCCATATCCAAAGATCTTGTGAAGCTACAGCCTCTAAAACGATTGTCGGTTTTCCAGATCCACGTGTATATTGCCCTTTCCAAGCGGTGGGACAATTCTTCCACTCCTAATGCATACAATCGATGCTTCCTATCATCCCAGGAAATCCGCGTATCTCTCCAATATCGAGTAGTTGTTGAAGATCATCTGCTGTAGGTCTTCTTAGGTACTCATCTCCAAACAAATTTATGATTCCTTCAACAAAATGTTCCAAGCATGAAATCGCAGTGCTTTCACCAAGGCGGAGATATTCGTCAACCGCATCAGCCGGACAACCATATGCCATTATACGAATTGCTGCTGTAGTCTTTTGTAATGCAGAGAGACCGAACCTTCCGGTAGCATTTCTTCTTTGTTGAAAGAATGGTAGTTCATTGGAGAGGCGATCAACAATACGCATGAATAAAGGTTTGTTCATTCTAAAACGGCGTCGAAATATATTAGGAGGGTATGTTGCATTTTCACAGAAATAATCGTTCCATAAGCGGTTGTGTCCTTGTTCACGATCTCTTTCAATATAGGCTCGTTTTTTCTTTGCTTTTGTTGCTTCTTGACGATCACATACGGCGTCGAACATCTCCTCAAATTTTTGATCAAAAAATTGATCAAAATTTTCTTCTATTGATCCGTCACAAGAATAGCGTGAAGAAGATGCCATATATTTGTGAATTTGTTTTGTAACAAATACAAATTTTTGTGGTTTGGATAAAAAAGTAGAGATGATGATAGTAAAGAAGAGATGGTGGTGGTGGGTTTACAAGTGTCTGATAAAGAAGAGATGGTGGTGGTGTGTCTATTGCTAAAAAAAAAAGTAGAGATGGTGATTACAAAGGAGAGATGGTGCTTGTTGGTTTACAAGTATATGAACTATATATATAGAAAATTCATGTTCAGTAAGACACATGTTCACAAAAATACATGTGGTTCATATTCGTTATGAAAATTATGTCGGTAAGATACATGTTCCTATGCAAAATAAAACAACAAAGAGAAAGATAAAGAGGCACAAACAGCCAACAACTATGTGTTATATCCACAGCAAGCCACATGATACCATATATCTTTCACTAACATGAGCTATGTCACCTAACCTGTCAACTAGCGACTTCAACAGAACAAAGCTCAGTCAAATCAACACCACCACAGACAAAAAAAATTCAGAAGAGTCTCCATTAAAATTCTGAGGAAGAGAAAGATATATTATATGGTTAATAACAAAACAGAAACTCCAATAGAACTAATATGACATCATACAACTAATAACTTATTACACAGACATCATACAACTAAAAGCTTATTACACAGACACAATACAACTAATATGCTTATTACACAGACATCATACAACTAATATGCTTATTACACAGACACAATAGAACTAATATGCTTATTACACAGACATCATACAACTAATTATGACAACATTTCACTAATTAACTTGTTCTTTAGAGCTATTTCTAGATCAGAAAGTGGTTCTGACTTTGCAAGGAGACTGTCAAGCAATTTATTCTTAGAAAGCTCCTTTTTAAGTGCCAAGTCCTGCTGCTTTATCTCCCACATCATCTGAAACTCTGAAAGTGACTTGCCTTCTTCCAAACTGGTTGTCTTACTGCCCGCCTTTTTTGCTGCTTTCTTTGCTGCTTTAACACCAGGAGGACGATCCATTACTTCATGCTCTCCAAGTTCAACTGTGTGGGAGCTTGAAGACTGTGCACATTAGCCGCTTTCATCACATCATTCTCATTCTGGCCACTTGATTGCTCTTTCACTGCTGCCTCATAGCACCCAACGAACTTGCAGACTTGATCATTTAGCCTCCCCCACCTCTGCTTACAGTGACTCCACTCCCTATTTTCCAGACCAACATGTTGTGCACTTGAGTTAAAATATGCTTCAATGTGTTTCCAAAACGCTCCAGCTTTTTGCTCATTGCCAACGACTGGATCCTTGCTGGTGTTCAACCATGCACTGATGAGCACTATATCTTCTTTTGGTGTCCATTTCCTTCTTTCTTTACGCTGCTCAACATCTAGGCTTGGTTCATCAGTCTCAGTAAGATTGGGGATAAGACTAGGGTTAGGTAAATGACTATTTAAGAGGTTTACAAAGCTAGAAGTTTGACTATATGGATCCATACCCTTGTTTCTGGTGGATTTAAAAGGAGAAGGAAAGAAAAAAGGATAAGACAGAGGAGCTTTAAAAGGAGAAGGTATGTTAAAAGGAGAAATTGCTTGATATCAGAAGCAAAGGAGACGTTCATATATAAAAAGAGGTTTTACTTACTGGTTATGTGGTTAAGTTAACAAGTTGTGGTTAAGTTAGTATGTTGTGGTTAAGTGATTGGTAACAAGTTGTGTTACCAGTCAATGACATAATAAAGACTATCTAATCTCAAACAACCAAGCATTGATCACAAATAAGCTTCCAACCGAGTGAGACTATTCTACAGCATTTATTGCAGACCATCAGATATTCACAGTTATATTTTTCTACAAGCACTTTATCTACAATCACTTTATCTACTTAATAACTTCATGGACATATTACCGAGACCTTAAACTTAAGGCTTACCCTTCTTAGTCAAAGATAAGGAAACATCCATCAAATCGTGAAAAAACATGAGATATGATTGTATTTTTATCAAATCAATTCACTAGCAAAACATCTATTACAGCTCCATAATTTGACAATTTGAATCAAGAATTTGAATCAAGAAATGAACACATTTGTTTAGATTACAGAGCCTAACACTAGCATTTTTTAGCTACTAAGGAAATCAATTCACCATTCTGATTAGAAATAGACTTACGAGTAAGATTCTCAGTATCATCATCAAGCCTTTTGGTGTTCAGAGATGTGCCGCTTGATGCCGCCTTGTTTGTTCCAGCATTGACTAAAACCCAACACACACACAAAATAAGAGGAATGAATACAAATCCTGTTATCATTCAAACAATCAAATTTCAAGAACAAATACAAATCATTTGCAAAACCAGCAGAAAAATGGGAGCTGATACACAACAACTAAATCGGAAAACAACTAAATCGGAAATACAAATACATCGGAAACTTCAATTAACAGTGAATACAAACCCAATTGAAAGCTGATACTTCAATTGAGCTCAATCAAGAACGAAATCGCAACTTAAACCCATAAAAACGAGCATAAAGAGCTCCAATAGCCAAATCAAGAAAATATAATAGCGAGCCAAATGGAATCTATGAAACTTAAACACAAACAGAAAAAGGAAACACACAAATGGAATCTATGAAAACCATTTGTATTTGTATGATGCCTTCCTTCGAGAGCCTTGATGCTTAATCAGAATGTGTGATGCCTTAACTTAGTCCCTGGACGCCATCTTGCTCTTCTTCCGGTGCTGCTTATTTATGTGATGATCGTCTTTCTTTTTCTCCGCCGTTCTATCTGTGGATGAGACCGAGACGTTTCCGATCTGAATCTATCTCAGCCTGAAGAAGATGCGAAGGAAGGAAATGCGAAAAAGAAGAAGGAAGAAGAAGGAAGAACCGATCTAAGAACCGATCCTTAATGAAGGATTTTAAGGATCGGTTCTTCCACTATTACCCAATTTTTTTTATTTTTTTATTTTTTAATTGGCTTAAGAACCCCTTATGAACCTCCGTTGGAGATGGTCTTAGTCGAAATTCGCTCGTTTGCCGACACTCAAAACGCACTGTTTCACTTAAACCCTCGGATTCGGACTTAGGCTCGGTATTCCAATCACGAAACATCGGCCTTAAGCCCTTATCCTCGGCCCAACAGTGAAATATCAGTATTAAGCATTTCCTTCGGCCCGAAACATAACCCGACGGGCCACTGCTACAATCAACGACCTGTCTTCGTGAATCCTCGGCCAAAAACATAATTCGCGGCCTGCCAACGCGAATCTTCGCACATCCAATCCGATAAGCCCAAGTCACTCGTCCGTGGTCCAATCATGAATCCATCGAGAATCCACCAAGGATCCATCCAGTATTCACCAAGGGTCCGTCAAGAGCCTACCGAAAACTGATCGAGAACCCATCGATGAAATCACCGATCAAAACACGATCCTTCGAAACGAAACATGATTCCCTCGAACTAAGTCATGGTTCCTCGGACCAAACTTCAAAATCCTCTACCCAAAATCCCGATTCTTCGACCACTGCCCGCTCGATGATATCATTGCCCGAGATGCGGGTATTATAGTTTCACTGCCCCTTTTGTTGTCAAAAGCCAAAATTAAACAACAACAAAAGATGAGTTGGTTTTGAGTTTTGGAGCTTATTAGTTACGAAACCATAAAAATACAAAGAAACTAACATTCATATCATTGGAGAATTCTGTGTGTTGCTGTTAAATCCTTGCGATTTAACGTTTTTCGACCTCCTAAAGCAGACGGTGAAAGTTGATAGAAGATATTGGAGGGCGAAGAGGGTAAGATTAAACAGCAGACGTAAGGGTTTTGGAGGATGAAACTAGAGAATTTGTTTTTATAAGTAAACCAGTTAATCAGACGAGGAAAGTTGAATTCGGATGCGGCAGTAAGATAATGGACGGCGAAGAGTGTAAGATTAAACAGACGTTAAAGTTTTGGAAGATGAGACTGCAACAGAGAGGATTGTTTTTATAAGTAAACTAGTTAATAAATTTTGTGTTATAGTTTTCTTTTTTTCTCTTTTAACTTTATTGAGCAATAATCGTATTCTGCGAAATAGATTAAAAATGTGAGCCCATATGCCCAGCCTCCAAGGAGCATATAGACAGATTCATGCCTCTACTGGTTTGACTAAAACACTCTTTTATAAGTATTAACTGTTTTTTTCTGATGTTTATAGGCCAAACCGAGGCAAAACGGCCGATTCTCTCACGAACTATGTTGCTTTGACTTATTTATACACAGAATTTTGAGTCGTGCCTATAACTACATAAACTTAACAAAAATTTTGAATTTTCTACACGAACTATTTAAATTCGGCCAAAACCACCAAATCGGTAAACGGTGTTAATATTCAGTTAATATATGACACGTGGATGACACGTGGCATCCACGTGGATGACACGTGGCATCCACGTGGATGACACATAATCTAGGATGCCACGTGGCATCCACGTGGAGATTTTTTTTTTTTTTTTAAAAACTGAAATAATATATTACTAATCATACTTCAGCCGGTGAATCCACAAATAACAGATTTGAGGCAACTTCACAATGATTAAGTTAACAACACAAACTTTCTCATCGTTAAAATAATTAACAAAATTTCAGTATAAGAAAAAACTGGAAAATAGGGTGAAAGATATGTATTCTGTTAATATGGTTTCATGTTTGAAATAGAAACGTATATGTACACATCAATTAAAATAATTATGCTCTTTATCTATGGATCATTCATTAAATTAAAATAATTGGGCCCTTTAGTTAAATTAATTTTTGTGGGCTCTTTAAATTAAATGTTTTAATTAAAGAACCCAAAAAATTAATTTAACGAAAAAGACACAATTTTTAATTTAATGAATGATTCATAGAAAAAAGCTCATAATTCTTTTTAATTATTTTTAATTAAAACAATTAATTTAAAGGGCCCACAAAAATTAATTTAACTAAAGGACCCAATTATTTTAATTTAATGAATGATCCATAGAAAAAAAAATTAAATTCTTTTAATTGATGTATACATATACGTCTCTATTTCAAACATGAGACCATATTAATAGAACACAGATCTCTCACCCTTTTTTCCAGTTTTTTTCTTATACTGCAATTTTGTTAATTATTTTTACCGATGAAAAAGTTTGTGTTGTTAACTTAATAATTGTGAAGTTGCCTCAAATCTGTTATTTGTGAATTCACCGGCTGGAGTATGATTAGTAATATATTATCTCAGTTAAAAAAAAAAAAAAAAAAAAGGTCATCTCCACGTGGATGCCACGTGTCATCTAGGTGGCATATATTAACGGAATATTAACGCCGTTTACCGATTTGGTGGTTTTGGCCGAATTTGAATAGTTCGTGTAGGAAATTCAAATTTTTGTTAAGTTTATGTAGTTATAGGCACGACTCAAAGTTTTGTGTATAAATAAGCCAAAGCAACATAGTTCGTGGGGAATCGGCTATTTTAATAATAAGAATCAAAGGTTAACGTGTGGAACAAGTAAACCAATGGAGAACACAAATTAACTGTGACACAACAAAGAGAAGATCTGTAGACTGTGTGAAGTGAGAGATGTTTTAGATGGAGACACTGTTTGGAATTCCAATTCCACCTCCACTGGTCAGAAACAAAGAAGTGTACGACATCCTTACCGGACCAGTTCTGTTCTTGAGATTCTTTCCTCTCATCAATCTTCTTCTCAAGTTCTTCAAGTTCTCTCAGATTTCGAATTCTTGAACCAGTTAATCTTTGCATTTTTCTTAACTTAAACCCTAAGATTGTATCATTCTGACAATAGATCAAATCTCAACATTTAAAACAGTTATAAATCCCAAGAAACCAGCTGTAATAGAAGCACAATAAACGTTACCTATCAGAAAAAAGACTCCTAATATATATATGTTTCATATGAATTGAAACTTGCATGAATTTGTAGCCCTGACAACACTTTTCAGATCTTTAACCAACTGAAGCCTATCTTCATGACTGATGCATTTTGAGGAGAAAGTAGCTCTCTTCAAACGATTCGTGTTCTTTAGAATGTATTTCGCCACTTCTCTCTCCTCTTCTCGTTTCCATTTGTAGCCTTTCCACATAAATGTTTCAAGATGAGACAACAAACATTCAGGAACATTCTTTGGTTCATTCCATTCTTCACTAGCTTTAAATTCATTCATCCAACCCATGTTCTGAGAAAAACAACAAACATTCAGGAAACAACGCAATGCATGTTATTATTACATCAGCAAGCCTGGTAATATTGCTTACAGATTTTTACATTGCTTACATCGATAAGCTTGAGGACTTGCAATTTAGAACTATCGAGCATGAGGGTAAGTAGATTCCACCTGGTTGAAGATGCTACCGGCTAGAGAAAGGATAATGCGGAAACAATTTTGGTTGGGTTCAGAATTCTATTTGTATTCAACTTGAACAAAGGAACATGGACGAGACAAAAACAGAGTATATAATCTTGATTTTTTTCTTTATGTTCTCGACAATTTCACATAACAACACTAACACTTATATTGTTATCTTACATCACATAACTCAATTATAAACCAACAACCTAACAACACTTTATTCGGTTTCTTCTCAAGTTCTCGAAACTCCGGAGTGTTTCATCATACTTCTTATATTTGCAATGGCACTCAACAATTTACTGAACTCAATAATGGAAGGAAAAGAACGAGACTTAACCATTTCATTGAACAAATCAATTGCATCATCTAACAAACATTCAGGAAACAACACAATGCATGTTATTATTACATTAGGAAAACGCCGCCTCCTGTAATAAAAACAACACAATGCATGTTATTGTTACATCTGGCTGCCCTAATATGAAACTGAGCCAGCTACGACCAAAACACCGCCTCCAGCTACTGGAGCTGTTTCAGCTTCCCCGAATAAGAAGAGACAAAGTGAAGAAGCTGCTTCAACGGAGGTGAATGCGTCTAAACAAGCCAAGACGGAGAGTGGAACAGAGACAGCGAAGAAGATGTTTCAGAGAGTGTGGAGTGAGGAAGATGGGAGGATGGTGTTGCTTCAAGGAATTATTGATTTCAGGAGCAATAAAGGGAAGAGTGCTTACGATGACATGAATGGGTTTTCTGAAAAGGTAAAAAATCAATTAGCTTTGAGGTGAAGAGTATGCATCAGTTTTCGAACAAAATCTTGTCTTTAAGGAATAAGTATGTGGGGAAAAGGAAGAATGGTGTTGAACGCTCTTAACCTTTGACATCACCGAAGCAATGTCCAAGACTTGCTAAGTTACCTTTGGCTTTCTTGCCAATATCGACAAATGGAGCTGGACTGCTTCCCATCTTCGGATGTAGAAAACAAATGCCTACAAAGTAAAGCAGAAACATAAGTCCGCCGCACAGAGTTAGATACACATTAATACCAAAGGCAAGTGACGAGTATCCAAATATTCACCAAGAAAAAAAAAACACCAAGCTCCAAAACTGCTGTGAATTAATTAACAACCAATTAGATATTAAAGTTCTGCTGGAACCAATCCAAATCTTCAAATTCCTACAATTACAGGTCTCTTCTATACCATTTCCCACAAATCTAGAGCCTTTTTTTCAACTATCTATGAAATGGAAGCTAACACACACACACAAAAATGGCGAGAAACAGATCGAGAGAATCGAATCGATAAAAAAAAAAAAAAGACAATCTCCAGAATCTATCATTCCCGTAACGCAATCACTCGCATAAACTAATTCAAAAACTAGTCAGCATAAGATCATCTCAGCAAAAATCACCAAAAATCACCGAGAAGAATCAAAACAAACGACAAGAGAGGAAGATTCCTTACAAAACAAACACAATCTCATCTTCCTCACTCCACACTCTCTGAAACATCGCCTTCTTCACCGTCTCTGTTCCACTCTCTGTCTTGGCTCGTTTAGACGCATTCACCTCCGTTGAAGCAGCTCCTTCACTTTGTCTCTTCTTATTCGGGGAAGCTGAAGCAGCAGCAGAGGCGGCGTTTTGGTAGTACCTGGCTCAGTTTCAGATTAGGGTTGTGGTGTCAGACCATGGCTCAAACACTGTTAGAGATTATCCTTCACGGAAATAGAATTGACTCGTGTTGTCATTGACTCTACAATACTTACCCATCTATTTTCCTATATAGTTTTTTTTTTGAACTTCATTGAGGAAGAGGTGTTCAATTTAGGTTTTGGTTTCAATTCGGTTCGATTTATTCGGTTTTTTAGATTTTTGATTTATGAAAAATAGTATCCAAAAGAATTGATGATGTTGTACGGTTTCGACTTTCGGTTTGGATTCAAATGTTTATAATATGTTCTTAATTTACATAAAAAAACTTCGAGGTTTGGAATCAGATTTGGTTTCTTAGATATAGAAAAAAAATTGAATCCATTCTAACCAATATAGTTAGGTTTTTGGATTGAGTGTTTCGGTTCGGATAGGATGATTATTTTTCTTTACGCATAAAACTTAAACATTTTTATTACTACAATGGCACAACTTCATTTCTAAAATGTAATTATCCTGTTTGGTTTGGATAAACTGATAAGCACAATTTTAATGAGCTGACTATTTATTCCTCCCTCAACATGAGTCCTCACAACTATAACAGAACACAACCTGACAGTGAGAGAGTTCCCGATGAAACCTGTTTTATATGGACACACTGTTTGGAATTCCTTTGCCAGTAACTCCACCTTCACTGGTCGGAAACAATAAAGTCTACGGCATCTTAACCAGACCATTCCTGTTCTTGAGATTCTCATCGTCGTTCCTCTTATCAATGTTCTTCCCAATCTCTTTTACTTTCTCACCAAACTCTCAAACGCATCCAACACCAAAAACAAAACATATTCCATTGGTAATTATTTAACTGCACAAAGGACTAATCTAAATTGTAGCACAGAAACGATCATTATTGAATTGCTATAAAGATTCATCAAAGATGAAGTACTTCTAACACATTTTAATACTAAGCTCCCTTTACCAAAAATCAAATCTAAGACTATCGAAACATCAAGCCTATAGAGATTAAAAAAAAGAATCTAGAATATTCACAATTATAGAAATTTTTTATGTGTTCTTTTAGTAATCCTATTCTTGACTATGTTGCTATAGTCATTACCAATCTTATACGTGTTGTTGTAAGTAATTACCCAAATCAACATGAGTTTCATGAACGTTGTGGATTGCTTGAAGAAGAGAACATGGAAATTAAAGATTGCTTCGTGAGAACAAGTATTAGACCTGAAGAAGATGATTTAGTTTTTACAGTATCCAAAATTAGTTTAGTTTTTTTTTTCTTTCTGTAATGCTTTGATTAGTGTCTTATGATTATGGTTGTGAATATATGAACAAGTGAGGTTACAATTACAGGAATTGCTTACAGAGAAATCAAGATTAGAGAACAAAGAACGCAAAGTTAGTATGAGAGGATCTGTGTAAAGATAATCCAAAAACTAGACTCTGCAATCTTCATAGATAGTTCAGTTGGTTTAGGCAGTTCCCAAATCAAGAAATCAACATATTGCAGGTGGACCCAAAAATACATTTTGTCATTACTATTAAAAATTCACAATTCTAAAGTACCAAATTACCTTCAAAATGTTATTAGTAGCACCTTAACTTACATAGTTTTAGATTCTCTATGATTTGACAAAATGAATCAAAAGGTAGCATTCATTACATTTGCCTTGTTTGATAAGAGGGACACTTTCGAATGTTACAAGCTGTATAACTCTTTATTATATCCAACTACAATCAGCATTTTCAATCCTTTTTCAATACTTGATAAAGTTGTAAAATACTTCCCTAAAATAAAGGACCAGCACTTGCCTTTCAACTTAGTTTAGAAGGGCTTTTGGAATTTCCCATGAACCCAAACTCGGTACATGTTCTTACCCTTTCTCCGATTTACTGCTTTGACACAACAATTTTCAAGCTCCACCTGCACACGAGAATCAAAATATTAGAAGTTTGCTATTCATTCAAATATCAGAGTAGATACTCCAATCACAACAAAGAACAGGAACAAGAAGGTTTACCTCAATGAATCCAGCATCTGTAAATAGTCTCCTGACGATGTCGAGACAAAAGAAATAGGAAAGGGTTCCATCAGACCGCAGGTATTCCCTGAACCCTAAACGTTTCTCCGGCTCAAACCGCAGCATAGTCATGTCATATAAGCCTGAATATTAGTCAAAGTGTTTAGTCTATTAGTTTCTCTTTAGTTGTATCGCGTATGTGATAAAACTCTTAAATTGTGACCTTTTATGCTGATTCAACAATTACCGTAATCTCTGAACAAGAGCAGACCACCAGGTTTCAGCACAGCAAAGCATTCCTTGATAGCTCTCGGCATCCTTTCTTTAGGCACTGCCGACAATGTAAAAATCTGACATAACATAAAAAAATTTGGACAAAAAGACTCGAGTCTCAACTTTCAATGAGCGATGTTTACATAGCAGAGCATATAACCCATCTGGAAAGAGCCTAATAGCTAAGAATCAGATCATAAAACATGAAAGACATATTTTCGCCATAAACTTAGTTTGACATCTATCTTGTCACTACATTATAAAAATCCTGAGATGACCCACTAATCTAGTTCCAGTGCAGATATATGGCTTCCTGTTTCCTGCAGTGAGAGCACTGTTTTGGCTTAACTAAATGAGCGATGTTCACATACCAGAGTGACAAAATCCACGCCGCTGATGCAATGTTCATTCAGTGAACATTTACAGTTGACATGCACACCTTCGCTTCCTCCTATTAAGGAAGAAGTATAAGACGTACAAGATTAGTAATACATGTATGAGATATCAACGTGTATCTTATGTAGGATGAACGGGGATGAATTGGTGAAGAAGAACCATAACCTGAATAGTTAAGCGTAAAGTTGTCTCGACAACAATCACATGCCATCCAATCTGGAAACTTAGACGTTGAAAAGTCACAAAAGAAAGAATGGAAGTTCTCAACTGAAGAAATAGCGCAATCAATGTTCTCTTTAGTCCTAACAAGAGCCTCACTGCTACAATCGCAAGCGTATACAGTAATGTTCTTGTTTCCACTGCACAAAAGCATTACATAGCATTAACCATTACACAGCATCTTTAGAAAATCCTACTCAAGGGATCAAACAAAGAGGAAACTGCAAGTGAAGATCGAAATGAGTTACCGTAAAATCGGAAGCACGGTACTGCCATTACCACAACCGACTTCCAAAAGTTTTGTGTTCTCTTTACAGGAAACTAACTCAGGAAACTCCTTCAACAAATACCTTCTTTCCTACACGAAAAAACGAATAGTATCATTCTTCCAAAAATCTAAGATCAATCTTTCATATATGAAAAATACATTCAAAGAAGTTACTAAACAAAGATTCAAACTATATGCTTACTAACACAAAATCTCTATACATGTCAAAAAATTAGAAGCAAGTTTCTTCGATTGTAACTGATACTGCTGATTTCAAACCAAACTGATTTTGGAATCGAATCTAATCGGTGAATTTAGGAGTGTACCTTGAAGAATTTGCCGGAGGAGTGACGGGAGTGAAAATCTTGCCATGGCTGTGAATCTGGTGGATATTTGAGGAAATCGTGGTGTTGTTGCTGGTGGTGGTGGAGATGGTGGGAGAGAGAAGGATCGTTCTCGACGATATTCTTCAGAAATTCCCATTCGAAGTCTTTGGAATGATACTCTTCTGCTTCCTCTCTTTTCTTCTCCATCGTTGATCCCAAGGTTTCAGTGTCTCTGCTCTCTCTCTCTGAGTTTTTTTTGCTTCTCTTTTGAGATTACGGACCGGGCAAAAACCACACTGAGGTTTTAGAAAACCAGTAAACACGGTTTAGGTGAAGGACTTTTTAAAATTTTAAGAAAACGTGGATAAAAGGTTTACCTTTCACTACATAAAACAAAAAGAAAAAAAAAATGTTTACCTTTGGCCTTTGGGTTTGGGTAGGCCTGACCTGAGCATGGATGCTTATTACCCGCTAATTATCCGCCCCGTATTCGTCCTACTTTTGCAAGTAGTACCTGTTTGTAATAAGTTAGATAACAAGTCAGATATTAGAGATACTTGCAAGTACAAGTCAAATATCAAAGATGTGTAAATTTTTTTAATTTTCGTCCTCTTTTTACTTGATACTTGGTCTGTTATACTTGTGTCTGTTACCCGCTCGTTATTATCCGTTACCCACTCAACTTTCAATGAGTCATTGGAGCAATTTTGCTGTTTAGCCCATTTTATTATATGTGGAAAATAGCCCGTGAAAACACAGCACACACAAACCGAGCCTGAAAGCTAATTTTCGAAAGACAAATAACAGGTAATAAGGCGGGTACTTGCAAGTAACATATAACAATAACGGGCCAAGTTACTTGTGAGTACTGCTTTTTTGGGCGAATACTTGTTTGGATGGGTACTTGTTTAAGCCGGTACAAATATCAAGATAAAAATTTCATTATCTGCACGGAGCGGGTCAAGTACCAACCGACTCAAAAAGTCGGGTACCCGCCCTGTGTCCATGCCTAGGTTTGAGTGTTTAATTCAGCTTTTGATTCGGTTTTGTTTGCATATTTTTGGTTTCCCAAATTTTCTGTTAATGGTTTTGTATAATTTTGGTTTTTCGGATTCAAATTTTAGTCAAATATATTTTTCGGTTAAGTTTGAATTCGGATACATTTTTCTGATAAAAAATATTAAATTCATTTAAATCACACCAAAAGCTCCAAAAAATTGATTCGGTTTTTGAGTCGAATATGTATTTCAGCTCGATTCTATTTATTTGTATCGAATTTGCCTAGAATTAAAATAAATTTGCTAATATCGCAAAAATCTTCTGGTACAATCATTAAAAAATGTTTTTAGTAAAATGAATATTTGTAAAATCGACCTCTTGTAATCGTATCAGTGATACTTTTTTTTATTTTTGGATCGATTGGCTAGTTTGTTTTTATTAAAAATATATACTTAACACTATAGTAATCAGAGCAATGATATGTAGTTACAAAATATGAGTGCATATTTTTTTAAAGATATAGTTATATTTTTTTTTTTAATAATTTTTTTATAGTTTATATTAAAAAATAATTTTAACCCTTATGAATAAGTTTTTAGCCTCTGCCACTGACTAAAAAATTGATTCTGTTTTTGAGTTGAATATGTATTTAGCTCGGTTCTATTTATTTGTATTGAACATGCCTAGAATTGAAATAAATTTCCAAATATCGGAAAAATCTTCTGGTATATTAAAGGTGAGTTCTTGCATGATTCCACTGCTTTTTTTTGTTTTTTCTTTAGCAGAAATTCCGGTGTATCGAAATAAGAGCAAATTTTTTTAAAAAATAATAGAACAAAAATAGTGGAGATGCGGGGGATCGAACCCCGTGCCTCTCGCATGCAAAGCGAGCGCTCTACCATTTGAGCTACATCCCCATCGTTGCTTCTTTGTAGTTCACTTTTTATAAATTCAAAAAACAACCAATATGAGCTTTACATCTTATCTCCAAGCGAGCCGCGTCATGGTGGTCGTCGGAGCTAGATCCCCGGTGGACCGCCACCGGAGATCACTTGAGAGAGTGAGTAAAGAACTCTCGAGAGGCAATTACAAAACTGCTCTATCTCTCGTCAAACAACTCAAGGGCAACAAACATGGCTGCTTATCTGCTTTTGGTTCTGCTAAACTGGTCTCTCTCATCTCTCTCATCTCTGCTAAACATGGCTGCTTATCTTGTCTAATTCCCTTTTTTTTTTTTTTTTTTGTGATTAGCTTCCGAAGAAATTAGACATGAGTAACAAAACCGATCTTTGGTCGTTGATTGATTCGGTCTCTAGAAGCATTGAATCTGTTTATGTCAAAGAGGTAATTTCATTTTTGGCCTCACTTGTTTGATTCTTTTGCAGTGTTATACCAAAAAAAGATACCTGTAACTTCATGTACCTTCAAAGCAAAAACTGGTTTAGTGGTATTTAGTCTAGGAATCCGTGAACAACGGTAAGAGAGTTCAAGTCCAGCTAGAAACAAAAGCCACCTCATTTGGACAGGAGTCGACAACTCGGCCCAGTTGTTTACCTGGTAGATCGAGTTTGTCGGCTATTCGATCCATTCGAGAGATTAGTCGGGTGGTAAAAAATTGGATCACTCTTGTTATTAAAGAAAAACTGGTTTTTTTATTTGTAGGATTCAGTGAGAATATCCAAAGAGGAAGAAACAAAAACTTCACCTGAAGAAGATTGGTTCGCTGTTGTTCAGGTGAAAATCTTTGAGTTAGTTTGTATGTGATTGCAGTTTATCTCCGTCATAGGATCATAGCAACTAAGTTTACATGTTTGTATTGCCTAACTTCTAACTTAACATTGTTGTTGCAAAATGATGATTGAAGAAATTTATCACAAATGTTGTTTTGGTAATGCGACATATCAATCAAATAGGACCTTTTATGGTGTATCTTATGGACAAACATAACTTGTTTTTTTCTGCGACGTCTGCAGCATGAATCAGGTCATTTTCTGGTTGGTTACTTGCTTGGAGTTCTTCCGAGAAACTATGAAATACCAACGTTGGAAGCTGTTAGGCAAAATGTGTCGAGTGTGACCGGGAGAGTAGAATTTGTGGGCTTCGAGTTCCTCAAACAAGTAAGTGGTTTATTTGTTCTTCATAGAGCTTTCAATGGGGTCAGCTTGTCTATGTTCCAACCATTTGACTTTTATGTTATTACCGCAGGTCGGTGCTGCAAACCAGCTTATAAAAGATGATGTCCACAGCCAAATGAATCTATCGGTATGTCATATACTTACATACACTACTTAGTATCTCTCTTGTGTATCTTCTTAACTCAATACTTTTTTCTGTAAAATGTAGGATACACAATGCAATATCTCTTCCAAGGTAAGATTGCATCAAACTTACCTGTAATGAATGATTTTTGAGCTCAAGCTGTTTCTGTAGTGAATGGTTGGATCTGTGAGTTGCAGACACTGAACAACTTTTCATGTGTGATACTTGGAGGAATGGTAGCCGAACATTTACTATTCGGATACGCAGAAGGTTCTTACTCAGATATTGTCAAGGTTATGCAAACTCAAAGTCACTTCTAGTTTCAGATACAGTGTTAGACTATATAATCTTCTAATGTATTTTTGAGATTTGGTGTGCTGCAGATGAACGATGTTCTGCGGTGGCTCGGGTTTACAGAAACAGAAAAAGAGGCTCATATAAGATGGGCTGTTTCAAACACAGTCTCCTTATTACATTCTCACAGTGAAGCTAGAGTTTCACTTGCAGAAGCCATGGCTAAGTCCAAACCTATTGGTGCTTGTATTGAAGCCATTGAATCTGCTATTTCAAGACATCAAATTTAACTATTTGTGTTCTTCATATTGTACTAAATATGAATCAAACCAAAATTTAGTAGTGGATTTGCAAACACAGATTTTAAGCCATATGAAATCCCAAAACTATTGTAGAACAGAGAGACCAGTCTATGTTACAAGCTAAAAATTCAACAAAGAGAGTAACAATATAAAGAATCAAAACTCCTGAGAAGCTGATCCGATATCGCCTTTGTTCTTTCCAAGCTTTGACGGGAGAAGTGTCTGATGAATGTTAGGCAAAAATCCTCCATTAGCAAGTTTACTCAACTCTTCTCTTTGTGCAGGATCAAAGAGAAAAAGTGATTCAGGCATGGTATATGGATGATAACGAAGAGGATCAGAGACTTCCTCACCACAAAGATCCTAAGGAGTTTGTATCTCTGGACAAACTTGCAGTTCTGTTTCTTCAATTCAATGTTGTGCTCTCTGTAATGCTTCCTATTGTCTTGTATTTTTTTACATGTATTGTTTGTGTGCAGAGATGGGAGACTTGATGCTGATAACTGTAAAACCGATGAGGATTTGAAACAGATCCGCGAATCTCGCGGTTACTCTTACACAGTTTGTGATCTTTAAAATTCTTCACATCTTTGTTTGCTATCCCATTATTAGACTTGAATGTTAGATGTTTTACTTTTGACCAAGTCTTGTTCTAACTCTCTGAGGGTTTTACTCAATTGTAACACTTAACTGAAATGAAACTGTTTATGAAAATCAGTTGATGGTTTGCAAACATTTTAATGTGGTCAAGTGAACTGTGAAGTCTATTTCCTTTTCTTCTGTTTTCCAATTTCTTTTGGTTTTTCTAAAATAAATCATCGCAGATAAATTACATTTTATTCTCCTCATTCTTCCTAATTTTGCCCTCAAAACCTTTCCAATTATTACTGAAACGTCACTGCTCTCTCATCGGAACTCCGGTGAATAGGAAGGAGATGGATGCAGCGAAGTCTATACTTGAGAAGCCTCTGAAGCTACTCACTGAAGATGACATTTCTCAGCTCACTCGCGAAGACTGCCGCAAATTCCTCAAAGAGAAAGGTTTTTTATTTTATTTTCCTTCTTCTACCTTGTCGGAATTTTGTAAGTCGAGCTTTTCAGTTTTGACTGACACGTGTCGAAACAGGAATGCGCAGGCCTTCTTGGAACAAATCTCAGGCGATCCAGCAAGTTTTATCCCTCAAAGCTCTCTTTGAGACACAACACGAATTTGTACTCTCACCTCAATGCGATGAATCCCAAAAAGCAAAGAATCCGGGTTGAGAAAAGTTTTGTATACTAGTCCGATACAGCAGCGTATCCAGCGAAAATAATCGTTTCTCAACTCGGATTCTTTGATTCTTGGGATTCATCCCATTGAGGTGAGAGTACAAATTCGTGTTGTGTCTTTGACTGCTAATTTGTTGTATCACAAGACTGTATCTCCTTTTACATTTTTGTATTTGAATCAATGTGATATTTTTCTACTTCCTTGCGTCAAAAGAGTCACATTAAGTTTGTGATCTTAACAACTATTTGGTTCGATATCATTTCCTTAGAAATAGAAACTATATGGTTCATGGCTTTGATGGTGGATTGGTCTGACAGTATTTAGGTTAGAATCACATCTTTTCAACCATTTCATGGGATCCAAGTGAGTTCATTGTGGCTTTCCTTATCTTCTTGGTTCTGTCTTAGTCTCCTGGATTTGGTGATAAGGAACGCAATTCGAATGGCGGTCAATGGGAATGATGTGACTTCAAGTGATCACATGCCTTGTTAATGTTAACCAAAAGTTCAGTTACTGAGGTTTTTTTTTGTGGTAGTCCATCTTCGAAAGCTTAATAGAAGTTCGCTATCATGTGAAATGTTCTTATATAAGCGAATTAACCACTCCAATGCTGTTTAAACAAGTTCTCTGTAATGTTACATCAGAAGCCCAGCTGAAACAACTGCGCTGGTTGGGCAAATGACGATATTCTATAGTGGAAAAAAGTGAATGTGTATGATGGAGTACCATCTGAAAAGGTAAATGAATTACATTATTCTGTCTAGCCTGAAATTAGCAACCTTTATGTTTATAGTTGTTTGAATTGACACTACAAATTAGCTTCAACTATTTGATTTCAATACTAACACATTTTCACCCTGATTTTTTTACTTCAACTAGTTAATGGCTACATGAATCCTAATCGACGTAAGGTATGTTTTGATCATTCATCCTGTATATTGGTTTACAGGCCCAGTCAATCATGCACTTTGCAGCCAATCCAATTAATTTGCCTGCAAATGGTATCTTTTCCTCTAGTAGTATGTATGCCCATGAGTAAATTTAAGCTTTTGCTAAAGTGTCTGATTTGCTTTTCAGTTGATAGATAAATGATTCAAACTTTAAATGATTTTATTTTGTGTATCATCAAACTGGAAAAGTTAATGGACCAGTTTTTCTGATGCAGTAGATCTTCTTTAATATTCTCTTGTTGCCAAACACTGCTTTTGTTTTGTCCAATTTTGAAAGGAGGCATCGGTTATTTGACCAAAGAAGCATCTCTAAATGCTGCATGGTGCTATACTAGCTTGTGAATATGCATGGCACCTTTTTGTGATAGTGATTTAACTTTCTTTCTTCAGAATCGAGTTTGAACTAGTCAATAATTAAACTGAAATTCTGAATTCTTATTGCAGAGACGGATGGTGGAACTTCCCCAAATTGGCCTTGAGAGGGCGAATTCTTCTCGTGATTCTGGTACAAACAGTGTTCATACATTAAAATTTGATCGACACTGCTTTCACCAGTGCAATGCTATTTTAATATTGTTAACTTGGAGGCGGATAAGCTTGACTTGCTTGTTGTGCTACATATTATATGACCTTTGAAGTTAGTTAATTTAACCTTCGTTCTTATGTATTTTGGGTCGTTATTAAGATATGGAGGGTCAGGCGAGAACAGAAAGGTGTCTTTGCAAAGATATCGTGAAAAGCGGAAGGACATGTGCTTTATATACTTACACTTATTCCAAAATCGCTAAAAACTGATATGTTTTCTTTATGTGCAGAAGATTGCTTAAGGCCAAAAAGTCTCCAGGAGTTGCGTCATCGAGCTTGGAACTGTTTCTAAATCGTCAGCGACGAATGAATGCTGGATATTCGCAAAACCCTGGGCGCACAGGAATCTCCACTGCAGAGCGAGTCACCTGAAAACCAAACAAAAAGTCCCAATTTTTCATTTGATCTAAACAGTGAAGGTAAGAAGACAATCATATGGCAAGCTTTGTTTCAATAGTTTTGGATGATTTCACTCAAAAAATCTCATTGGTTGGTTTCCAGATATTTAACAAGATGCCAAAACGTGGAGATGCTATTACCAGTGAGAAGGCGTTGTAAGCTCAAGATGTGAAGAAACAGTTGCGTTCTTGTAAGCTCAATATATGAAGAATCTTCTTTTCAGATCGGCTTCTCTGTGTTTCCGGGTCGCACCCATAATTTTTGGTCTATAGTTTTGTGCAGCTTCGTAGGTTAGTGGTTAGTTATTGTTTCTGATTCTTTTTGGGGAGGATATAGTCACAGAGACTAAAGAGAGGCAAGAGGCAAGAGGCAAGAGAGGGAATATGAAAGAAGGGCTTTCATTTTCTTGTTTGTAATGCGTAAATGCTGTCTTCTACTCTTATCAGCTTTGACACCAACCTTCACTTCTTTTGACCATTTCTAAACCATTTTTCACTTTATTATTACTAAACTTTTTAACTATAACTTTTAATTGTCAAAGTTATGACGTTATCAAAAATTAAACAATTGTTATACGAGTTGAATTATGGCAAATCACAAAATTAGAATAGCAAAAACATATAAAATTTGAAACAAAATCATTTTTGTTAATAAAAACAAATATAACTCTTAAATAGAGTCATGAATAGTAGTACTATTACTCCATTTTTGGAAGTTGAAATGAGGTGTTATTTTGATAAAGATTTCTCTCCAAAGTTGGCATTTGGAGTTAAAAAAAAAAACGTGGTAGGAATAAGCAAAAGAGCATATGACACATTGATTGTTCAAGTGGGTTAAGTCGCCTTATGGACCAAGAATAAGAGTCATCGAAAATTCTTTGCAGATGAAGAGATGTCAAAGGGGTTTCTTACTGAATTTCACTATCTACAAACATCGTTATGACTATCTTTTGATCACTGTAAACATCTTAAATGACAAGAATACATGATTTTTTACAAGTTTGAGGTATTAGATATAGTTTTTTTAGCTCATAATCTATCCCGATATATATATATAATAAAATGGAGTAAGATGCGTATTGTGCAACCATATGAAATTTCGATGTGTATTAACTTTGTATAAAGTAGACTACATAATTTAGATTCCAAATTGACGAGAGATGAAGAGAGAAACGAGCAATAGATCCAAACACCATGAGGGTCTTATAAACTCTTTGAAACTATTCAACCTGGAATCTGGTGTTTTGCTGGATTTTCAACGGAATTGTCCAACTTCTGATCAGGAGTATCAACAATTTTGGTGGTGCATTCTTTTACATTAGCTTCTGAAGAACGAAATGTTTCCTTAGAAGGAACGCCAAGTTGATGGAGATTCACATGAACCTTCTCCTGATGACATGACAACAGATTTGCTAGCCTCTTCTTCAAATCTGGTGCAAGTGCAGGATTTGTTAAGAATATATCCAGCGACCGAATAACTCCTTTTCGCTCAATTTCTCTGAATGCTGATGTCAAACCACTTACAATCATATCTCGACGAGTTATGTCATTAGTGTCCACAAGATTAAGTAGGAAGTCAAGTAAAGAGTGAGTGATGTGTGGATACTGCGGTATCGACCATACCATCAAGAGAGCAGCAGGTTCAACATTCATAATATTATCAATTCTTTCGTCGAAAAAGAGCCAGTCGTAAAACAGAGCCAGATTAACACTTCGTTCGATGTGATGATTTTGCCTGCACAGTTCTAAAAGCCAACCTATAATAGCCCATCTTGGCATGATCTCTGATCTGATGATTTCGTTAGTTGGGTGAATAACACAGCAAATGAATCGCACTATGTCGATCAAAAGCGTTTCTTTTTCAGGACCCAAGAGAAACTTCTTCAAGAACCATATCTGATGCCGCTTATGGCTTCCCAATTTCACATTTCCAAGCAAAAACCTTAATTGGGTTTCCATCTCAGTAGTGATTCGGAGAAGGAAGTATCTACTTGAAGTCTTTGAATGGTATATCTCAGAGCATTGGTTTGACACCAAACCGTTCCATATCTCTCTGAATTCAGAGATATGAGACAGATCCTGCAACAACCGGACAAGATCCCTTCCAATCTTCAAACACAAATGCAGCTGCTCTCTAAACATTTTGACACATAATTTGATCTCCAATCTCTTCACATTCTCCAGTTTCGCAACGCCTAAAACCCTACAATGATCCGCTAACAACCGAAGAAAACTATACAAAGCACTAGTCAGCAACAAGGGAAAATCTTCAAGCAAACAATCCCATTTATCAAGAAACAAACTCACCAATTCAGAACAAAGCCAAACATTCTGATCACCATAATCCCCACTCCCAATTCGTCGCAACAAAGACACAAGTAAATCCTCAAGTCCCACACTTGAAACATCAATCATCTCCTTCGTTACCCAAAGAAGCTGAATCTTAGCGGAATCAACAAGCTTAACATACAATTCAACAACGATTCCAACAAGCAAACTAGTGAAAAACGCATACCCATCAGTGATAATAGCATGTAAGTGCTTGATGTGGGTCTTAGAGGAATTGGGTTCGCATAAAACGCCATAGACGATGGCTTTACTGAGCTCAAGATACTCTTGTGGGTCTGGGATTTCTAGGGAGAACGGAGGACGTAGTTTCGGCTCAAGACTCTCAAAGGCTTGACGTAGTGATAGTTCGAGCTGGTTCTCAACTTCGTGTAGAGAGACTTGAATCAGTTTCGACACAATAATGCGGTTCCCGTTCTCCATTGTCCCACTCTAAACAAGAGACGACTAAAGACTAAACACGATTTTGCAATTGAAATTAGGAAATCAAGGCAACTAAGAAATCGAAATCGAGCGATCCTACCAACGGAAAACTAAAGACCAGCCTTAGACGATCAAGAGACGGACTTTGTAGCTTTCGGCTTTCCACTGCCTGCGCCGGAACTCATCTTTTCTTTACCAAATTGGAATCGAACCGAACCTAATAATCATAAAAACTCGATACCCAAAAAATCCGAAAATCCGAATGCCCAGATCTGATACCCGTACCTTTATTAGAGTGAATTGGCTAAAATTCACTCTAAAATGTCTTTCCAATAAGTCGGTGGACCAATTCACTCTAACATGTATAGCTCTTAACAAGTTGTACATATGGAATAAAAAAATCTGAAATTAGCGAAACATTCAATAGACTAAGAATTTAATAAATTATGAATGTATCGAATTTAACAAGCTTAACAGAATTTGTTTTTTACACGGTTTTAAGAACACTCCTACACATAGAAACATGAGATTATAACACTGCAATGCAAAAAAAAAAAACACAATGCTTCCTCGAGTAGTAAAAACCAAACGAAATAAATCTTTATTTCTATTTTTTTGCCTGCTTTTTTTCCTTTTTTTCGTTTTTTTTTTCGATGAATGAATAGAGTTACACGTGAAAAAAAATTTAAAAAAGAAACAAAGAAACAGTCCATGGAAATCGAGAGACTGTTGGTAATGAACATTTCATTTACAAGCATTTACAGAAAAAGATGGTAAAAGGGAATTGATTTTAAATGTTTTTTTTTTCAGGATATTAAGATCATCAGTAAGTTGCAGCAACCGGGATTAGTAAGTGAACCATTCTCCATTAGAGCTTTGACCATAATTTAACTAAACTCAACCTGCAATACATCCAAAAATGTTGATGATGCGGTAATACCGTTAGAAGAGGTTCCATTTTCATCGAAAAAGTTACGGGCTATGGGTTGGATTCTTCTTACCTTCTTCGGAGAAAGCGAAAACACCACCAAGCATGTCGTCGTCATCATCATCGTCATCGAGTTTTCCATCAGATGGAGCATCCTTATTCTCTGCTTCTGTAGTAGTTTCACTGGGGACCACCTCCTTGAAAAACTGCTCGAAATTAGGGGAGCCATCTATGGGTCCTTCACTCTCATCTGCTGCATTCATGCTCATATCAGAACGGTTAGAACTTACATTTGAAGCTCCACTTGTCCCGCTGCTGTTTTCAATTCTTGTTTCAGCGGGCAGGGAGGCATTCTTTGGCAAGAGATGAGCGCCGTCTATATAATCAGTGTCTTTAACAGCAGAAGAAATGGAAACTACAGGTTGTTTGAATGTTACAATTCCGCTATGAGGATTTTGGTTTGGAGTTAGTGCAAAATGGGCACTTCCTCTTCCTTCCTCATTCTCGGGGTAAGCTATACCTGCTAAAACTTCAGTTTTAAGATCTGACAAATGTTATAATGCATTGATAAGCAAGTAAATTTGCTTACCTTTGAATGGATGAATTTCTTTAACTTGTCCGGGATCAGAAAAAGAAGAAGAATCTGAATCTCTTTCCCCAGAAAATCCTCTGCAAGCATAAGAAGGAACCACTTCCCAATTGGATCATCGACAGACGCAATTTATAAGATTATATGCAGTTAGCGAGGTAACTTACCTGTTGCGCATACTGGAATACACACTCTGAAAATTATCATAAACTGGCAGCAGATCCTTACGCCTAATATCAACCTCATTTGCAGATACTTTCTCGATTTCTGTCTCCCCGCCACCTTGATGCAAATTCAGGTTCTTGCCATCAGTGTCTGGTGGAAACATTGGATAGAAAGATATCTGGAATTTATAAAATTTAAGGGAGTGTCAGCCATTGGACATTCTATATAGTAAGAAGACATGACCAGATGTGTTTTATCGTGGATAGAAAGGAAACAGAAAAGTAGATGGTACCTCTGAATTTTGCCAGATTGGTTTTCTTCCGGAGTTTATCAGCACCTCTGCATTGGCAAGATAAACATGGTGTTTCTCCAGAGGCTTCGTTAGATCTTCACTATCAGAAGTATCAAAGGTTAGCTCTCCAATTTTTCGTCCACCATAAGTAAGCCCGCATATGTTCTCCTCTCTCTCTGGCCAATCTGCTCTTCGACAGACATCCCAACACTGAAATGGTTCAACTTTCACTCTCAGTTCCTCTTCAGAGGTCAGCACAGAAGTTGCTACAATTCGCGTATTGCTCTCAGCCTGGTCTCCTCCAAGAGATGGAATGAGTTTGTATTGAACTACATGACCTGATGGTGTGTAAACCAGTAAATAGTCCAAGGCATTAGCTGACGACTGCAATTCATGTGGCACGGATTGATGGAAAACAGCTGCAAGACAGCCAGAGGGGAAGGATGGTTTTCCTACAACGGAACTTGCAGCATGGAAGAAATTGTTGCATTTGATTCGGCTAACGACAGAAAGAGTAACCGACGCTGGTGGTGGATATGAAAAATGGGTGGTCATAAACGATGGACTCGACCACCACGGCAGGGACAATGTTGGAGAAAGCGTTGGTCCATCAAAATGAGAGTTTCGTATTTCAAGAACATTTTCTCCGCCAAATGGGGACAAAACATAAATATGGCAGGTGCCCTTAGATGAAACAATTGCAATCCACTGACTGTAGCTACTAAAGCAAATATCTTGTATTACCTGTGGGAATATAGCACAGCAACATTTACAGTAACATAAAATGTCGAAATGAAACATAGCTACAAGAGAAAAAGGAATAAGAAACATACAGCTGATGTCATGCCACGATGTAATTTGTAAAGAGGCACATGGGAGGAGCTCCAATCATAGCTTTGAGCACCTGGTCCATTCTTTGTAGGTGACGGCATAATCCGGAAAACGTTAATATTGTTACCATGGATTGAGGCTGTAACTAGTAGAGTGCCACTTGGGTCGAAACAGAGAGCAGAGATTGGACTAGTGTGAGCCCTGAATTGTGCTATAATAGCTCGGGACTCAAAATCTTTGACAATAACCTGCCACCAGTCATATTGATAAGTGGGTTATACTCCTTGTCTTGAGATACACAAGTCTAAAAACAGATTTAAATGACCTCTATCCAAAGTGCAGCACAAAATAAAGACAAAACGTTATAACATATTCACTATCCTAATCTAGATTCTGGGAATACTAAACAAATGGTTTGGGATGTGTTTGACATTCCACAACGCATTCCAACTGGCATATGTTTAACATTCGACAACGCATACCATTCTCAAGTAAACAAACAAAAAAATCAGGTCTCAATATAATCAAAGATAAAGTGCTTTCTCTACAAGACTAACCATTCCAGCAACATCTGACTCTGCTGAATGAGATGCAAGCCGACCAACTTTCCAGCCAGGACTGGAAGAAAGAGAAGGACTAGGACCGTCATGCTTGAGATCTTGACAGTATTTGGATAAAGTTTTGTAACCCTTGTCACCCAAATTGAGTAATCCAGCTGCCAGATGCTTACTAGATTCCATGGCGTATCTTGCCACTAGATTACCATTGCTTGGCGAGGTAGATGGACTGACGCCAGGAGGAGTAACATTCTGAGGGCTCAGACGACCTATACTAGATGACAAAGGACTATTGGAAGCATAAGCTAACCATCTAGGTCCGACAGCCATTGGACCATATCCGACATTAACCCCAGATATCCCTTGGTTTCCAAGCTGGGGTACAGGATACGAGAGGACGCTGAATTTGTTTTCAAGAGTTAGAGCATCAAAACAGTATATCTGCAATAATATGGAAAAGCATTAATAGATGCCTCCCTCAATTAACAGAACAGTCTAAAAATATACTAGAATATGCATACTCAAATGAAAGAAACTCTCTAGCAAGCAGATCACCGTGCTACCACAAAGAAAAATGTGTACTCCATGTAAAACAGAGAGCACGAAACGCTAACCTGTGAACCAAGGCCAACAGCTACAATCCGAGGACTGCATCTGACCATATAGACAGTAGATCGGAATCTCAAAACATGAACATAGTTGTGAGATCTAAGTGAATAGAATCGCACAACTGTGGGAGAGAGGGCAAGAAGATCCTCATGACCATTTTTAATCGATCCATCTCTGCCAGTGACAATAGGACTTGAACCCTTGGCCTCATCAGCAACTGCTAGAAGTATAGGATGTGATGATCTAAATCCTTCAATTCCATCACATTTAGCAGGTAGGGGCTGCATCTGTAAAAACGTAACCGGATCATCCCGCCTCGACACAAATTCACTGACATCACTTGCATCATCGATATCAAGGACTTGAAACCCGTTGGTATACCCTAGTAAAAGAACGTTCTTGAAGGAAGATTCACTTGTGTGCAATCTATCAAAGGATGACCACAACACCTGCTTAACCAAACAAAATCTTAAGCATACTGTTTTGCATCAACCAAAACGGGAATCACATTCAGAAACAGATTAGTACAACACGAGTTAAAATTTGATCGAAATCTAAACCAGTATTCATCAACAACATTCGAAAGAAACAGTATTTGCTTATACCATGGTTGGATCCATGAGCTAGCTCATCTATAGATCTGTAACAAGACATATAAAAAATCCTACGAAATCACTTTCATTTGGGAAAACACAGAAACCATCTCAAAATCTGTCCTTTCTTCTACCACGGAGCAACTAAACCCACTACAGATCTCTAACAAGCATTACAACTAACAAAACTTGTAGAATTTTCAAACTTCAAAACTCTTCATCGCCATGATCATTCATTTCTCGTAGTAGTCAAACCTATCTTCTGAAAAAACTCAAAAATTCCTAAATCTGATCAAAACCACATAAACCCAATTAGAAGATGAATCAAATTACAAAAAATAAAACAAATACAGATCAAATTTCAACAAGCACTAAATCAAAAACCCCCAAATTCCAAATCCAAAATCACGAATTGGGGAAAAAAAAATCAAATTGAGCCTAACCTGATCCTTAAGCTCCTGCGAATCTGCAGAGAGTGAAGCAGCGACGGAAGCGCTAGCTGAGCGAACACCAGAAGAAGCAGTTCTGATACAAGTCGAGATGAATTTTAGCGAATTAGGCAAAAAGCCATTAGTACCATTCTTCGTTTGATTATGATTATCTCCGTTGTTGTTGATGTTGACCTTGGAGTTACTCTTCATAGTAATTATAAATTCGTCGTGGAAGAGACCACCGGAGATACACCGGAGAAGAAACAACGATCGGAAACAGCATAAGCCGGCGACGATTACGAAGAAGAAAGGTTAATAACTAAAGAGATCTTTTAATTCTAGAAACTGTAAAGCTTCACCATTTTTTCTAAATTGGGTGTAGCGGTGGTGTGTTTTTGACCTTAAAAAGAAGAAGACGAAGCGAAGAAGAAGAAGAAGAAGAAGATGATGAAGAAGATGAAGAAGAAACGGTTCTTTGCTTTTTTTTTTTTTTTTTTTTTTTTTTTTTTTTTTTTTTTTTTTTTTTCTGTTTGTTTGATTTTTTTGGGTTTGCTTTTTGTTTTGTTCTTTGGGCCTTTGTGGCTTTTAAGTTTTGGTTAAAAAAATTTATTTTTACTTTTGTAAAAATTAAATTAAAATTAAAATTAAATTAGATAGTCGACTTCGTAAAATGTCCAGTTTTCTTCGTATGAAATAGCGAATATTTGTCTTGCAGGCATAAGTTTGGAAAAGACTCAAAGGTTTCATTGTCTTTGGTGTTAAAATCCAGGTAGAAACTATACTTCAAGTTTGTGAAAATCAAATTAAAGTCACTGTCCGGTTAAAAAAAAATAATAATAATAGAGTTACTATAGTGTTTGGCGTCTACGGGTGTTTTAATTGCTGTGTAAGCAAAACAATTTTTGTATTTTCTCATAATGCTCACATCATTATTTACTAATATGGCACATTTTTTTTACCCGAAATATGCAATAATTAATAATCTCTTTCAAAAATTGCACTAAATTTAAGCAGCTATGAATCTATTTTATAGTTTGATAAAAGTGTAGAGATCGTGCATAATTGCTCCATATTCATTTATTATACAAGTAATGTCATATACAATTGAATATAGGTTGGTACAAAGAACATATATTTAAGAATATTCATAACTTATCCAAACACGTTTCCTCAAGATAGATGACTTCTACAAGATCTAGAAACCATGCTCGCGGTGGTTTGAAAATTGAAATCATCATGTTGATCAGTAGAGATAATCTGAGAGATACATAGCATGCCACCTTAGGCTTGTTTCTCGACAAAATGACACTACAGACAGGAAAATGAGGCATTTATAGCGGTGCATTATAGAGTTTTTTGTTATTTTGCTATGATTTAGTTTTTAATAGCGTTTGTTATTTTGTAAACGCTATGAAATTATCGGCTGTATTGATTAAAAAAATGGTAACGCTTAGAATACATAGTATTAATATTTTAAAACGCTATCTAAGTTGAAAGCAGGAAGACAAATTAATAAACTTATTTGCCCCGCTTAACACTTAGTGAAATTTTCAGAATCCCTCCATTCTCGTTCCCTCTCATCTCACTCAGAGAAATTCATCTCCTCTCACTCTCCCGCTAGTTTCACTTTCAGATTTCGCATCTTCTTTGATTTCTCAAACTCCTCTTCTATTCTCACTCTCCTCCTGCTATCGTGCACATCGATTTCCAAAGCTGTCTGTTTCCTAATCAACCTCGATTTGTCAGAAGCAAAACTTTTCGATTGAAGGTTAGCTTTAATTTGGTTCTGGCTGCTCGATGTCATAGATATTTAGGGTTTAGAAACTATTATCGCTGGTTTACAGACATTTTTGAGAAAAGGGTTTGCGAAATTTTAGGGTTTTCGTTTCAATTTGGGGCTAATTTCAGAAGGTCATCGTTTCAATTAGTGGTTTCGATTTCGGTTTACGATTTAGTTTTGTTTGTACCAATGAGGGGCTAATCGACATCGATTTCGTTTGTTTCACTATTTATGGGTTTGATTTCACTGTTCTTTGATTTCACTTTGGTGTGGGAGCTGTTGCGGTGTTGTAAAATGGACAAGTCATGGGTTTGGCTTCCGAGGTATGGACTTGTATTTTTAATTTTGTCAAAATCTTGCACACAGCTTAGAATCTAATGCTAATCGAAATTTGAATCTTTTGGTAAATGACAGGGCAAGCGTTGAGTATGAGGAAGGTGCACGTGTTTTTGTGTTTGCATCAGCAAAGACGTTGGGTAATCCTCTGCAGATGTTCTGCCCCTGTATGGATTGTCGGAATGTGTGTCATCAAGATATAAACACAGTCCTGGATCATTTGGTTATTCGTGGTATGGATCAAAAGTATAAAAGGAGTGCTTGCTAGAGTATTCATGGAGATATAAGGAGTGAGAAGACAGTTGATGAGCAACATGGTGACTTAGAAGCGTATGAGTTGTTTAGATCTGCTTTCTTTGACAATGAAGACAATACACAGTTCTCGAATAAGAATGGAGAACCGCCTGAAGTATTTGAAGAAGAATCCGAGTTTAAGAAGAAATTAGAGGAGCAGAAACTCCCCTCTACTCGAGCTGCCCAAACTACACCAAAGTTGCAGCAATTATGGGTCTATACAGCATTAAAGTTAAGAGTGGAATTTCAGAGAATTTCTTTGATCAGATTTTGACTATGGTTCATTACATGCTTTCTGAAGGTAATGTGCTTCCAAAATCCACAGCTGGGATAAAAAAATTCTTGAAGGTCTTTGGTTTTTGTTATGAGGTTATTCATGCTTGTAAGAATGACTGTATTTTGTACCGGAAGCAGTATGAGGAGATGAGTAGCTGCCCAAGATGTGGTGCTTCAAGATGGGAACTTGAATAACATTCTGGTGAGACAAAGAATGAGATTCCAGCAAAGGTTCTCAGGTATTTCCCGATCAAAGACAGATTCCAGAGGATGTTTAGATCAAAGATAATGTCTAAGAATTTGCAATGGCATTTCAGTAATGCTTCTGAAGATGGAACAATGAGACACCCGGTGGACTCATTGACTTGGACGCAGGTCAATGCTAAATGGCCACAATTCGCATCTGACCCGAGAAACCTTCGGCTTGGTATATCTACAGATGGGATGAATCCCTTTTCTATCCAGAACACAAAGTATAGCACATGGCCAGTGATGTTAGTCAACTACAACATGCCTCCAACTATGTGTATGAAGTCAGAGAACATAATGGTAACCCTTCTGATTCCTGGACCAACTGCACCCAGTAATAACATCGATGTTTATCTTGCTCCTTTGATTGATGATCTGATTGATTTGTGGAATGAAGGTATCCATATATATGACTCATTATCCCAGGAGAATTTCACACTTAGAGCTATAGTGTTGTGGAGTATCAGCGACTATCCAGGTTTGGGGACCTTGGCTGGATGCAAAGTAAAAGGGAAACAAGCATGTAATGTATGTGGAAAGGATACACCATATAAGTGGTTGAAGTTCAGTCGAAAGCACGTCTATTTGGGCAATAGGAAACGACTCAGGCCTGGGCATCCTTACCGACGCCGGAGAATTTGGTTTGACAACACTGTGGAGGAAGGTACTGCTAATAGAATTCAAACAGGAGCTGAGATATTTGAGCTACTAAAGGATTTTAAGAATGCATTTGGAAAACCTTTGGAGAAAAAAAAGCAAAAGGAAAAGATCAGGTTTGGTTGAAGATGAGAAGCTAACCCTTGAAGAGTATGAAGAAGAGACTGACCAATGGAGATGGAAAAAAGGTCTATTTTATTTGATTTACCTTACTGGAAGGTTAGTATTCTGTCTATATAGGTATTTATAAAGTTACTTTAAACTGTTTATCATTTTCTAAACATTTTTCTCTTTTTTGTTTTATGATTTAAAATATGCCGGTGCGTCACAACATAGACGTAATGCATGTGGAAAAGAATGTGTCTGACACCATTCTTTCCATTTTGATGCACAATGCTAAGTCTAAAGATGGTGTTAAAGCACGACAAGATTTGGAAGATATAGGGATTAGAAGAAACTTACACACACTGAGCTACGTGGGAAAAAAATGTACTTACCTCCAGCTGCTTATTGGCTGACCAAGGAAGAGAAGAAGAGATTTTGCAAGAGGCTTTCTGAATTCAGAGGACCAGATGGGTATTGTGCGAATATCGCCAATTGTGTCTCACTTGATCCTCCTTTGATTGGTGGTTTGAAGTCTCATGATCATCATGTTCTGCTCCAAAACTTGTTACTTGTTGCATTGAGAGGATTGCTGCCAAAAGGACCAAGGACTGCAGTTAGTAGGTTATGCAACTTCTTCAGTAGATTATGTCAGCGTGTAATTGACCCCGAGAAGCTTATAACACTGGAGTCTGAGCTTGTTGAGACGATGTGCCAAATGGAGAGGTTTTTTCTTCCATCTCTTTTTGATATAATGTTCCATCTCCCTATACATCTAGCACGAGAGTGTCGTCTGGGTGGGCCGGTACACGTAGTTTTTTTGGTTTTTCTATTTTGATATTATATTTAATGTAACCAAAGATATGACGATTTTATTGTCTAACTGACACTTAGGTACATGAAAACACTAAAGTCGTATGTTAAGAATTATGCAAGGCCAGAAACATGGATGGTAGAGGGCTACTTGGCAGCTGAAAGTATTGCTTTTTGCTTGGAGTTTCTGCAGACATCAATACCTGTTCTAGAGTCTGCAAAACGTAATGAAGATGTGGATTTATATGAGCATTTACTTGAAGGTCGTCCAATTCATAAGGCTAAAGAAGTTACACTATCTGATAAAGAGCGTGACATTGCTCACAGATATGTGTCAATGAATATGGCAGTTGTAAATCCATATGTTGAGTAAGTTGTGATTGTTATTTATTAATTGTTATTTCATTTAAGATTGTTTATTACTTTCACTATCTGAATATTTACTCTTTGGATTGTTAAATTAGTTTGCATCTTGAAGATTTGCAAGATAAGGATGTTCGCTGCAGAAGAAATCAAACTCTTTTATGGAAGTTACATGGGGAACGGTTTTTACAGTGGCTAAAAGAAAAGGTATAAACAAAGTTGCAGATATATCTCTTTCTCTGTTACTAAATAATATTGATATTAACACACTCTCTGAATCTTGTTTTTTGTTTTCATCAGATCCCTACTAAATCAAAGGAACATTCGACAAAGCTGAGATGGTTAACATCTAGTCCAAGACATAATGCTCAGACGTATAAGGGTCTTATCATCAATGGACATCAATTTCACACCGAAGACTTAAAGAAGAAGACTCAAAACAGTGGAGTAGCATATGAAGCACTAACTATGTGTAGATCAAGTGCAAAAGATACTAATCAAGTGGTAGACGTAGTTTCTTACTTTGGAGTGATACAAGAGATAATAGTATTAGACTACCGCATGTTTTAGGTTCCATTATTCAAGTGTAAGTGGGCCAACAAAGGGAATGGTCTGAAGGAAGAAGATGGTTTTACGCTTGTGAACTTCACCTTAAACCAAGCAGCATTCCTCCAAGATCCATACATTATGCCTTCTCAAGCAAAACCGGTGTTTTACTCCAGAGAAGATGATTCATCACCTTGGTTGGTTGTTATGAGGGCGCCACCAAGAGGGTATCATGAGTTAGAGACAATTGAGGAGTCTGTTACTGCACCATTACCCATCAAAGACAATGATGATTTGGGGAATGAATCTTCTGATGATGAGAGTTTCTGTGTTAGGGCTGATTGTGAAGGGGTCTTAGTCATTGGTTAATTGTGCTATGATTACTAGATAGTTTATTAATTTCTAGACAGTTAGTGGTCCAGTTTTTATTACTAGCTAGCTATTAGTTTATGATGGTTTACTATAGTTTCAGGTGAAACAATATGAAGCAGAAAACTGATGTAGCTACACATCGCAGTAAGCATCAAAAAGGTGAAGATGCAAGTGTTGAGTCACTGAAGACTCAGTGCAGACGCAAAAAGCTTGTTATGGATCCCAATGTGGAAACAGAAGATACAGAAGTTAGAGAACTAGAAGTTCAAGAAGAAAACGATGATGATGTTAGAGAACCAGAAGTTCAAGAACCAAGTGTAGAGACGACTCCCAATGTGGAAACAGAAGATACACAACATTCAACTGAAGCAGGTGAAACTGAGCAGCCACCTACAAAAACAAAGAGACGAAGGGGTTTAACTAGGATGAGCAAAGTTGCTAAAAACCATGATGACAAGATTGAAGTTGAATTTATATCTGTCGGTGAACATGTTGGCGTTGGATCTGTAACACTTTCGTCATTTCTTGGTGTTCTTGTGAGAGAGCATGTACCAGTACTTCTTGGAGATTGGAGGCACCTTGATGAACAAACAAGAGATAGAATGTGGGAGCAGATTCAGGTACTGTTTAACTTCTGAAACTATTGTTTTAAATTATAATATTGTTTTTAAGTTCTAAAACTACTGTAGGCGAGGTTCACTTTGACAGAAACATGGCAAAAAGAAAGTGTGTTTAAGCAGATGGGGTGTATATAGAGGTCTTCAAAGTCAAGACTTGTATCTCTTGTGCGTGCTATAGGGTGTAAGGAACAACTTATTAACTTAAAACCAAGCAATGACAAATTTAGGGAGCTAAGGAGAAGTCAGATTCCCCATACCACTAGCCGCAAAGGAATGGTTCGCTTGGCTCATAAAATGGTATGTTTCTGTTAATTTTATTATAATCTATAAGTCAAAAGATTAAATAAAGATTGCAGGAACTAGTAATATGTAATATGCTTTTGTTAATTGTAGAAAAAGAAGAGTTCAGACCCCACAAAAATGACTAGGAGTAAGGTTTGGGTAGCAGGACACACACATTCAGATGGGAGACCTGTGAGGCCAGAGTTTGAAGAAACTATTGTAAGCATTCATAATCTTTTTAGCTAGTCTCTTATTCGTTTAGGTTCTACTAATTGAGATCACATATTTGAAATCAGGAAAAAATCAAATCAATTGACAGTGAAATGGAATCCACTGCCAGTATGAGTGTTAAAGATGATGCTGTGAGTCAGGTCTTAGCCAAGACAAACCAGGAAGAATTAGAGGAATGGGCAGAGGGGTAACTGCTACCAAGCTAGCTAGCATTCATGCATGCTAGAGACTCACATGTACAGAAGCTTGAAGCTAAACAAGCTGAATTGGTGGATGTAGTTCGTGGTTTGCAGGATCAAGTTCGTGGCTTAACTACATCGAAAAACGTAAGTTAACATCAAGTCTGTTCTTCTAAGTTAGCAATTTGAATCATTGTTGTTTAACTTTTAATTTTTCTTTTCTCCCAGAAGCAACGTGATGATGTCTCTAATTCTGAGGTTAGTGATCTTTGCAAAGGAGGACCTAGGTGTCAGATTTTAGACTAGTGTTCATCGGATGACGTTGTCATCGGAGAAGGAGAATTCTGCTCAGCTGAGCCAACATACAAGATTGAACGCATTCCACTTGGTCCTAATGCGACTGCTATTTTTGTTAAGTCAGTTATAGATGAAGAAGCATCTGTCTGGAGGCCTACGTCAACTGTGACAACAATTGGCCAAGCTGTTGGATTAAAAATTGCATGGCAATTTGATAAGATCATTTTGGATGAGATGGACTCTTCGGCGATTAATAAGACTTTTGATTCATCGGTAACAGTTTAAATATAATGTTGTAAATTTGTAAGTTGCTGAATCATGTTGATAACTAATCTACTGTTGGTTTTGTTTTTAAACATCACTCTGTAGGCTACAGATGCAAAAGAGGATAAAATCCTCATCTATGATTGGTTTAAGGATGATGAAGTTATTGCTGAGGGTCATCTTGGGTCAACTGACCCAAAAACATTGGTAAACAACATTCCTCTTGGTCCAAATGCTGCTATTGTCAAGATTGATAGGGTACTTAATAAAGATGGATCTCTATGGAGACCAAATGAGGAAATGCTGGTGATTGGTGGTGCACTTGGTGAGAACATCGCTTGGCCTATCCATAAGATCTCTATGGCTAATATACAAGCATCACCTGGGATATCAAAAAGTAGATCACCTGGGGTAAGACTCTAAACCTTCTTAGCTTTAAAATGTTGAAACTGATAAATTTTCTTCTGTGACTGAATGATTTGTTGTTGGAATTGATTTGTGATGAATGGTCTGAAATTTTCTTTGTAGAGTTTTAGTCACAGCTCCAACACCAGCAAGAATGAGAAAAGGAAATGCATCCTCATAGATTGCAAAGGATCTGGGAAAATGGTTGCAGATGGTCGAGTTTTCTCAACAAATCCAGAAGATGTAGTTCATCATGTCCCCTTGGGTCCCAATGCAAGCAAAGTATGGGTTGATGTTCTTACTATTGAAGATGCACCACTTTGGAGAACAAATACAGAACTTAAAATCATTGCTGATGCTTTGGGCAGTATAGTTGCTTGGCCAAACGACAAACTTGTGTACTTTGAATAAGTGGTGTAGTGTTTGTGTTTGAACATGTATTTTGATTTTAATAAAACATCTTCTGATTTATGAATATTTGTTGGTCTAAGAAATTGTATTACACAGGTCCTCATTGCAAAAAATAGATAACAGATCAATTCATCGCAAAACTAAAATGATACAATATAGGTATCAATTATGACGTTAAATAACAAAACAATAACACACAAAAAAACGCTATTGCATAAAATACAATTGCATATAATAAAACGCTATTGTAAAAATAACTTACATAGCATAACGTAAAACCGCTATGATAGCTCGCTAACCTATTATCGCGACCGCAGATATAGCGTTTTTAAATACGCTGCAATATAGACACATAGCATTTTTCGGCCGCTATAAATGAGCGATTTTCCTGTAGTGTGATAGTCCAAAATGATATGTTACATCTGACAGTAAAAAACACGAGGACCAAGACACTTGCTATTTTTGAAGATAAACAATGTACGGTTTCAGTGAAGAGTAATCATCTTTTTTCACCGGTCCAATATGTGTCTGAGTATGCATGAAAATTGACAGGATACAAAGCAAACAATAATATTTTTGTAAACGAAAGAAAAACTTGATATTATTCGATGTTTTGTTTTAATGTGAATCGATTTATAACACTAAACAATTAATTATATATAACTCATTAAGAAAATATAGGCTATTTGCATCAGAAATTTGTAAAGAAATATTTTATCACATGGTAAACGAATCAGATCGTCACACAATAGTCTCAAGTTTGCGATAGAATTGCGACAAATTTGCGCTACAAAAACCATCGTAATTCCATCACAATTTGGTAAGACAAGTTGGGAGTTTTGTCGCCAGACCTAATGTCTAAGCAAATAAAGTAAATGCAAGTATGATCAAAGCCTAAACAAAGTGAAATGTAATATAAAAGCTAAAATGCAAATGAGGTAAAATAACATGATGATATATGGATAATGGGTTAGGAAACAAGATAACATGATCATGAATGAATTTTAATGGACTAAATGCACTTTAAGCACTTCCCAAGACAATGGGACGAAAACAAGTAGACTAGTCTTCTCTCGAAATGCACTAAACCGTATATTTAGACCAAAAATTCAAGATCAATTTTTGGTATACCATCGCAGCGTCTAAGAAGCTATAGGTTAACTACAAGCAAATTATAATATGAAAGTGAAAAAGTATGGGGAAGATGAGCCAATGAAACAGAATGATGTGTAGAAGCCTTGGAAATTTACCTATTTCATCCATTCACTTGTTGGTTTCTAGATTAAAACTAGAGTATAATTTCTCATTTAGACAGAAGAAAACCATTTTGAAGAGACTCTAACATTAACAAATCTTTGAAAAAAAAATACTGAAACTCTTAGTTGCTTCATCAAAGAATCTGAACAAACACACACTCCATGTTTTGCTTGTTTAGCTTCTTGATTAAGTAGGATCTTTGATTCTTAATCTTGGCTAAGTATCTCTACTTGACCAAAAGTTAGGTTTGTACACTAAACATGACCAATGTAACCAACTTTTTGGTTGAAAATGATTGAATTTGACACAAAATTAAGATTTTGACTTTTATTTATGATCATCGGCTGATTAACATATTTGGTTGATAATAATTCTGGATTATGTCTACACAAGAATATATTGCCTATTCTAAAAGCAATAATTGATATGTTTGTGACTCCATGAGTTATCGAATTTTTTATATGTTTATGGTGTTTGATTTCTATTTCCATGGAAGTTAGATTATTTGTGTCTATGACTTTAACTTGTATAGTTTCATAAAGTAAGGTGAATTTTTGGTTTCAACACACATCTTAGTTGCAATTATTGGTCTTAGTAGTTAAATCTTCTTATGCTTTGAATGAACTTTTATACGTTGCATATGGTCAATATCTGATAACTATTTTACTTTATTCGTAGGCTGGTTGTAAAATGGACAAGTCTTGGATAATAAAACATCGTTTATCTCAAGACTACATAAGTGGAGTCAAAGAAGTTTTGGATTATGCTTTTGGTAATGTTAAGAGACACATCATAAAATATCCTTATCAACGGTGTTGTTTTGTTAAATACAAGCTTAGGATCGAGATTGAGGGTGATTAGTCTGTAATGGTATTTTACCTACGTATACAAATTGGTATCTACATGGTGAATATTAGATTTTCAGGAGCAGACAGTGAGATTAGAACCTGAATCTGATGTAGATCATGTTGAAAACCCGATTATGAGTCTACTTGGCAATATCTTTTCAAGTATGAGTAATAGTTTTAATGAATCTGCTAGTATTCATACGGAGGGTCAATTCAAATCATAAGGAGACATTTGATTAATTATAATCCGATATCGGACTATAATGAAGCTTTATGTGAAGGGTGCCACACGTTCAGCAAGTTATCATTCATGCTCAAGTTGTATCAATCAAATGTATGTCTAGGATAAGTAACAAAGAAATGTCAATGATAATTAATCTCTTGAAAGAAGCTTTTGAGCATACCAAGCTGCCAGATTCGTTTAATGATATGAAGAAGATTATTCGTACGTTAGGATTTAACTATGAGACTATTCATGTGTTCCAATGACTGCATGCTATATTGGGGAGATGATGCATCTAGACATGTGATGAGTCCCATTTTTATCGGTTTTTAGATTCGTTTTAACGCCGAGTCTTGAGTCTTTTTAATAAGAACAAGATGGTTTCAGTGATTTTGCTTTCTTTTCTTTGTTTACAAGTTTTCATATCTGTTGGAGCAAAATGGGAAGTCCTGGAGAGGAAATGGATCATTAAAGTGTCAGGTGAAGTGAAGATTTAAGATGACAACATATCAGTTTATACTTATAATCGATCGATAGTGAAAATAGCAAGAACTGACCGGTACAAACCTGTAACCGATCGATGCTATCATTAATGAAGTTTCCAGGGTTTTTTTTGTATTATAAATTGGTGTCTCGACTTTCCGAGACACCTGAGACGGTCTAGTGCGATTTTGCTTAGTTTTTAAGGTTTAGGGGGAAGATTTATTCTCATACTTTTGTAGAGAAGAATTCTAAACCTTTTTGTGTATTTGCAATTTTAATATAAATTCTATATCCATCTCTTGTTTTGTTTCTCTGTCCATGTGTGAGTAGTTCTTTCATTGGGTATTGGGTTTTCTAAGAGAAATTCATGGTAGATTTATGTTAGGTTGATTTGGGAATATTCAAATAGGTTTGCTATTCATCCTTAATCTATTTTAGTCATTTAGATTATGCTCTAAGTTGATATAATCCGAACACCAAAAGTGTTGTTGAATCAATCGATCTAAGCCTATATGGACAAAATGGCCCTAGCCAATGACAGTTGATGTTATTGCACTTTGTGAACATATCAAATTAGGATCATAATGCTTGTTTGAATTTCTATTGACAAATGGTATTTTAGTTTTTAGGCATTGCATAGATAGTTATTTCAGACGAAAGTAGATTAACTTTACATTGATAAACCGAGTTCGAGAATGATAGTTAACGCATTCCCATTTTTATTTTTATTTACTAGTTTGCCTTTATCGTGTTTAATTCCTCTGCTTCAGGTTTATACAATTAAGGAGCAAAGGTTATTCTGATTTGCTTGGACTCGACAACGAGGGATTAACACGACTTGAGCGTCAGAACAGAAAGGGTTAGAACAACAAGATGGGCGAAAGTTTGAATGCTAAAAATGTTAATCATTGTCTAGATTACGATCAAACTAAGAAAGTGACAATTAACAGTGTGGAGACCGATAAGATCAAGAAATTGAAGGAGAAGGTCGATTTCTTTTTGGAGTCTAATCAAAGAGGAGTGAATGTGTGTGGAGAAGATGCAGAAATGTATCAAGATGTCTTTGAGTTTGTAGGTTTGGTGAAGATCTCTGCAAGCTGATCAAATTTTTTTGTGTAAGTAGGAGTGATGATTCCAACTTTAACTTTTCCATGGATATGATGACATTCGACTTTAATATGGTTGGTTCGTTCATGAAAGACTGAGTTGGAGGAAATATGAATTGTATCATGATTATCACAATGCATGGTAATAGGTTACGGAGTTTTGATTCTAATATCCAGAAATAACGCCTTTAGCCAGAAAATCTTACTTGTTGTATTCACTTTTAGCACTTGACCTTGAAACCACCTTATGCTTCTTACTCTTCCAAAAAGTGACAAGGTTTTCACCAACATACATGCAATAGCTTGAGGTTGATTTTATATTCATCTTGTCTCTAGCCCACTCCAGATCATAATAGCCAACAACTTCGGTAAGTAAATTCTTTTGCATCCATATTCCTTTGTCTGATGTTCTCTTCAAGTCCTTGAGGATCCGTTAAACCATATTCCAATGAGGAATGGTTGGTGCTTGCATATGTTGGCTAACCTATCACAAGAAAACTTAAATCAGGACGAATAATTTTGAGGAAAATGAGCTTAACCACAATTCTTTGGTATTACCCAATGTTGCTTAAATATTCTCTCTCAGGTTCCTCCTTCCTACATTCTTAATAGCTATATTTGATAAGAGTCTTTGCTAGTTTGGATCCACGCTTTCTTTTGCGATTAAAATAATCTTTAATCAAAACGACATACTTTTATACCAAAAAAGTATTTACTTCACCTAAATCCCTAATATCAAAGGTAGTGTTTAAGAAAAACACTTTGTATTTAGAATATATTCCTTATCATCACCTGAAATGATAATGTCATCCACATAACAAAATTATATTATTTTTCTTCTTTGTAATCGACTTCAATCGGATGATATTAATGTCTTTGGCTAAAACCATTTGTTAGAAATAGAAGATGCTGATCAATCACTTCCAATCAAACGTTACATCTTATTTAAATCAGATAAGAAATATTTATACAAATAGATATTCCATGTAGAAACTTACGTTGATATTTCTCTTGATACGATTAACTATAATGTATAGAATGATAGAGACTTGCTTGTAGCAATCTCCTAAGAAAGAATTTCGTCTCTACTATTGCGTACGTAGACTCGTAGACGTCTATCTTGTAGGATACAACTATCAAACTCCGTATAGCACACCTTACGAAGTTTCTAGCAAACTATACTTTGTGTTTCTCAGAAGAAGAGAGGAAAGTTGAAAAAACCTATCTGAAAATGAATCAGACAATTTATATATATAATAACCCGAGAGGTGTATTTCCCAACCAATACATGTGTTAGAAGAAGGTGTCTTTCCAAACCAAGTGGTGCCTTCTCCAAACAACACATATGTTAGAATATATCGTGTCTCTCAAAAGTGTCAGTTATTGTTTTTATCAGTTATTATTTTTTATTAATTAATAAATAACATTAACTGAAATTGATAAAACTCCAACAATACCCCACATTTTATATTCAAACTGAAAAATACCCCACATTTGAATAGAAATAAGTTTCAATGGTTTCTGAGAAAATAGAGTCAATATGCATCGGAAAAGGTGCCTTTTGGACTTGAACCTTGCCTTGTAACCAGTTATCGGATTTACTTTGTGGGTAATGAACATCAGTCTTGAATTAACCATGTTTTGTAGTAAATCAAAACAATACCTGAAACACATATATCATCTTCACATTTTCAGTTTATACGGTTGAGCTCATTTTGGTCCTGAACTTATCCCGACTTCGTGAGAGCTCTAGAAAATATAGCCATATCAATTCTCATAGATGCGACCCGACATCACTCTCATATAGGTAACATTAATTAAAGATAGTCGGCTCTATCTTACTTTTAAAAAGCTATTAATGTTTTTAAGAATACAATATTCATCCTTAATCGTCAACAGAAACACAATTTGACTTCGTAGGAACGGAACTGAAAAATGTGTGTTATTTTCCTTTAAGTCTTCCTCAGTTAGTTTGCATATTGAACCTATACCATGGGATCTCCAATGTTGCAAGGTTAGGTTTCCGCCAAGTGATGACTCATTGTGTTGGCTTGAGACCCATTCCCTCGAAGTAAATACGACTTGCTCTTTAGGTAGGCCTTTAGTCAAAAGATCATCCAGATTTTCCTTTGATATAATATAATCCAAAGTTATCACCCCATTGGAGAGCAATTGTCGTATTATGGCATGTCCTCGTCTAATATGCCTTGATTTACCATTGTATATGTTATTTTTACTTCTATTTAAGGCAGTCATACTATCACAATGGATACACAGAGCATTTACCGGTTTCACCCACAACGGAATATCTTCAACAAAATTTCTAAGTCATTCAGCTTCTTCTACAGGTTTATCTAGTGCGATAAATTCAGATTCCATTGTAGATCGTGCAATACATGTTTGCTTAAATGATCTCCACGACACGGCATCACCACCAAGTGTAAATACGTAACCACTTGTGGATTTACTATCTGTACTTCCAGAAATCCAATTTGCATCACTATACCCTTCTAAAACAGGAGGATGTTTTGTAAAATGTAGAACATGATTAATTGTATGCTTTAAGTATCGTAATACTCTAACTAAAGCATGCCAATGTTCCCTATTCGGATTACATAAGTATCGACTTAATCAACTCAAGAAATAAGTCAAATCTGGTCTTGTACAAGTTGAAATGTACATGAGGCTTCCAACGACTTGTGTATATTCCAATTGGGATACACTTTCACCATTATTCTTTGAAAACTTACACGTTGGATCAAACGGTGTAACTGCCGGTCTATCATCATAATGTCCAAATTTCTTGAGGACTTTTTCCACATAATGAGATTGAGTGAGTGAATAACCATTGTTCTCTCGTTTAATTCTTATGCCAAGAATTAAATCAGCCAATCCCATGTCTTTCATTTCAAAATTATCACTCAGCATCTTCTTTGTGGCATTGATAATGTCGTTGCTTGTTCCCATTATCAACATATCACCCACATAGAAACATACAATAATCGTAACACTTTTAGTTGTCTTAATGTAGATGCATTTGTCACATTCGTTTATGGTAAAACCATAAAATTTCATTGTATTATCGAACTTCTCATGCTATTGTTTTGGCGCTTGCTTAAGTCCATACAATGATTTCACAAGTTTACAAAGTTTTGTTTCTTGATCTTTGACTATAAAACTTTCTGGTTACTCCATATATATTTCTTCATCTAATTCACCATGTAAAAATGATGTTTTAACATCCATTTGATGAATTTCTAGATCATATATGGATGCAATTGCTATTAGCAATCTTATAGAAGTGATTTTCGTGACCAGAATACATAACAAAGAAATCAAGACTTCCTTCTGACGAAATCCCTTTGCCACTAGCCTTGCTTTATATTTTCTATGGTTTCATCCGGTCTTAATTTCTTAGCGAAAATCCATCTATGCGCAATTGATTTATTTCGAGGTGGTAAATCAACCAATTCCCAAGTGTTATTATTCATAATGGATTCTACTTCGCTTTGAATTGCTTTCTTCCAATAAAGCGGTTCTAAGGATTCAATCGCAGCTTTATATGTTTGTGGTTCATACTCAATTAAGTATGTCATAAAATCAGTCCCAAAGCTTTTAACGATTCTTACTCCTTTACTTTTCCTTGGTTCATTTTCTTCTTCTTGAATCTTTGAATTTAATGTATCTTCATCACGTACTCTTTTAGTACTTATACATTTAGATTCTCTATAAGGAAATACATCTTCATAGAATGCAGGATCATTTGATTCAATAATCGTATTGACTCGTACTTCAGCATTATTAGATTTATCAACCAAAAATCTATAAGTTGTACTATTTTCCGCTGGACCATTATAGACACAATCCACCGTTTTTGGTCCTACGGTAGTTCTCTTTGGAAAAGGTATTTGAACTTTTGCTAGACAACCCCACACTTTTATATGTTTATATGAAGGAAGTTTACATTTCCATATTTCATATGGGGTTTTATCACATTTTCGAGTAGAAATCTTATTTAAAATTGAATTCGTAGTAAGAATTGTTTCACCCCATAAACTTCGTGGTGCACCAGCATTGTTTAACATAGAGTTCATCATTTCTTTAAATGTTCAGTTTTTCTGTTCAGCGACTTCATTTTGCATTGAAGTATAAGATGCTGTAGTTTGATGAATAATTCCATGTATAGAACAAAACTCTGAGAATTCATTTGATATGTATTCTCCACCACGATCTGATCTAAGAATTTTTATTTTATTTTCTAATTGATTTTCTACTTCAGCTTTGAATTTCTTAAATATATTCAAAGCCTCATCTTTAGTATAAATCAAGTAGATATAACAAAACTTATTACAATCATCAATGAAAGAAATATAATAATTTTTTCTACCAAAACTGGGCGTTGATCGAAAATCACACAAATCACTATGTATCAACCAAGTATCTCATTTGACTTTTCCACCGATTTGTAAGGATGCCTTGCATATTTTGATTCTATGCATACTTCACATTTTCGTTTATGAAAATCATTATGGTTGTATTTGGGTAATAAATTCAAGTTCATCATTCTGTATAACGAACGATAATTTACATGTCCCAATCTTGCATGCCATAAATCACTTGAGTCAAACAAATAAACAGAAGCTGTATTATTATTATTATTAATGATAGGTACAACATTCAGTTTAAAAAGACCATCGTTTAGATAGCCTTTTCCCACATACATCCCACCTTTAGTGAGTACAAATTTATCAGACTCAAATACAAATTTGAAATTTTTGTTGCTCAAAAGAGAACCAGAAATAAGCTTCTTACGAATCCTCAGGCACATGAAGCACATTTGTAAGTGCAAGTTCCTTTCCTGAAGTGAGTTTTAGAACCACTTTGCCTTTCCCTTCAATGTTGTGAGATAAAACAACATTTTTTGTTGCCATCTTTTGAAATCCATTCCTCGAAAGACAAACGGCTTTTCAATGTGATTTTTCACTGTCACATTTGCAGTAGATAGATCCATCTACCAATTTTAAACTGAGAAAAAATTATGTCTTAGATTGTTAGAAATAGAAGATGCAGATCAATCACTTCTAAACAAATATTACGTCTTATTCAAATCAGATAAGAAATATTTATACAAATAGATATTCAATGTAGAAACTTACGTTGATATTTCCCTTGATACGATTAGCGATAATGTGTAGAATGATAGAGGCTTGCTTGTAGCAATCTCTTAAGACAAAATTTTGTCTCTACTATTGTGTACGTAGATTCGTACACGTCTATCTTGTAAGATACAACTATCAAACTCTGTATAACACATCTTACAAAGTTTCTAGCAAACTATACTTTTTGTTTCTCAGAATTAAGAGAGGGAAGTTGGAAAAATCTATCTGAAAATGAATCAGACAATTTATATATATAATAATAATCTAAGAAGTGTATTTCCCAACCAATACATGTGTTAGAAGAAGGTGTCTTTCCAAACCAAGTGGTGTTTTCTCCAAACAATACATATGTTAGAACATATCCTATCTCTCAAAAATATTTTTTATTAGTTATTGTTTTTATTAATTAATAAATAACAGTTATCAAACTCCAAACACCCTTTTGATGACACTTCAAAATGCATTCCGTATAATCCTACTATTTGTTATTGATGATGGCTCTGTTTTTTCCATATTATAATATTAAATATATTGTATTAGAATACGTCTTTTAATAATTCTCTCTTTATCTAGAATTTATCTTATATGAACAATGGCAAATCCAGCATCATGATAGGCAGTCAAGTAAAGATAAAAAGTCACTATCATCTAGGAAAAAAAATTTCGATAAAGGTAACACCACCAATAATTTTGGAACGGCAAAAAAAAAACATCACTTTAGATTGTGAAACCGAAAATAGAAATAATTAACTAATCATGGATAATGCATGTGATACAACCCACTCGATATCATAATTTACAAATATCACCCTCTAAACCAAACTCTTTGATTACGAAAGTGTAAATGTATGATAATAGTTAATGTATCAGAGAAAAAAGTCGTCTTGAGAGATTATATAATTTAAGGAAAAAAACAGGCAGTGGCAGTGCCAGTGGCATCTATGTTGAAGACGTTAAAGATCGCCGAACGGATCACAGTATCACACTATTTTATAGAGCAAGTGGTTTCTTAAATTAATTTTTGTTAATTACAATTAAAAAAGGTAAAATAAATTAGATTTATCTGTAATATAATGACATAAAAACAAAACAAAATTTGAATTGACAATATATATAAAAACATAAATATGTGTTGCTTCCACGATCTATTTCACAAAATTAAAGCAAATATCTTGTATTACCTTAGATGAAACAATTGCAATCCACTGACTGTAGCTACTAAAGCAAATATCTTGTATTACCTGTGGGAATATAGCACAGCAGCATTTACAGTAACATAAAATGTCGAAATGAAACATAGCTACAAGAGAAAAAGGAATAAGAAACATACATCTGATGTCATGCCACAATGTAGTTTGTAAAGAGGCACATGGGAGGAGCTCCAATCATAGCTTTGAGCACCTGGTCCATTCTTTGTAGGTGACGGCATAATCCGGAAAACGTTAATATTGTTACCATGGATTGAGGCTGTAACTAGTAGAGTGCCACTTGGGTCGAAACAGAGAGCAGAGATTGGACTAGTGTGAGCCCTGAATTGTGCTATAATAGCTCGGGACTCAAAATCTTTGACAATAACCTGCCACCGGTCATATTGATAAGCGGGTTATACTCTTTCTCTTGAGATACACAAGTCTAAAAACAGATTTAAATGACCTCTATCCAAAGTGCAGCACAAAATAAAGACAAAACGTTATAACATATTCACTATAGTGTTTGGCGTCTACGGGTGTTTTAATTGCTGTGTAAGCAAAACAATTTTTGTATTTTCTCATGAATGCTCACATTTCTTTACTTTATAGTTAAAACTTGACCATTTCAATACGCAAGAATGTTAATATATTGCTGAGATTGAACCGACCAATGAAAGCAGAGTTGTCCAGCATGGGGAGCACTACCACATCATCATCATCCACATCTAAAGACTGTGGGAGGAGAAAGACCTCTGTGATTATTCGGATGCTACATTGTCAAAGGAGTTGAGAGTCCACAAAGATGAACTTGTAACAGAGGTTGAGTAAATAATAAGTTATTCCTTAGCACAAGGCTAGATGTTGAGAAGCAACGCTGCAGGGCAGGGAAGCTTCCACATAGAAGTAGGCTTCAATCACTTCAGGCCGTGAAATCCAATGCTTTACAGCATAAGAATGAGCAACCTGAGATTCAAGATAGAAAAGAAACAGAGGAGGCCATAAGACAAAATTCAGAGGTTTCATGGTGACAGATGCGTTTGCTAATTGCATATAAAGGTTTCAACAAGGACCATACAAACTCACCGGTTAAGGCATCAATGAGTTGCTTCGAATCAGCTTCAAAGATGACTCTTCTATACCCAAGGGCTACGGTTGTTTGTATATCCCATCTTAGAGCTTCAGCTTATGTTTCAATCACCATTCTTGGTTTGGGAAACATTCTGGCTCCCATCAATAATACTCTCCCTCAGATGATCTCTCAAAACTCCACTCAGAATCCCTTCTGTGAGTCTTTTGCCTAAGTGCTAAGAAAACTCTAACCCAAGAAAAAGGTTTCAGCAAAAAGCAAAGAAGAAGGTCACGAGGAGCTCACGTGACGTCTATACAATTCAACAAAGGACAAAACCCATTCTCCTTTGTCTCCTTACGGAGAACAGAGCATGCGAAAAGAAGATGAGAGTGAGACAGGTTGTCTTGTATATAAAAGGGAGTAAAGCTGAGATCTACAAAAAAAATGAGAGTAAGGGTAAGAGAAGGCCAAGTATAAAGTTGGTCTCTAGGGTTTGTGTAACCAAGTACAGAGCTTTCTAGTGGATTTCCGAGTGAATCTCGGCGAGACGTAGCGTTTCCGGTTTGGAACGTGAACTCGTTAAATCTTGCGTGTCTTTTACTTTCAGTTCTTGTTTTTCAAAGCTAAACACACGAGAGAAAAACATTCCGCCAGTGAGCTGAGAGACAAAAGATCGAACCTTTCTTACAAAAGCTTCAAGAAACCTTCAAGGAATCTTAACACCTTCCTTAGGCCAGGCCCATCCACATTGCATTTTAACCAGTCCGTCGGAGGTGGCTCCCCTTCATTCTTTTAATCAACATTCATCAGCCACTCCATTTTGAATCAGGATATTACAATAATTGTATAATTTCGGATGTGCTTGTACAACGTGGATATCAAATTTAAAACTAATAACAAAGTAGTAGTACTAAATTTTTAAGAGCAAACATTTGTTCCATGAGAGAAAGAGAAAGAGAGAATCACAAAACTATAAAATTGGAGAAAGTGAAAGCTTTGGACAGACTCAATGGACACTTAAAATATTTCTTTTAGATGTGATTCCAATGCTCGCAAGGACGGCAAATTCTCTTTTCTGCAAAATTTAAAAGTAAGATTTTCACATAAATCGAAATAACCACATGGACAAAAATATCCTAATTACTTACCTCAGCATTATTAGAATGTCGCATTGGAGAGTGCATAAAAATTTCGGCCCTTCATTGCGTCTGTTTAGCCTCTCGAAAAGCACGGTATATGTTGGCCTGAGGGCGTGTCCAAGACTCCAGTGAATGCGATTCAAAGGGCCATCGAGATCCGGCGTAGGCGTTTCTGTCTGGCTAATGATCTTGAGTTTGACGTAATGATCAATGAGTTCTCGGACATGAGTCCTGTCGATGTAATACTCTCTGGCCAAGACTAGCAATAACTTCTTACGATCTTCGCATGAGAGACTCAAGTAGGCCTACGCACGTGCAACAAAACTCATCAAACACGACTATATATATATATATATCTGCACACACATCCACATATATATATATATATATGAACAAACACACGATTGTACAAAATCTTATCATTACCGTTCTGAATTCATCGAGAACGGAGTCCAACATCTTGGTTCTACTCATTGAGATAGCCAAGTCCATCTTCTCACGTACTCCATCAAAGTCCCAGCTTTTGAATAATCCTCTTTATTAATTTAAAAGATATGAATTACAACTTCATCATCAGTATTGTTATATTGAGATGGAATTATAAAAATGCAATACCCTTTAGCAATAGGAAGATGAAAGACTTGCGGTGGCTGAAAATTCGAGCTCATACTACATAAATTTAAGAACAACACATATGTTTCAAAAATTGCGGTAATTACTAACTGAATTCAAACCATTAAGTCACGTAAAGACTAAGATAAATCATACTCGAAGACAAGTTCGTATGCCTAAACGATCAAGCCAATATAATTTGAAGGGGAAAAAAGCACACGCGGGGTTCCTATTCCGACATGGTGTTCACAAGAATTTTATGCCTGCTCAAAATACTTATACGTTGATCAATCCACACCAGAAAAAAACAAAACAAACAAAAACAGAGCATATAGGTCGACGAGATGGATCATTGGATTAATTAAATAGGAGTTACGGCTCAACTGCTCCTAAGAAATATGCTAATTCTTTTCTTTTTTTTCTTGTTAAAGGGTTTTTTTTTTGTTAATATATTCTTTCTCTAGATCAAGAAAAATAGAATTATGCTAATTTTCTTCCGTGTTTTACTAAGTCATATAAAGAATTTATTTATGGAAGCCAAAATCTTTGTTGCCTATATTTGGGAAATTGCTCATTCTCACATTGAGGAATAATACTTGATTTACAGCTAAGAAAACGGATCAAGATGCAAATTCTTCTTTAATATAAACATAAACGTGTTCCACGTAAGCGAAGCTGGCACAATTGTAAGTGACCATATTGCGGCAACTGTCATTAACTCATCTTCTATTTATTAAAGAAGAAATATTATAAGAGAATTTTATGCCTGCTCAAAATACTTATACGTTGATCAATCCACACCAGAAAAAAACAAAACAAACAAAAACAGAGCACATAGGTCGACGAGATGGATCATTGGATTAATTAAATAGGAGTTACGGCTCAACTGCTCCTAAGAAATATGCTAATTCTTTTTTTTTCCTTGTTAAAGGGTTTTTTTTTTGTTAATATATTCTTTCTCTGGATAAAGAAAAATAAAATTATGCTAATTTTCTTCCGTGTTTTACTAAGTCATATAAAGAATTTATATATGGAAGCCAAAATCTTTGTTGCCTATATTTGGGAAATTGCTCATTCTCACATTGAGGAATAATACTTGATTTACAGCTAAGAAAACGGATCAAGATGCAAATTCTTCTTTAATATAAACATAAACGTGTTCCACGTAAGCGAAACTGGCACAATTGTAAGTGACCATATTGCGGCAACTGTCATTAACTCATCTTCTATTTATTAAAGCAGAAATATTATAAGAGAATTTTATGCCTGCTCAAAATACTTATACGTTGATCAATCCACACCAGAAAAAAACAAAACAAACAAAAACAGAGCATATAGGTCGAACGAGATGGATCATTGGATTAATTAAATAGGAGTTACGGTTCAACTGCTCCTAAGAAATATGCTAATTCTTTTTTTTTTCCTTGTTAAAGGGTTTTTTTTTTTGTTAATATATTCTTTCTCTGGATCAAGAAAAATAGAATTATGCTAATTTTCTTCCGTGTTTTACTAAGTCATATAAAGAATTTATATATGGAAGCCAAAATCTTTGTTGCCTATATTTGGGAAATTGCTCATTCTCACATTGAGGAATAATACTTGATTTACAGCTAAGAAAACGGATCAAGATGCAAATTCTTCTTTAATATAAACATAAACGTGTTCCACGTAAGCGAAGCTGGCACAATTGTAAGTGACCATATTGCGGCAACTGTCATTAACTCATCTTCTATTTATTAAAGAAGAAATATTATAAGAGAATTTTATGCCTGCTCAAAATACTTGTACGTTGATCAATCCACACCAGAAAAAAACAAAACAAACAAAAACAGAGCATATAAGTCGACGAGATGGATCATTGGATTAATTAAATAGGAGTTACGGTTCAACTGCTCCTAAGAAATATGCTAATTGTTTTTTTTTTCTTGTTAAAGGGTTTTTTTTTTTTTGTTTAATATATTCTTTATCTGGATCAAGAAAAATAGAATTATGCTAATTTTCTTCCGTGTTTTACTAAGTCATATAAAGAATTTATATATGGAAGCCAAAATCTTTGTTGCCTATATTTGGGAAATTGCTCATTCTCACATTGAGGAATAATACTTGATTTACAGCTAAGAAAACGGATCAAGATGCAAATTCTTCTTTAATATAAACATAAACGTGTTCCACGTAAGCGAAGCTGGCACAATTGTAAGTGACCATATTGCGGCAACTGTCATTAACTCATCTTCTATTTATTAAAGAAGAAATATTATAAGAGAATTTTATGCCTGCTCAAAATACTTATACGTTGATCAATCCACACCAGAAAAAAAACAAAACAAACAAAAACAGAGCATATAGGTCGACGAGATGGATCATTGGATTAATTAAATAGGAGTTACGGCTCAACTGCTCCTAAGAAATATGCTAATTGTTTTTTTTTCTTGTTAAAGGGTTTTTTTTTTTGTTAATATATTCTTTCTCTGGATCAAGAATAATAGAATTATGCTAATTTTCTTCCGTGTTTTACTAAGTCATATAAAGAATTTATTTATGGAAGCCAAAATCTTTGTTGCCTATATTTGGGAAATTGCTCATTCTCACATTGAGGAATAATACTTGATTTACAGCTAAGAAAACGGATCAGGATGCAAATTCTTCTTTAATATAAACATAAACGTGTTCCACGTAAGCGAAACTGGCACAATTGTAAGTGACCATATTGCGGCAACTTTCATTAACTCATCTTCTATTTATTAAAGAAGAAATATTATAAGAGAATTTTGTTTATGTGTCAACCCCAAGTTCATTCTCAACCAAAGTTTTGAAATCCGAACCGGATCGATTGGTCGGACCAATCCAACTGGACTCGTTCATCTATTCGAACCTAGGTTGAACTAAAAACCGGATTTGAGTTAAACAGCTAAAACTGATCAAAATCCGTCAACAGCGGTGATCCGGTTCAATACTTTAGTGTTACCGTCCGATTAAAAAAAACCGGATTCTTTTTTACTTTTGTGAAAATTAAAGTCACTGTCCGATAAAAAAAGAGTTAATGTAGTGTTTGGCGTCTACGGGTGTTTTAAATTGCTGTGTAAGCAAAACAATTTTTGTATTTTCTCATGAATGCTCACATTTATAAACCATGCATTTACTTTATATAGTTAAAACTTGACCTTTTGAATAAGCAAGAATGTTAATATATTAATATAAAGAACCATTTTTGTCCTTAAATATGAAATAGCAATTTTTAACTATAAAACGATATTTTTCTAATTTCTTTGATATTGATTTCAATATGATAGAACAAACTTCTAGTATGTGGTTTATATAAGTAATAATAAATCGAATAGAGGTCCTTCTAGCTATTCCCAAAAATAACATTTTCATCAGTTAAATCCTTTGATCCAATGTTATGTTTCACTCCTCCAACTCTTCCACTTGATTACAAGTAACCTTGGAGCCTGTCCTTCAACTGCAATTCTAATGCCCGCAAGGATGGCACATTCTCTTTTCTGTTGAAAAACATGATTTTATCATAATACTTCCAATTACAGTAGGATTAATTTACCAAGGATCATTAAGTTACCAAAAACAAAAGTTTGGACATTTGTAATTACTTACGTGGGCATTAATATAATGTCTACTTGGAGAGTTTTCAAAAACTTCAAACCTCCGCAACTTTTGTGTAGCCTCTCGAAGAGAATATCATAGTCTGGCCGGAGAGCATATTTGAGATTCCGCTCAATGGAGTATAATGCATCGAGATCATCATGCGGCTCTATCCCATTGCTTGGGCAAATCTCGAGTAGTCGGAGATATTGGTCAATGAGTTGTTGCACTTGAATGTGATCCACATAATATTCTTTCGCCAATCCAAGTAGTAACTTTTTCCGATCATTACATGAGAGATTTAAGTAACCCTAAATGGATGTTGAAAAAAAACTCATCAAGACCATATATACCTATATATTATAGCATTAAATATTACCTCTTTGAAATCCTTCAAAACAGAGTCTAATGCCTCGTTCTGACTTATTGAGATCGCCAAGTGCATTTTCTCAAAAACTCCATCCAAATCCTTAACAGCAGCTCTAATTAAACCCAAGTTTCACATTTATTTTTTCTTGAATAATTATAATAAAAATATAACCTACTTACCGTAATTGCAATTAATTAGAAATATGTACCTTCCTCTGCCAAACACAGAATGGTAGTCTAAGTAGTTGTTGTAGGTCTGTCAACCATTAGAAACATAGTTATAAGTTGTCCATGGCTAAACCTTTTCAGTAATAAGCTTGCCGTCTAGAAATAGAACTCAAAACGTGTGATGACTTAAATAAAAAACGTTAGCAATTCCACAGATGATTCAAAAGAAAGAAGATAGGTTACATCAAAGAAAATAATGACGTAAAACCCCAAAATGAATCCCACCAGTCTCTTGTGTCCCCAAGTTCGAAGAGAGAACACTTACGCGTAATTCATCATCCGTCAGCCAGTATTGTGAAAATGTGAAATTAACCTTCTCATTTGATTGCATTTTGATGCCATCTTTCTTATTAAGACTCTTTTCTTTGTTTAATAATCCAGAAAAAAACTTCTTCATCGTTCTGATTCAAAATATTTGGAATAACAGAGGATACATATGAAGTGATTAAAGTTTCAGCTACTAATACGTGCACAACCCTCCCCACTATTTACCAAGTCAAAGAAGAGCTATTTGCGGAAATAAATTCTAAATTTGGGTTTAAAATTCTTAATTTTCTAATAACTAATATCTAAATTTTGAAACTGTAAGAGAAAAAAAGGCCGGATTTGAATTTATGTGCATCCTACATTCTGATTAATTTACCAAAATAATCTAAATTTGGGTTAAAAATGAAATACTAGAAAATAATCTAAATTTGGGTTTAAAATTCTTAATTTTCTAATAACTAGTATTTAAAATTTGAAACTTGTAAAGGAAAAAAAGCTGGACTTGAATTTATATGCATCCTATATTCTGATTAATTTACCAAAATAATCAAAACTTGGGATTTTTTTTGGGTCAACATCTAAATTTGGGTTTGATATTCTTAATTTTCTAATAACTAGTATTTTTTTTTTTGTTTTGTTTGGTCGGCAAACTTTTTCATTAAAACTTAAACACTGTTACAAGTATCCAGGTGGAGGGAGTTAGGTGAACATTCAATATCTGGTAAAAGCAAGGCTGATTTGGCCAAAAAGAATCGGCCTCTCTATTCTCAGTTCTTGGGATGTAGATGAATTTGATTTCTGAGAAATCCTTAGCCAAGCTTAAGATATCCGCTAGTACCCCATAAATGCTTCCAATTTTCTCCTTTGCATTTGATAGCTATTATCAGCGATTGGGAATCCGAGAGAACCTGGATCGAAGTAATTCCGTTCTGTAAGGCCGAATGGCGATTGCTTCCGCCATCAATGGATTGACTATGAATTTTACTTTCCTCGATCCTCTGGTGATGGGATCTTCCTCTCTGTTCCGCTTATAATCCATCCGATGCCCGCTTCTAAGGTACCTTCTTTCTACGCCGCATCTGTGTTTAAATCTGGATTTCTTTGTTTTCTTAGGTATTGCGGTAAAGGTTTTTGAGAAACTTCCTCTGTTTGTTGAGCTCTGTCCCATTCTGATGCTTATGTAACTGCCTTTGAAATGCATTCCTTCTCTGAGAATTTTCGATTTTGGAATAACAATTGATTTCGTGCTGTCCATAATGTCCAGCATAGCCACGGGAATAGAGGGCTTCTTCCCACTCCAGTTGGTGACAGGGAAATCAGTTTTGTGCCCTTTCTCATCACTTCTTCAAAGGATTCGTCAGTGTTGAGATGCAGGAGATGTTTCTTCAGCGGTGCCTGTTTCTATAGAGATTTTGCAAAAGGACATTCAAAGAATAAGTTTTTGGCCGTTTCAATCTCTTTGCATCTGATACATCTTTCTCCTTGTCTCATTCCTCTCGCACTTAGATTTTCTCCAATAGGTGATGCTTTCTGGATTACTTTCCATATGAAGATCTTCAGTTTTGGTGAATAGGCCTGTGACCAAATTTCTTTAATCCAGTTCAGTGGCTGCCCTATTCTGGGAATGCAAGGTAAGTTTTCTCCTTGAGAAGCCTTTATGTAGTAGCCTGATTTAGCGCTATAGATTCCTGAGTTGCTATGGAGCCAGTAGTAGCTGTCCTTTGCTCCTCTACTACTCGGTTTAGGCGTAGGATATCATTTGCCATTCCTGGACAGATTAGATGAACCTTATCCTTATCCCATTCCTTAGTGTTCTCCTTGAAGAGATCTGAAACTGTGTAATCTGAAGATTCTTCTGTTGCTGGTCCTGTTAATTTTCTGTTTGTTGCCTTGGATAACCATGGATCTCTCTAGATAGATATTGTTTTTCCATCCCCTGTGGCCTTCATTCCATGAGGTGCTATTAGGTCCCGTCCTACTAATATGCTTTGCCATCCATGTGATGAGTTGTTTGTCGGTTTAACCTCAAGAAGAGATGCATCACCACAGTATTTCCCGGTGAGGATTTTACTCAGTAGAGGAAAATTTGTAAAGGAAAATATGAATTTTGTAAAGGAAAAAAAGTTGGACTTGAATTTATCTATTTCCGGATATTCTTCTTCTTGATGTTGCGCCACTCACTTTAGGTGTAGAGACTGTAGGAGTGATGACAAAGCTGATCCCGACAAAGTAGAAACACGGTTATTCCAACCAAGAAATCTCAGGTTTTCACAACGTACCAAGACCAGCAGACCACTGTCTCAATTCAGGTCTTTGAAGGTTAACGAAGTCTCACCAAGGACTGCAGGCTGCTTGGAGAATTCGACCTCACCACAATCACAAACGAGAAGGATCGTCTGAGCCAAGAAGAGATTGACCGGATGGTGAAGGAGGCAGAGGAGTTTGCAGAGGAAGACAAGAAGGTGCATCGATGCCAGGAATAAACTGGAGACATACGTGTACAACATGAAGAACCAAGTAAGCGACAAGGACAAGCTTGCAGACAAATTGGAAGGAGATGAAAAGGAGAAGATCGAAGCAGTGACCAAAGAGGCCTCGTGTTCGTTGGAGGTTTAATCGTTTACAATAAAGAAAGAGTTTACAAAGTAGATCGGAGATAGAAACTTAAAAGAGTACTACAAATCAAACAAAACAAACTGACCAACAACCTACGCAACAATGACATGCATTATAGATATTGTTCTGATATAGCCACTCTCAGAAGAAGTTGAGCACCTCCTGAAATAGTTAAATCAGAAAATTTCAGATGCACATGGATTTTTATTTCGTGTCTAATTAGCTACTCTAGATACCAGAAATTTTCAATTGCACATCGATTGTTATTGCAAATCAAACAAAGCAGACAACCAACAAGCTACACTATAATGACATACTAAAATAACTTAAATACCTGCCAAAATGCAATTTTATCCATTCTTCATAAGATATTAATCACGAAAGGATTCCCTGCGATAGTTTATAGTAAAACTGTGATAAACGAATCATCATATAATAATAATATTGTAATGAGTTTGATAATTACCATTACAGAAAAAGCCGACGTCTATGTGGCTGGAAGAGAAACTTACTCCAATATGCTGCGCGGAGCATACCGGAGAAAAGTTTTAAATGAAGCGTGATGAAAAATATCCCGGTGAAAACAACAAGGCATACAAGAGTAGCAAGCTTCCAAGCAATCTTTGAGTGATGCATGAGTATTACTGCACCACAAAAAGATGTAACCATTGCTACAATGGAGACAAACAGCATCAAAAGTCCCAACATCAGCTTGAAAGGAAGCATTGTCCGGAATTCTTTAGAAGAACTCCGAGATGTCAATATTGACATGAACAGTACAATGGATATTGATGAGCAGATGAATGCCACAGCAGCTCCACAGTAAAAAATCTGAAACCAACTGTTGTTCACCAAAACGGGATACCCCTGGTCGTCAAATCCACCAGGGACATTAATCGCAGCAGCAAATACCAAAGTAGCAATCAAAGTTGCTACAATCATGCACGTAGTTGATGTACCTTTCAACCACTCCTCTCCTTCTTTACGCAGAGTTTGATGCTCTTCTACGAAAATGACATATGGTGTTTTATTATGTTCACCAGTCTTGCTTTCTGCGTATGCAGGGGTCACCATGTTTTTCACAACCTTAAACATACACAAAAAATGGTTTCAGACAATCTTATTCGAAGAAGAAAAAAAAAACCGACGAATGAAAAAATAAAAGTACCTCAAACCAAAGCAGCTCCCGCTGCATCTGGAATGCTGCCCCCGATACTACTTGAAGCCGATCATCTGGAGGTAGTCTTGCTGTAAGATGCAAGATGTTGCAGCCTGTGTTGTCCACGCACTCAACAATTCTACTCTTGGCTGAACCTAGGTCGAAGATCAAACCAAATACGCTCTCATGACGGTTTGCCGCAGCTACATGGAATATTGTTTGACCATTCTCATTAAGCATCCAAATGAGATCCGGGTACTTGGAGATGATAATGGCTATAAACTCTGCGTTCCCAACAGTTGCAGCGTCAAAAATGAAATTTGTTGGCTGTGTCGTTAAAGTGAACTCATCAGGCTGCCTCACAAGCTGGCTCCATAGCTTTTCAATCAATTCACAAGCTGAGGATGACATTCTTCCTCCATGGAAGAAATTCATAAACACTAGAAAGGGAGCTTGATTTAGCATAATACAAAAGAAGAATGAAAACTGATAGATTCAGAACATGTATGGATCAACTTACTGTGGTTAGGCGATATAGCATAAGGCTTGAAAGCCATCAAGTGCAAAGCTGTATAGTTGTTGGAATCTCGAGAGAGAGCTAGTGTGTTTTTTTTCTCCAACAAGCTCACAGCAAAATCTGAATATAAATATGGATCATTATGCATGAAGTGTTATTAAGTAATTGAAAGCAATTAAGAACTAAATAAAGTAATAGATTGGACCACAATGACAAAAGAAGAGGGTATACTTACTAAATAAATCGGAATATATGAGATTATGGAAGAGCTTCTCCAACATCGCATCGTTTATGAAGTTGAAATTGGTTCTCTCGAAGAGAAGTGAAACTATCTCCTTATGCCCAAACATGATTGCAGTCAACAGTGGAAGTTGTCCCTGAGTTCCAGGTATGTGTACAAGAACAGGGTTTATGGCAATCATCATCTTAACAATCTCTGTTGCCCCTGACTGAGCTGCAAAATTGAGAGCTGTAAGCCCGTATCTGTTTCGAAGAGCCAAATCATTCTTCTGCATCTTCTCCAAAAGTTTTCTGACAAATGCTACACGATTCCTTGACGATGCTACATGCAGAGGAGACTCCATATTGATGGTAATGGATGAGCGAACTATCTCGCTGCAACCATCAATTATTTTGCTAGCTGCTTTCCAATCTCCATTCATTGCCGCTCGATACATTGGAACACATGTCTCGAAATAGGCATCTGTCAAAACACAAGTAAATGAAGTAACATTAGAGATTAAAAAAAAATGAGACTCTTTCCTAATCTGTCAAAACAAACTTAGATAAGGAAGAACTCTAGACATATACTATTATCAGATCCATATTAACACTATATCTGCAGTATCTAAGGCAAAGCAATTCCTAGTGTGTCCTAGAGCTTGGCGTTCTATGATGCTATTGTTAGTATCAGATTTAGTACAGGAGCAAACGAGACACAGAGATCGAAGAGATGACGATGAAATGATTCACTGTTAAATCTTGGATTGGTCCACTATGTACCCGGATTGTCGGAGTTTAAGAGAGGAGTTGTCCTGGTTTCATCGGCTACTTGAGCTTCTATCTCTGGCGGCGTCGATGTAGAAGAAGAGAGATTCGCCATAGTTTTCGCCGCGCCGTCAGCGAAATGTTAGGGTCCCTACGTTGTCAGTATCCGTACGTGTTGCCAAAATTTTAGGGTCTCAATCATTAGTAATCATTTAATGGGCCCAAAGATTCAGTAGGGCACCCACCAATATAGCATGTTTTTTTATCCCGAAAAAGAAAGATTCGGTTTTATATTTGTATATTTGATTTCAAATTAAGTAATCATTTAATGGGCTCAAAGATTCAGTAGGGCACGCACCAATATAGCATTTTTTTTATCCAGAAAAAGAAAGATTCGGTTTTATATTTGTATATTTGTGTTTCAAATTGTCTTTGTAAATAAATTTCAAATTAAGACAGAGAACCAATATTGAATACGAAGTTGATCGGGTCAGATAGCCCTTCGGGCAACCAACCGCACAAAAAATTCCGATCAACAACTTGGAGGGATGGCTGAATGGCTTAACTGCTAGATTTTAAGCATGATTCAATATATATTTAAACTAGATTCTATCCCCTGCATCAAATATTTTTTTAAAACAAACGTTTGATTAACAAAAAAAATTGGTTATAAAAGTGATATTATATTAATATATATGTACACATATTTTAGTATAAGAGTTTATATCACAGTATGCAGATTTATAAATTTTGGTTATTATGCTATGACATATAAATCCGTTAACTTATTTTCTTATAAAATAATTTGAACCTGACATACATGTTAAATGTCAATCGTATAGATACATGAAATTATTTTTGTTTCTAATAATTATTTTGTCAAATTTGGTTTTATTTAAATTAATAATTAGTTAGTTTTAATTAACATATTTATGTCTTTTTAAATAATATTTTCTTTTAACTACTTAATTTATTTAAGAATTAAATTGAAAAAATAGATTTTGTGAATATTTAGTTTCCAAATTTAATAAAAATAATTAGCAGATTTGTTTGGTTTCATGGATAGTAGGGTAAATTTTAGACTATGTTTAGTAATAGAGATAGTTTGTTTAGATATTTTACTCTTAATGAATTTGTTTTGTTTGTTTGTTTTGTAGTATAATGTAATATTTAACAAATTTAATGTTAGTTTTAAAAATATACTTTTCTTTTAATATTAGTAGGATAATACTTAGTCAAATATCTTTGCTACACGCGGTTTTCTAGATTTTAAGTATTGAAGTTTTTTTGTTCAACAAAATTCTTACATTGTATCCTATTTGTTGTGACAGATCAAATTATCAGATAGTCTTATACCTAATTTGTTATTCTTCTATAGTTTCCCAAATTCTACATACCTAATTTAAATCATTGTCATTATTCTGGTAACAATAGTATCCAAACACATGGCCAGATCTCATGTCATATACTCACCTCAGAATTCACACACTTGTCCGACATATGGAAGATCTGATTCTATCATGGTTGTTAATGGTGAATTTCTTCCCGTTACTCACATTGTTATGGTTGTCATGTCATATGGAGGATCTAATTCTATCATGATTATCATGTTATGAATCTCATTGGCGAATCTAGAAATATATTTTATTAGATTCAAAATTTATATCATAACAAATAAATATCAAAATATTATAAATAATATTAAAAGTAATATATATTATCTATAATTTTACAAATCAAATCTTATCACGTTTTATCATATATTTAGGTTTACGATTTAAAAAATAGAAAACAACATATTTGATATCTTGATTTTAAAAAAAAATATATATATATATTTACAAAATAACAAACTTGAACCCACGTTTTGAGCAAATAACCACAAAAAAAAAATTATAACCTAACATTCAAGATATAAGTTAAGAGTGACAAGAATAAAAAGTTATTTTGATAAATTTGGTAGAGATTACAAATTTACAATATTAATAGTTTATAATAAAAGTAGAAACTAGATTATATGAATAAAAGAATTTCCTTTTTTTAAATAAAAAATACAGAAAATAGAATTTTTGTTTCAAAAAAATAATGTCAAAAAAGAAAAAGGGGGCCAAATGAAATATATATATATATATATATATATAAAGGTTTCAACAAGGACCATACAAACTCACCGGTTAAGGCATCAATGAGTTGCTTCGAATCAGCTTCAAAGATGACTCTTCTATACCCAAGGGCTACGGTTGTTTGTATATCCCATCTTAGAGCTTCAGCTTATGTTTCAATCACCATTCTTGGTTTTGGAAACATTCTGGATCCCATCAATAATACTTTCCCTCAGATGATCTCTCAAAACTCCACTCAGAATCACTTCCTTAGGCCAGGCCCATCCACATTGCATTTTAACCAGTCCGTCGGAGGTGGCTCCCCTTCATTCTTTTAATCAACATTCATCAGCCACTCCATTTTGAATCAGGATATTACAATAATTGTATAATTTCGGATGTGCTTGTACAACGTGGATATCAAATTTAAAACTAATAACAAAGTAGTAGTACTAAATTTTTAAGAGCAAACATTTGTTCCATGAGAGAAAGAGAAAGAGAGAATCACAAAACTATAAAATTGGAGAAAGTGAAAGCTTTGGACAGACTCAATGGACACTTAAAATATTTCTTTTAGATGTGATTCCAATGCTCGCAAGGACGGAATATTCTCTTTTCTGCAAAATTTAAAAGTAAGATTTTCACATAAACCGAAATAACCATATGGACAAAAATATCCTAATTACTTACCTCAGCATTATTAGAATGTCGCATTGGAGAGTGCATAAAAATTTCGGCCCTTCATTGCGTCTGTTTAGCCTCTCGAAAAGCACGGTATATGTTGGCCTGAGGGCGTGTCCAAGACTCCAGTGAATGCGATTCAAAGGGCCATCGAGATCCGGCGTAGGCGTTTCTGTCTGGCTAATGATCTTGAGTTTGACGTAATGATCAATGAGTTCTCGGACATGAGTCCTGTCGATGTAATACTCTCTGGCCAAGACTAGCAATAACTTCTTACGATCTTCGCATGAGAGACTCAAGTAGGCCTACGCACGTGCAACAAAACTCATCAAACACGACTATATATATATATATATCTGCACACACATCCATATATATATATATATATGAACAAACACACGATTGTACAAAATCTTATCATTACCGTTCTGAATTCATCGAGAACGGAGTCCAACATCTTGGTTCTACTCATTGAGATAGCCAAGTCCATCTTCTCACGTACTCCATCAAAGTCCCAGCTTTTGAATAATCCTCTTTATTAATTTAAAAGATATGAATTACAACTTCATCATCAGTATTGTTATATTGAGATGGAATTATAAAAATGCAATACCCTTTAGCAATAGGAAGATGAAAGACTTGCGGTGGCTGAAAATTCGAGCTCATACTACATAAATTTAAGAACAACACATATGTTTCAAAAATTGCGGTAATTACTAACTGATTTCAAACCATTAAGTCACGTAAAGACTAAGATAAATCATACTCGAAGACAAGTTCGTATGCCTAAACGATCAAGCCAATATAATTTGAAGGGGAAAAAAGCACACGCGGGGTTCCTATTCCGACATAATGTTCACAAGAATCTTATGCCTGCTCAATACTTCTACGTTGATCAACCCACACCAGAAAAAAAAAAAAAACAAACAAAAACAGAGCATATAGGTCGACGAGATGGATTACTGGATTAATTAAATAGGAGTTACGGCTCAACTACTCCTAAGAAATATGCTAATTCTTTTCTTTTCTTTTTTTGTTAAAGGGTTTTTTTTTTAAAAAAAAAATTTCTCTGGATCAAAAAAAATAGAACTATGCTAATTTTCTTCCGTGTTTTACTAAGTCATATAAATAATTTATTTATGGAAGCCAAAATCTTTGTTGCCTATATTTGGGAAATTGCTCATTCTCACATTGAGGAATAATACTTGATTTACAGCTAAGAAAACGGATCAAGATGCAAATTCTTCTTTAATATAAACATAAACGTGTTCCACGTAAGCGAAGCTGGCACAATTGTAAGTGACCATATGTTCATTCTCAACCAATGTTTTGAAAACCGAGCCGGATCGATTGGTCGGACCAATCCAACTGGACTCATTCATAGGTCTGGACGTTCGTGGTTCCATTTGGGTTTGGTTCGGATTTTCGGATTAAGGCCTCTAGTCCCTATTAGGATATTTGATATTTTTGGTTCGGGATCGGATTCATGTTCACTCAGGTTCGGTTTGGATTTCGGGTTCAGGTTCGGGTTCAATTGGATTCAGTTCGGATATTTTACACCCAAAATAACCGAACCAAAATATATATATCATAATGGAGCTGAAACATATAGGCCATCATCTTTATATAACTTTTTAAAATCTTTTAAGACCATGCAAAACAATAAAAATTTAGTTTTATAATCATCTTTGTAAAACTTTTTAAAATCTTTTAAGACCTTGTAAAACAATAAAAATTGAGTTTTATAATCATCTTTATAAAACCTTATAAAACAATAAGAATTGAGATTTATGATTATCTTTATAAAAAAATTTACAATCAAATATAACATTTTACAACCTTGTAAAACATTAACAAATGAGTTTTATAATCGTATTATAAATACTTTTAATATTTAAAACCTTTTAAAAGCTTGTAAAATAATCAGAATTGAGTTTTATAATCATCGTTATAAGCTGTTACAAAACAATCGAAAGCATATATGCTTATAGAGAAGATTTGCTATTTAAAATTGCATTTAACATTGTTGCTAAAATTTTAGTTTTCACAAAATTTTGGAAAAATATTGAATTTTGGGTTTATTGGCAACCTCGTACCTCAGCTTAAGTTCGATGAAATGGGTTTATCAGGATTTATGAAAATTTATATAGATGTTCATAAAACCATATAAAAGGGGTTATAAGGATTTTTATGGATGTTTATAAAACCAAATAAAGGTGATATAACTTGTTTTAAAAGATTTTATAAGATGTTTTAAAAACCGAATCAAAAGCTGAATTGAAGACCCAAACGGCCAAACCCAAAGGTAAATCTCCGGTTCAGTGTGGTTTTCTAAAACCTCCGGTTCAGTGTGGTTTTTGTCCGGTCCGTAATGCTCAAAAGAGGAAAAAAAAAAAAAACTCAAGAGAGAGCAGAGACACTGAAACCTTGGGATCAATGATGGAGAAGAAAAGAGAGGAAGCAGAAGAGTATCATTCCAAAGACTTCGAATGGGAATTTCTGAAGAATATCGTCGAGAACGATCCTTCTCTCTCCCACCATCTCCACCACCACCAACAACAACACCACGATTTCCTCAAATATCCACCAGATTCACAGCCATGGCAAGATTTTCACTCCCGTCACTCCTCCGGCAAATTCTTCAAGGTACACTCCTCAATTCACCGATTTAGTTTCGATTCCAAAATCCGTTTTGTTTTGAAATCAGCAGTATCAGTTACAATCGAAGAAACTTGCTTCTAATTTTTTGACATGTAGAGAGATTTTGTGTTAGTAAGCATATAGTTTGAATCTTTGTTTAGTAACTTCTTTGAATGTATTTTTCATTTATGAAAGATTGATCTTAGATTTTTGGAAGAATGATACTATTCGTTTTCTCGTGTAGGAAAGAAGGTATTTGTTGAAGGAGTTTCCTGAGTTAGTTTCCTGTAAAGAGAACTCAAAACTTTTGGAAGTCGGTTGTGGTAATGGCAGTACCGTGCTTCCGATTTTACGGTAACTCATTTCGATCTTCACTTGCAGTTTCCTCTTTGTTTGATCCCTTGAGTAGGATTTTGTAAAGATGCTGTGTTATGGTTACTCTAGAGTAAGTGTTAGTTGAGGTCAAGACTGTTTATATACAGATTCTTAGACTTTGTTTACTCTAAACCGGAATAAGATTACTAGTGAATCGCATTGTGTTAACCTATTGTTTTTAATTACTCTGATACTAGGCTGTATAAAGTTTATGAGGTAGATTTGTAAAACTGTCAAATCTTTTATGCTTTTTATGAGTTAATTCCGTATAACCAATTCACAGCTAATCTTTCTGTTATTCTTATGTACCTGTATCTGTTTTATCTTTGCTTTTGTGCAGTGGAAACAAGAACATTACTGTATACGCTTGCGATTGTAGCAGTGAGGCTCTTGTTAGGACTAAAGAGAACATTGATTGCGCTATTGCTTCAGTTGAGAACTTCCATTCTTTCTGTTGTGACTTTTCAACGTCCAAATTTCCAGATTGGATGGCATGTGATCGTTGTCGAGACAACTTTACGCTTAACCATTCAGGTTATGGTTCTTCTTCACCAATTCATCCCCGTTCATCCTACGTAAGATACACGTTGATATCTCTTATATGTATTACTAATCTTGTACGTCTTATACTTCTTCGTTATTAGGAGGGAGCGAAGGTGTGCGTGTCAACTGTAAATGTTCACTGAATGAACATTGCATCAGCGGCGTGGATTTTGTCACTCTGGTATGTTGAACATCGCTCATTTAGTTAAGACAAAACAGTGCTCTCGCTGAAGGATACAGGAAAGCCATATATCTGCACTAGAACTAGATTAGTGGGTCATCTCAGGATTTTTATAATGTAGTGACGAGATAGATGTTAAACTAAGTTTATGGCGAAAATATGTCTTTCATGTTTTATGATCTGATTCTTATCTATTAGGCTCTTTCCAGATGGGTTATATGCTCTGCTATGTGAACATCGCTCATTGAAACTTGAGTCTTTTTTGTCCAAAATTTTTTATGTTATGTCAGATTTTCACATTGTCGGCAGTGCCTAAAGAAAGAATGCCGAGAGCTATCAAGGAATGCTTTGCTGTGCTGAAACCTGGTGGTCTGCTCTTGTTCAGAGATTACGGTAATTGTTGAATCAGCATAAAAGGTCACAATTTAAGAGTTTTATCACATACGCGATACAAATAAAGAGAAACTAATAGGCTAAACACTTTGACTAATATTCAGGCTTATATGACATGACTATGCTGCGGTTTGAGCCGGAGAAACGTTTAGGGTTCAGGGAATACCTGCGGTCTGATGGAACCCTTTCCTATTTCTTTTGTCTCCACACCGTCAGGAGACTATTTACAGATGCTGGATTCATTGAGGTAAACCTTCTTGTTCCTGTTCTTTGTTGTAATTGGAGTATCTACTCTGATATTTGAATGAATAGTAAACTTTTAATATTTTGATCCTCGTGTCCAGGTGGAGCTTGAAAATTGTTGTGTCAAAGCAGTAAATCGGAGAAAGGGCAAGAACATGTACCGAGTTTGGGTTCATGGGAAGTTCCAAAAGCCCTTCTAAACTAAGTTGAAAGGCAAGTGCTGGTCCTTTATTTTAGGGAAGTATTTTACAACTTTATCAAGTATTAAAAAAGGATTGAAAATGCTGATTGTAGTTGGATATAGTTAAAGAGTTATACAGCATGTAACATTCGAAAGTGTCCCTCTTATCAAAGTAGGCAAATTTAATGAATGCTACCTTTTGATTGATTTTGTCAAATCATATAAAATCTAAGACTATGTAAGTTAAGGTGCTACTAAAAACATTTTGAAGGTAATTTGGTACTTTAGAATTGTGAATTTTTTACTAGTAATGACAAATGTTTTTTGGTCCACCTGCAATATGTTTATTTCTTGATTTGGGAACTGCCTAAACCAACTGAACTATCTATGAAGATTGCAGAGTCTAGTTTTTGGATTATCTTTACACAGATCTTTTCATACTAAGTTCGCGTTCTTTGTTCTCTAATCTTGATTTCTCTGTAAGCAATTCCTGTAATTGTAACCTCACTTGTTCATATATTCAAAACCATAATCAATCAAAGCATTACAGAAAATAAAAACTAAACTAATTTTGGATACTGTAACAACTAAATCATCTTCTTCAGGTCTCACGAAACAATCTTTTAAGTTCCATGTTCTCTTCTTCAAGCAATCCACAACGTTCATGAAACTCATGTTGATTTGGTGATTTTAGAACCTAAATTGAATTTTGTTCTTAAGAAACCACAACTCAGCAACTGTTAGTCAAATGCTAATGGTGACCTAATGTGCTAGATGAAAAACGTCTTTGAGCACACCCTGTTACAAGAGATACTCAACAAGAATAGATGTCTATCTTGACGTGTTTGGTTTGTTGGTGCTTAACCGGATTAGAGGAGAGATAGATGTTGTCACAACAAACAGTATGAATTAAGTATATAACTTATTTTTTTTTAAGATAAATTTAAATTCTTCATCCTATGGTTGGAGAAGCATAATTTTGGCTCGCTCTTTGGTTGAAAGAGAGCTCATTAAACGGGTAGAGTCAGGACATTCGATCTCTGTATAGAATGATCCATGGATCCCTGCCCATTGCCCGAGAGCAGCAACATGTAAAGGAATAAATTATTTTTTCTCCTTCAAAGTTAACCACTTAGTTGACCAATCAACACAGTCTTGGAATATGATTTTACTCAAGGCCATTGTGGAGCCCTCTGATGTCTCTATCATCCAAAGTCTTCCAGTTAACAGTCTCTATAAAAAATGCCAGTTAGCAGTCTCTATAAAGAATGTTAGTTAGTAGTCTCTATAAAGAAGATAGGCTAGGTTGACATTTTACCAAATCCGGTAAAGATACGGTGAAATCTGGGTATGCGGTGATGAGAGAATATCTCTCAAAAGACAATTTGGTAATAAAAAACAGACCGAATATTCATCTATTACAAGTGCATTGCTGGAAGCTTAACTGCCCTCGTAAAATAAAACATTTTATTTAGCAAGTCCTAACAGGATGTCTCCCGGTAATGGCTAACTTAATTTCAAGAGGTATCACGTATGACACTCATTGTGTTAGATGCAGAGCAGAAATAGAGACAATCAATCATGCCTTTTTCGAGTGTCCACCGGCTCTTCAAACTTGGGCTCTATCTATTATACCATCCGGTTCAGGAATATTTTCAACACCCTCTATTTTTGCTAATTTGGACTATCTCTTTTATTTTCAAGCGCCAGAATATTTGGAAAACAGTTTTCCATGGATCATTTGGTACATTTGGAAAGTTAGAAATAACAAGATGTTTAGGAGTGAGGATACTGACCCGAGAAACTTTTTTACAAGTGGCGGAAAGCAAAGCGGAGGTTTGGAGTGGGGCTCACGTACCCCCTGAGGGTAACAATCTCATGATAGTGCAACAGAGCAGGAGTTTTTGTCATTTGCAGGTACTAATTATTTTATCGATGGATCATGGAAGGATTCGAACCACCAATCAGGCTTGGATTGGATTTGCACACAAGACAAAGCCCAAGACGTCTTAATGTGCTCCAAAAGCATATACAAGGCGTTATCACCATTGCACGTGGAGTTGAAGGTACTACTTTGGGCAATGGAATGTTTGTTGGCCCGTCGAAGACTTGACGTTAATATCCATACAGATTGTTCAGAACTAGTGAAGATGGTGCATGCCCCAGTAGAGTAGCCAGCGTTCGAGATGTATTTAGACGACTATAAAAAGCTCAAGGATGGTTTTGTAGCATTCACGGTATCCTATATACCACGTCGTTTTAATGTACAAACGGATAATTTAGCGGTAAGTGCAAGAGTATTATCGTATGAGGTGAGTTATGTAAACTCGGCCTCCCTCCCCCCCTCCAGCTTGGATTTCTAAACCGTTTTAAGTTTTATACAAATGTTGACCAAAAAAAAAAAAAGATAAATTTAAATTGAAAGCAATTATGGTATTTATTATGTATCAAAAGACTATAAAAAGTATCAAATCCACAATATTTGGGTAATTACTTACATCAACACGTATAAAATGGTAATGACAATCAGATTACAAAGATGCTATTAATAATTAAACTAGATTATATCCCGTGCTACGGCAGATGTTTTTTTTAACATTCGATATTATAAAATTCTATCTATAGATGATAAATTAATAAGATAAGTGCTAAATATATATGTAGATAATTTATCAACAAAAATATGTATTCAATTAAGTTTAATATTTTATATTAATTATATCAAAATTAAGTATATTTTAGTTGATATTAAATAAAACTTTAAAATTTGATAAATATTTGTTATTAATATATTATGTTGTTTTTACACAATGGAAATGACAATAATACTCTTAATGAATCAATTAATTTTTTTCTTTAAGTGATTTATTCCAATGATATTATTATATAATTTTTAAAAATTTAAGGTTAGATTATAAAATGTATTTTCGTAATTTTATTAAGGGGATAATTGTTTTTAAATAATTAAATATATAAACATTAGATAATTTTATTTAAATAATTTATTAAATTATAATGTTATTTATGTAAAATTTTTAGTTTAATATATGTGTATTAATTTTATTTCTTAGTGAAATATGATAACATACTTTAGATGAAATGATTTTTAGTATGCAAATTATAATTTTTTTTTTCTTATTTTTGAAAATATAATTTAGTTAATAATAGTTAACATATTTACTTCTTTCTAGATTATAATATTTATTTTAATTAATTATTAATTAAAAAGTTTTGAAAATAAGTTGAAAATAGATTTTGTGAAGATTTTGTTTTTAAATATATCTATTTTTAATTAAAATAATAATTATTATGATATTTTTACCCTTAATGATTTTTTAATTTGTTTTTAAGACCAATGGTATTGTATGTAAATTTTAACAAGTTAAATGTTATTTTCAAGTTAGAGGATTTTGTTGAAAACCCAAAAAAAAAAACATAAATATAAAAAGAAAAAAAACCCTCTTCGTTAACTTGCTTCGTCTTCTCCAACTAATCATCAGATGAATCTTTATAGCAATTCAATAATGATCGTTTATTTGCTACAATTTAGATTACTCCTCTGTGCAATTAAATAATTAGCAATCTTTGCATGATCTTTATTGTCTTGTTACTATGGAATATGTTTTGTTTTGGCAAATATGAAAACCTGAGTTCACACTACAAACTGAATAGATCAAAATTCGGAGAACTCGGCAGAACTTGTTTTTAGTTCTTTGTAACTCTATATATTTGTGTTAGTCTGCAACTAATTTCAATTTCAGTTTTTTTACTGCTTTTATGTTTATGCATGTAACTAAATGAATCTCTTACTCTCTTTTTTTTTTTTTTTTTTAATCCAGAATGGACTCTATATGAGCAGGTGGCAATTGCAGCAATGGACTTTCAATGTCTTGGTATCACACATTGTATATTTGGCTTATATTTATTTTTCATTAGCATGGATGCATTCTTATAGGAATTAAGTAGTATATTTCTATTTCTATTTCACCTTTGAATTTTTTGCAGAATTGCATCAAGGTTTTGCAGAAGAAATTTCCTAAGAGCAAAAAAGGTTTGATAAGTAAATATGTCAGCAATGATTAATCGAACAATATCATCATTTGCTCGTCTTTACTCTATAGGCTTTCTAAACGAGATGATTCATGTATTGATAACTAGGTCCCTGAACAAGAATGGCGGAGTTAGTACTCTAGTTCGATAACTACCATACTCGTGGTTGAAATAAGACCTTGTTATAGAAAGGAAAATGTCGTCCATTGTAGTGCATGGAAAGACTTTAGTATATATTGTGAGCCAAATTAATGATTAAATAAATTAAATTTTTTTTTTTGTTAATAAATACAACAAATAAAAAAAGTTTGTTCGCAGTTTTTGAAGTTCGATCTTGATTTTTGTGATCAAAATGGTAGTTTTTAAAATTTGTTGCCTTATAAAAAAGTATAGTAATTTTTCCCAAACACACAATTTTTTTTTTTTTATCAAATAGAATTTTCATCTAATCACCCAAGACATTCAAACTTTTTTTTTTTTTTTTTTTAATAAAATGTTAAACTGTATTACTCAAAGAAACAGCTCTGTTTTACAACAAATGCAACATGTTTTTGAAAGGAATTAAAAACTGCAAATAGATTACATATAAAGATTAGTTCCCTTGAGTTATAAACCATGTTTGGAGTGCCTTTTCAAATTTGTTTCCATACTGATCTCTAAGAGATGCAATGTAGTTCCTGACTTGTTTATCAATTTGCCTAATCATCAGCTCCTTTGGTTTTGCCGTTTCTCCATGCTTTATTGAGTTTCTTTCTCGCCAAATGAAGTAAATCATTGTTTGTAGCAAATACCTGAGGAGTACAAGTTTTAGAGGTGGCATTGTCGAAGAGTTGACAATCACTTGGATTAGCACCCAATCCGGTGTGTAGTCCGCCTGAAGGAAACCATTTGCGAACTTTCTCCATAGCTCATTACTGTAAGTGCATTTGAAAAAGAGGTGACTTCTGTTTTCCTCTTCACTGTGACAGAAAATACATATGATTCTTGGATTCCATTTTTTCATTCTATCACCTGTAGATAGCCGATCTTGTATCACAAGCCATGTAAGGAAAGAAAATTTAGGCGTCGCTGTAGGGAACCATACACCTTTGTACCAATTCACAATCGGAGTTGCTTGTCGAATTATAGCCCAATTATTCTTTGTTGTGAATTTTTCTTTGAATACCGTTGCTGAATAGCGCCACAAGTGGATATATCCTTTGAAGCTGAAGTGTTGAGTGCCGTAAAAGCTCTCTCTATTTCATTGTGAATATCGGCTCGATGTCTCCTTTGTCGATGTTGTGTTATGGTTAGATCGATTGTTTGATGTAGAGGAATTCCCATATCAATCACTCCCCTTGTACCTGTGACCTCGATAAGGCGTCCTAGATTACTTCAAGAGTTGTACCAAAAAGAAGTTGTCTCCCCATTGTGAACCTCAACCTTATGAAAGTCTTTTGCCTTATCTCTATATTTCATAAGTTTTTTCCATATCCATGAACCCAAGCTTGAAGTTTCTTTTGTTGACCAAAAACACCCATTTCGAATGATGTTCTTGTAAATCCAAGTAACCCATAGAGTAGATTGCCGGGAAAGAAGTCTCCAAATAAGTTTAAGACAGCTTACCCGATTAGCTTCAATGAGATTTCTTATTCCCAGACTACCTTCCTTTTTCGGTTTACAAACATTCTCCCAACAAATCTTTGCCTTGTGGGGTTTTAATTCCGGGCCCGACCAAAGAAAAGCTGAACATAACTTATTTATCTCATCAATACATCCCTTAGGAAGTCGAAAAGCTGACATCCAGAAATTTATCAAGATGAAGATAACTGAAATAATGAGTTGTAAGCGGCCTGCAAATGATAAAAACCTCGCTGTCCAAACATTTATTTTCTCTCTTACTTTTTCCAGTAATGTGTTATAATCCGAGGCAGACAATCTTTTACTAAGGAGGGGAAGACCCAAACAACGTACTGGGAGCTCTCCTTGAGGGAAAGGGAAAGTGGACAATATATCTTGACAAATGTGATCAGAAACACCAGCTAAGAACAAGGTTGATTTCTCAATGCTGATTCGAAGACCTAAGAATTTTGAGAATTGATCGAAAACGCTCATGACCCCTTCAACCGAACGTTTGGTTCCCTCAACAAAAACCAATAAATCACCTGCGAAACACAAGTGGGTGAGACAAATGTTTTTGCATTTTAGTTGGTAAGCAAAAATCTTGTTTTTTGCAGCGTCATCGAGCATAGTCGAGAGTACATTCAGACAAATCACAAAAAGATATGGGAATAGAGAACAGCTTTGGCAAAGACCTCTTGAGCTACCAAAGTAGCCAGCAAGTTCTCCATTAACCTGTACATAGAAGGAAGCCATGGTGGTGCAAAGTTCAATCCAATGAATGATTTTTCAGAAAATTCGAGAGGTCGAAGAGTATTCAGTAGAAAATGCCATTCTACTGAGTCAAACGCTTTGCTAATATCGATCTTCATTGCACATCGCGGGGATAGAGATGGTTTGTGGTAGTCTTAAACCAACTCTGCTGCCAGAAGAATATTTTCCATCGGTAGCCTGTTTTTCACAAAAGCAGATTGATTTTGAGCAATAAGCTTTGGCAGGAGGACTTTGAGTCTATTAGCCAGCAATTTGGAGATGATTTTGTATAAGACATTACAGCAGGAGATCGGTCTGTAATCTTTCATTTCAAGACATTCAAACTTACATGAACGGTACATGATTTATAATTATTTTCTTTTCTTTTCTCCTTTGCAACCAAAAATATACTGACGATTTGATATTAATCAATTAATGCATAGAACTCGAAAGCAATGTTTGTATTTCTTCCAGTGACCTCCCTTTCGTCTCAGGCATTACGAAATAGATAAATAGAATTGATACGGCTGAGACGATTGAGAAAATTAAAAATGTTCCTGACAACAAAAAAATGTTTCATTAAGAATAATAGTACAAAATTAGTTCTGTAATAAGAAAAATTATATACAACAAATAATTTTTTTTTATACCTGATGCACTCCATTGCATTAAAAAATTGAAGCTGAAAGTGATGACCCAACCAATTGCCCAGTTGGTGACAGTAACTAAGGTTCCAGCTGAAACTTTTACGTTCATCGGAAATATCTGTGAAACATATTATTATGTTAAATATCTAAAATTTAAATACATATTAATTTGATATAAATTACAGTATAAAATTTAAATTGAAGACTTTTGTAATACCTCAGACATTATAATCCATGGTAGTCCTCCCATTCCCATAGCATATGTTATAACGTAACCCTAATGAAAACAAATCATATTATGATAATATTATTATCCAAACAATTAGATATTTCCCTAAAATTAGCTTAATAAAAAAAAATTATTGTGATATTAAGTGTGTTTACCAGTACGCTGATGCACGTGAAGATGGGAGTGAGTTCTGGCAGAATGCCCAATGACTAATTGAAAATTTACAAAAGTTAGTAAGGATCTATTAAATTATATGGCTATCAGACATTAGAGAAATGCCATAAAATATACTACTCTTGAAAGTATTGTCTTTTAAAAGTACCTGAAAAATCTATCTCAAACTCGAAAAATTAATTATAAAAAAAAAACATAACTTCTGTTTTCTCGTAAACATTTTCTGAACAATCAAAATATCTATATGGAAATAATAATTTTTAAAATTCAAAATTGCTAGTGTTAATCCTATATATATATTAAAAGAAAGACATTGGTGCTTATGTGTCAAGCCACAATTATTCTCAACTTTTTTATTTTTATTTATTAAATTCTACTATCTTGATTACCAAACACTTTTACTTATTCTTATTATTCAAAACTAATTGCCAAATATATATAAATATTAACTAAACTTACCAAAATTAAATATTTTTAATTTTCAAATAAGAAAGCTTCTATATAAAGATTTAATTTATATGAAATGCTTGTGTTTTCAATTAGAAAATTAAACTATATAAACATATATCATATGCATTTCAACACAAAACAATTCTTTCATATGTTATAAAACTTTAAATTGAATCCGTAATTATATATGCATAAACTTATACATGTCATAAATGCTACTATATTTTTATAATAAAATAATAAAATATTTAAATTTAATTGTATGTTTATTTATAGCATTATTTTCAATTTAAAATATTTTAACGCACCTACAAAATTTGGTTTTGACATCTCAAGATTAAATGATAAAAAACTTCAGCTTTTTTTAATAAAATTATTCTATTTAAAAAAAACTTTTAATCGTTCTAATTTTTCATAACGAACATCAACTTTAATTTTTAGATTTTGCAACCAAAATAAATTGTCTTTGGAAAAAAAATTAACATAACATATATATATATGTAAATAACTTATATATATGCCTATATTTATTTATATATACATAACTTATATATAAGTATATTTTTAAATATATGTAATATATATATATTTGTGTATAAATATATTTATATAATTTTAATTAAAAAATTAAGCCATTGATACATAATTAGACCAATTCGACCCAAAAGCATAGAAGATACATGATGAGTATAAGATTTATCCGTGCATGGACCAGGTTCTTACCTAGTTTATTTATTTATTTTTAAATATAGGTTTAAAAATCTTGGGTGCATGAGTATTATTAGCTCATACATTAAATTTTATGTTAAGTTATATGTAAGGGCGCGATATTACCTTCAAACTGTAGGAAACACTTAAGAGCAAAGCAAACAGGCACATTCCAGCACAAGAAGCCTATACAACAAAAATAATACTTTCTATTACACAAAAACATATAGACTATAGTTATTATATAGGAGAATTTTGTTTAATAGATGAATAAATTGAATGAATATCTAACCATAAGGAGAGTTCTTCTTCCCATTTTATCGACAATGATTGTTGCAATCAAAGCTTTTGGTATCTGTTAAAAAATAATAATAATGGTTTTTTAAGAAAGCTATGGGAAAATAATCTGGTGATGTTAATGAGCAAAACATATATCTAGGTCTGAATAGTTCAAGAATCAGCATTTTTAGAAATTATTTAGTATATTTTGATACAAAGTTATTTTGTAAATATTATTCTCTTACCATGATTGTGGCCATTACAGATGTGCCAATAGCGCTAGGGAAACCTGAATTTTAATAAAGTTACTATCATTCAAAGTGATTTGCAAATTAAATCGAAGTATAATGTACCAAATATATTGAAATTTGAGAATGTGTATATTGAATACCTCCTCTTTCATAAAGGCTACTAGCATAATATATAACTCCTGAGCTGCCGGAGAGTTGTTGCAAGAGCATCAAACCGACTCCGATCTGTAAAATTAAAGTCCATCAATAAGTTTTATGAGGGATCATAATACCATTGTTCATGTAAAATATTGCGATAAAAATAAAACTGTAAGCTTTTCTTATACTTACAATTAACGGAAATACATATCGTCTCTGAAACAATTCCATAATTTGAGTTTTTTCACCGCTTTGTTTGGAAAATTCCATTGTATCCTAAAATAAATAAGAAGTCAATTAAACTTTATTTTATAAATAAGAAGTCAATAAGAGATTAAAAATTAAGTCAATAAATTTAAGTTAAATTATAAATCATTATATTACTCTAATCGTGTTAGCTTCATGTGAAATATCAACGTCATGGCCTCTAAGGTGTTGTAGAGCCGCTCTGCATTCTTTATCACGGCCAACTTTTGCCTGTCGAAAGATTAAAAAAGTCATAACCAATAACTATGTATATTGTGCCAAGATTCCATAATTGTAACACCAAATTTTTTTTTGGTTTGGTAAATAATTTCACCATTTTCCCGGTTTAGTGACGGTTAGAAACAGAATGTACAGAAAATACCAACACTATTCTTCCAAAAAGTAAAATTGTTTGAAGTAAAAATTATTACATATATATAAAATGTAGAAATATAATTTTTTTTTTAAAACATATAATCTTAAAACATTATGTTTATATCGAAGTATAATTGGAATACAAATATATCGATCAATAGAGTTTGAAAGTTCGATTAAACTTCTTAAACATATTATCTAAATTAAAGGATGTCTAATATATTATAAATATTATTTTGTAACATATATCCATATTATGTTTATTGTGTTTTTTTTTTTCATACCAATAATTGATTAGATTTCCTTGAGGTGTAAGTTATAAGAACGAAATGTGTGAGCACCAATATTTTTGGTTAATGAAGTATCAAACATATTTTTGATTGGTGGAACAGATATTTAAATCGACAACTAGAGATGACTTACCAGCCATCTTGGAGACTCAGGAATGAAGCACAGACATATGACGTGAAGAACACATGGAACCAAACCTTTAAAACAAGACATAAAATAGATTTAAATAGTATCAAACTAATCCATTCCTGTAATAAATCTAGATTCAAAGATATAATCGGATTCCTACCAACTATTGATAGTATTCGCCAAGGAATAAAATTTCCAATGATGAAAAACAGTGAAAGCCCACAATTTTGCATTAGCTGAAACATGTTTCAATAAGATAAATCATAATTACAAACAAAAAATACCATATTAAATTAGTCAAAAAAATTCAAATTAGTTTAGGAACCTGATTGGCAAACACGAACGATCCTCGAACATGTTTTGGTGCTATTTCCGCGATATATACAGGAATCTTTATATATATATATATAATTAGTATTAACGTGTATATATAATAAATATGATGAACTGAATTTAATTAGAAATTGCACTAAAAATAGGAAAATTAATTAATTACCACGTAGCTAAAGATACCAACACCGATTCCAAGTAATAATCTCCCACAATCAAGCCATAACGCATCCTTCAATTATAAATATAATATATAGTCATGAATAATGTCAAAAGCTGTCCAGTGTATATATACTAATAATTGAGTACAAAAATTAAAAAAATGTAGAAAAAAATAAAGAAAAGACAAACAAAAATAAAATAATAAAAAAACCTGAGCCAATGCGATAAAAAGCCAGCCTATTGCGCAGAAGGCTTCGCAAAATAACATGGTCTGTTTTCGAATTAATTATTGGAAAAAAAAAATTGTTAGTATAAGTCGGTTTGGTATTCGTTAACCGGTTGACAAATTTGTTTATAAAAATTACTAACCCGTTTTCTTCCCAAAACGTCAGATATTTTACCACTGAACACCGCACCAATGAGTCCTCCTAATGTCATAATTGACCCGAACATTGAATACTGTAAAATAAATAAATTATTTACATCAAAATATGTTTACATATACAAAAACAAATTTTCACTAAATAAAATTTTAAATTGAGTATCTATGAATAATATAGTACACTTACTTCTGCTACGGAGAGAGATAATTCATTCATAATTCCATGTTGAGCAACTGATGAGAAACCAATCTGCAAAACCGATACATCCAACACAATTAAACCGGTTTTATGATGCTTCTTTATTTATAATAAGATGGTGATCCAGATTTTTCCCGACTAATCTCTCGATAGCCATCATAACCGTAAGTTAATATAATGCAATTTAATAGAACGGATCTTGAATGGAAAAAACATGAAAGTAAAGCGTACTTACACCACAACCAACGCAAAAAGAACCAGTGACGACGATAAAAGTGATAATACAAACAGAGACTGTAACAGAAGAGTCACCATCTTCGTTTTGATGCTTGTTAAACTCATTATGGTTTGGATGTCCCTTCGGTGTAAACCCGGTTTCAAGATTTCTTTCTCTTATGCTGAGACTCTTTCTGAGTAAACCAGATTGATCAAAATAACCATCTTCGTTTGGGTGTTTCCTTTCTCTTATGCTGAGACTCTTCCTGAGTAAACTTGTTTCCATGCTTTTTTGTCTCTCCATTGTTACTGTTTCTTTCTTGATGATCAAACTCTTTTGTTTTTCTTAAGGATATAGTTAAAATGCGAAAGGAAGAGTTTATTTTTGTGATGAGTAGTTTCAAAATCTCCATACATTTTTATAGAAGTTGAGAATTCGAAGAGTAAGAATATTTACACATTTTAAAATTCAATTTTTGTATCATATTAAATGTATATAGACTTAAGGATCTCGTGGGTAATCAAAAAAAGACGAAAAAACAAATCAAGTAAGACAAAAACCAGTGGTTGGCTTTAATTTTTTTAAAAACGCATAGTTAATTTAATGGAATGGTGCTAAAAAAAACGTGCACTTCTGACTAAAGATTCCTTAATAAACTGGAATTAGGTTAGACGCAAGATGTGGAATACTTTTATTTTTGATCTCAACATAAGTTGACTTACAATGTTCAATAGTAGAAAAAGGGAAACACCCACGGCGGAAACGTAGGTATAAGGTATGAGATTTGTGGTAAAATATGGTAATTGCCACCATTATTTACGAAAATAATATTGTCGTGGATAAAAAAATATTGTGGCAAACCGTGACAAAAATATCTATGATTTACCACAACAAAAAATCGTGGGAGAAATTGCCACAAAAGTTCACTAACTATTTCGTGGCAACTACACGTTTTTTTCTACTAGACATTGGGCATATTTACCTTCGCAACCAAGAGGGTCCAATGATTTACATCCTACTTTAAAACAAAACAAAACGGTGAAAACACTTTAGTTATGTTTTCTTATAATATTTTACTAAACCGTGTGAATGGGTAAATACAATTCTAAGGAGCCATTTTAAAAGCTCTAAAAGTCTTATACAAATAAGAATTTGTTTTTTCAATAGATAGCATTCCTCTTCTCACTTGAGGAGACCTTCCTAACAGATATTGATTTGAAGTCAACAAGAACATCTTTAACAAAACAAAACAAGAAAAAAATCAACAAGAACATCTATAATGTCATAAGTTCACCTCAAGGCTATCTTGGCAAAAACGTCGGAGTGCAAGCAACGTTTGAAGGTATCTCAGAGTTTATACAACATCGTTGGCAACGTGTCAAAGTACTCAGAGTACAGTATTCCCAAGTCTCCAACACAAACTACTCAATGGCCTAGGGGTAGGGGTGGACAATAAATCCGGAATCCGAGATCCGATCCGCGGATATCCAGATTCGAAAATTCGGATGTCTGCACAAAACGGATCCGGATAGTAAAATTTCGGATCCGGATCTGGGCAAACGGATCCGTATCCGGATATGATATCTTGATTTTAAGGTCTCGATATCCGGATCTGGATCCGAATTTTTTTATTTATATTTATATCAATAAATTTCTGAATATATTAAAAATATTTAATATATTAAAACTTAAATGAAATAAATTTTGAGTATAATTATAATATCAAATATTTTTAATAAATAATATATAAAATTTTATTTTTATTTTTAAATATTTAAATATTTTTTTAATTTTTTAATTTTTTTTTTCAAAAATCAGTATATCCGCGAATATCTTGATATTTGGACGGATATCCGAAATTCGGATTTCCAGACAAATCGGATCCAGATTTTGGTCGAGTATATAAAAACCAGTATATAAAAACCCTAAAAAGTCATGGGTTAAAAGGTAAAAACGTGCAGGATAAGGTCTAGCTCGACCACGTTTTGGTCGAGTGCTATGCTCAAGCAGACGAAATCAAGATTGCATTTTTCTGTGTTTGGTCGAGTGCTGTGCTCAAGCAGTCTTGGTCGAGTGCTATGCTCAAGCAAGTGAAATCAAGACTGCATTTTTCTGTGTTGAGTTTGAGCAGTCAACTCGATTGCAGGGGCTCGAGCTGGGCTCAGAAATTCCAAGACTCCTCTTTTATGTTGGTCTTGATCATGCAGCTCGAGCATGGGTACTCGAGCTGAGTTTCTGCTCTATTTCCTGCATGGACTCGATCACGTCTGCTCTAGCATAGGTGCTTGAGTCTGTTGTAGCATCCAGGTCGAGTGGTATGCTCAAGACAGCTTCGGTAAAACACGTCTGCTGGGGCATCCAGGTCGAGTGGTATGCTCAAGACAGCTTCGGTCAAACACGTCTGCTGGAGCATCCAGGTCGAGTGGTATGCTCAAGACAGCTTCGGTAAAACACGTCTGCTGGGGCATCCAGGTCGAGTGGCGTGTCCTAGCAGCTTCGGGCCTAACTTCTCCAAAATCACCTGAAAGTACCTGTAACAAGCCAAATATGCAGGATGTATGCAAACCTAATGCAAAACACTCTAAGTATGCAAAACTAGGAATAAATGACAAGAACAGGGTGAATAACACGTCTAAACATATGAATTATGCAAGATAAAACGATGCAAAATGCAAACATATCAACTCCCCCAAACTTAGTCTTTGCTTGCCCTCAAGCAAACAAAGGAATAAGAATGAAGAAGTGGGTTGAAGGTGGGGACTCAGAACCAAAACTTGCAGATTGTAACAGATGATCTCAATGTCCAAGTTACCAATTCTAGAATGCAAAGTTGTGAACTCTACTTAAAAACGTTAGCCATACTCTTCTCAGCACAAGTTCAATCAAACCTCAACCTAGACATGCATTCAAATCTATCATTCCCCTTAACATTTATTTAGACAGAAACCATGAATCAAGCTAAACATATTCAATGAACTCATTTGGCTAAGGATAAGGTCAAGAGACAAAAATTGTCCCTTTAGTATGGTTTTGACGTTTCAGAATAAGGGTCTCTCAATGAAACGGAATGAGCTTTAGTAGAATGCTAAAGGTAAGAACCAACCTATGCATACAAGAATAGACTCCCATCTACCCAGTCCTACACAAGCGTTCTTATCCCTTAGTCTAAAACCCAGAAAGTCATCCTGATTCTACCCTTCACCCTTAGGCTTTTTCTTTTGATATCTTGGAACGGTTTCATCTTTTTCTTTTTGTTTTTGGTTCTAGGAGGGGTTATACACATATACATCTAGCGGATTGGGGTTCTTTTCTTAACTTAGCTTAGGCGTTTTTATATTTTTCAGACTTTTGAGCTTTCTGCCTTTTCTTTTTTCTTTTATTATGCACATCCCCTAATCCTTTACTAGATACTCAAACATTCAGATCATTCCCCTCCTAGGAACTCTTACCCTTTTCTTTTCTTTTTCCAAGTTTTTCTCATTCTTTTCTATTCACAGAACCCACCCCAATATCCAATGATCAAGATCCCACCTAGTCCTATCTGATTCGAAAATTGCAAACCAGAACTACATGAGATTCTATCCTTGTCGGCTCAAACCTAACACTTTCTACCAAGCTCATTCAGAAATAGACCTCACACACTCACTAAAGTAATAGCATGGCTTGAAAGAAGGCTAGGGTAAGGGCATGGTAAAACTGATCTAACAATGAGAATCAGCTACTTGGATTAGCAAAGAGTGGTATAAACAGATGAAAGAGAATCCAAGTATGTATATGGTATCCACGAGTTCAAATTCTATGCCTAGACATGATAATTATAAGTTAAATTCAGGTTCAAATAGATGGGGAATGACAGAAAATCACAGCATGCTTCAGCTAAGACTCGATCTAGTTGTGCATTCAGAACATGGTTCAGTCTTACTTCAAGCTCAATATCAAGGCATTAAACAACTAGAAACGAGGGCATTGAAGTCATACAGTTGAATCAGCAAGTTTACAAGGTTTTAAATCATCATCATCCCCTATGCATATGCAACAGCCCTATATGAAACAATGTAGACTCAATCGTAAAATGTAAATGCAACTAAATGAACACTCTGTTTTTGTGTAATCATTTTCGAAAATGCACAAATTTTTTTTGGTTTTTCTATGCCATAGATGCATGCAGACTCAAGGATGCACAAAATCAAAATAAGAACAGAGGAAACACATCAATACAACCTTTAACCCTTCCCTCCAAACTTAAATTACACAGTCCCTTGTGTAATAAAAATTTGGAAAGAAAGATTAAGAGGTAACAGATAACATGAAAACGATGCAACTAATATATACAAGAAGGGCCAGTACGGGTACCTTGGTGATTACGGTGACTCGGCCGGGTAGTGGTCGAGCTGAAAGCTTGAGTGAGACGAGCCAAAGCGTCTGTCTTGACGTCCTTGGTCGAGCTGGGTGCGTGAGCCAGCGTGTGACTCGACCAAACACTCTTCTGACTCGTCCCTGACGCCTCTGCACTCGAGCATGTGAGCTCTGACCCGGCCAAGTTGGCTCGTCTTGGGTCCATATGTCAGAATTTTGAAATCTGAAAATTTCCTCCTAAGGCTTAGAGTTGGTGCTTCCTTGTCATGATCCATACTCTCATACTTTCCTGAAATCACACAATCAAGACAAAATCAAAATAGCTTAGCACACTTATTTGACGTTTTAAAAACTAAAACAAAGAAATATGTACAGAGATAGACATGGGACTTCCTCCCAAGTGAGCTTGTTTAAAGTCTCTAAGCTTGACTTCCTTTTTTTTAGGTCTATGGTGGTTCATGGAGGGGAACTGAGGTCTCCTCTGCGATGATCTGACCATGTATGAATGGCTTGACCCCTTTGCTCATTCATTGTACTCTCAACTCTATCCTTTTGTACCAGAGATTTCTTATTCTCTTCATAGACCTTTGTGGGTGGAGTTTCATCGACCTTCTCAACTGTGCCAATGTACTGTTCTTTCTCATCACGGTAGCCATCAGCTTTGATAGTCATTGTGCCACATAGCTCACTAGGAGAAGCTTTTAGTGGGTAATAGGCCTTGTCATCCACATTTATAAGGACTACCCTTCGGTTCTTGAAGTCTATGTTTGCACCAGTGGTGTTGAGGAAGGGAGTGCCAAGGAGCAGTGGGAGCTTGTTGGCCTTCTTCATTTCCATAATAATGAAGTCCGTTGGGACTATACAATCCCCAACTTTAAGTGGGTAATCTTCCAAAAGACCAACTGACTTTCGTGAATGAGCGTCTCCAAAAGTGATTGGTGATGGGTGATAAGTTAGGTGTCTTATCCCTAGACTGTCTAACATCTCACGGGACATGACATTCACACTTGAACCGGAGTCACATAGAGCATCCTCAATTGCCAAATCACCAAGAAGGCAAGTTATGGAGAACATACCAGGATTGCCAAGCTTGGGGAGAGACTTAGACTCAATCTTTGTCGTGCTTGGTGAATCAATGCAATCGACACCACCCTTGTTTTCAACCATGGTTACGTCCTTATCCTTCTTGAATCTTCCTGGGAAAGGCGGTTTAGGTTTGTAAGGAGGAGGGACAAAGGGTGCTTTCTTTTTCTCTAAAACAGCAGGTTTTACAGCAGGTGGAGGGCTAGCTCGACCAGGGTGGTCGAGCTGGGTGCTAGAGTCAGCCTCCAGACGAGTTTTTTCGTGTTCTTTGCAGCTCAAATCCTCCCCATCTTCAACCTCACTGTCCACAATGACTGGAGGAGTGCCTACGCTTGCTGGGAGCGCTTTTTCAATTGCATTGGTGGGAGCATCTGAACCATAAAGCAAAAACTCAATTTCTCTAAATGCAGCTTCATGATCAGTAATGGGACTTGATTCCATTGAAAATATGGCATTGCAATACTCCTTGGGGTTCTGAATTGCTTTTCCTGGAAGTTGTCCAATAAGTGCTGTGGAGGAAGTAGATGCAGTTTTGCCCTCCAAGTATTTAATCCTGGAGTTCAATGTCTCAATCTTGCTGTTGAGAGCATTGTAGTTGTAGTCCAGCTGGGTTTTGAGTTCACCAAATTTCTTAGCAGATTCTATTGCACCAGCTGCTTGACCCTGAAGAATTTGTTGTAGCATGTTTGTCGTCTGATGATCTGGAGCTGTAGAAGGCTGAGCTTGGTGAGATGTGAAACCAGGTGGTGGACCCATGACTCCCTGTTGTTGATAGTTGTTCTGATAGGGCGGCTTAGGAGCAAAGTTCTGTTGCTGATTGTAGGGAACAAAAGTCTTGGACTGAGGTTGTTGCTGAGGTAAGTAGACCTGATCCTGAGGGTTAGCAACGTTGGTACTCCTGTAGGACAGATTCGGGTTGTTGTTGTAGTTGATGAAACCTTTGTTGTACTGACCCTGATTCTGCACATAGCTGACCTCCGCTAGACCATCATCCTCCCCATCTTGAACTTGGAACACTGTATCCTCAGAAGCAGAGTGAACTTGTTTCTTTTGCTGTAGCAGTTGATCCAACTTAGCAGTCAAGGCTTTGATGGCTCGAGTCTGATCATCTGTACCAACACTTGGCCGGACACTCCTATCATACTCAGCAGTGTAGTTACCATCAGATTGTGCTAGGTTCTCCACTAATGCCCAGCCAGCATCAACGTCTTGGTTGAGGAAGTTACCACTGCTGGCTGTATCGAGAAGCATTCGGACCTTAGGGAGAACGCCTCTGTAGAGAGTGCTAAGGAGGGACTCTTTGCTGAAACCGTGGTGAGGGCATTGAGTAGTGTAGCTCTTGAATCGATCCCAGCATTCACAGAAACTTTCACCATCCTTCAGAGTGAATCCAGAAATTTCATTCCTCAAGCGTGCTGTCCTAGCATTGGAGAAGAACTTGGCCAGGAAGGCTTTCTTGCAGTCATCCCAGGAAGTGATGGATCCATGCGGTAGAGTCTTTTCCCAGTGATGGGCTCTGTCACCCAGAGAGAAGGGAAAGAGCCGTAGTTTGAAACCATCTTCACTGACCCCGTTTATCTTGGTAAGGCTGCAGAGCCTATCAAACTCATCCAGATGATCAAGAGGGTCCTCCATGGGTAGTCCATGAAACTTGTTGTTCTGCACCATGGCGATTAAGCTGCTCTTGATCTTAAAATTGTTGTTCTGGACTGTAGGAGGGATAATCCCTTGTCTGTTGGTATGAGTATTAGGGGCGTCCCCTGCTCCTATCAAACGGGGCCTCCTCACAGGAGGGTCTTGGACCTGTGGTTGGTCTTCCATGACGAGTGGATTCTGAATGTCGTCTTGGATGTTTTCTCGCTGCGCTCGCAACTGTTGTTGTAGCCTGTCAATATTATTGATGGGGCGGAGGAGGTTCTGACTTCCTCTTGATCTGGTTTGCATGCAGGTGGATGTGTACTTGAAATGCAAAGACAGTCAAGTTAGTAACCAAAGAAATGTAAAAGAACTTGATCTAGAATGTTTTGAAATCCTAATTGTAACAAACAACACCCAAATGGCAACGGCGCCAAATTGATATAAGTCAATTTCTTACTAGACCAAAGTTTCGTTGTAGTATAGTAAGGTGTCAATCCATAAGGGTGAAGATATTAACCAAAAAAGATGTGATCAAGCAATTCAAGTCAAGCCAAGCAAATAGCGTATTGGGGTCTAGCAACCTAGACAGAAACTGAGAATGGAAACTAAAACGGATACTGTATAGGACTAACAATAACTAACAGAAGCAGAGCAATAACATAAACAACGTATGGGACTAACAGCACTATCAGACAATGCAAGAGAAGTTTCTAAGGATGGGGTAATCGACTCAGTGTGTCCTCTTAGCCTATTCAAGTGGTTTAACAAAACTCATTCAAGCTATTCCCTAGACATCAAACATCACAACCAGTTAAGTCCACTCCCGTGATAAGTAACCTCAAACTAGACTAGTTCCAGACCCAATCCCTTGGTGAAATCTACCCTAGCAGGCAATAAGATTCAGTTCAATATTGTCAATAAACACCCTAGACAACTAATCTCTTAGGCTAGGCATGCAAATCTCTAACATCAGTTTAGTCAAGCATTTTATCAAACACCTTTTGGGTGGAAAAACACCTAAGTTCTAATCTCAATTGATCAGAAAGAAACTAGCATTAAGAACACTGATTTAGAAGGGAAATCAAACAATCTACTCTTAAACCACTTGAAAGACTAAGATTCTACACCTAATCTATCCCATCCTCAAGAACCCTAATGACTACTCAAAACTCATGAAGAACATCAAGAACACAAACCCAGAAATCATAAAAACTTGCATGGATGATAGAAATAGATGGAGAAATGGTAGAACAGAAGAAACAAACTCAAAATAACAAGTAGAAATCAAATTACAAGTTCTGGAAATTAAGAACAATGAAGAACACAAAGGAAAACTCAAAATTTAGGAAAAAAACGTTCTTTGGTCTTAATCCCATATTAGGTATTTATACTGAGTCTTAAAAACCCTAAAAAGTCATGGGTTAAAAGGTAAAAACGTGCATGATAAGGTCTAGTTCGACCACGTTTTGGTCGAGTGCTATGCTCAAGCAGACGAAATCAAGATTGTATTTTTCTGTGTTTGGTCGAGTGCTGTGCTCAAGCAGGTGAAATCAAGACTGCATTTTTCTGTGTTGAGTTTGAGCAGTCCACTCGATTGCAGGGGCTCGAGCTGGGCTCAGAAATTCCAAGACTCCTCTTTTATGTTGGTCTTGATCATGCAGCTCGAGCATGGGTACTCGAGCTGAGTTTCTGCTCCATTTCCTGCATGGACTCGATCACGTCTGCTCTAGCATAGGTGCTTGAGTCTGTTGTAGCATCCAGGTCGAGTGGTATGCTCAAGAGAGCTTCGGTAAAACACGTCTGCTGGGGCATCCAGGTCGAGTGGTATGCTCAAGACAGCTTCGGTCAAACACGTCTGCTGGGGCATCCAGGTCGAGTGGTATGCTCAAGACAGCTTCGGTAAAACACGTCTGCTGGGGCATCCAGGTCGAGTGGTATGCTTAAGACAGCTTCGGTCAAACACGTCTGCTGGGGCATCCATGTCGAGTGGTATGCTCAAGACAGCTTCGGTAAAACACGTCTGCTGGGGCATCCAGGTCGAGTGGCGTGTCCTAGCAGCTTCGGGCCTAACTTCCCCAAAATCACCTGAAAGTACCTGTAACAAGCCAAATATGCAGGATGTATGCAAACCTAATGCAAAACACTCTAAGTATGCAAAACTAGGAATAAATGACAAGAACAGGGTGAATAACACGTCTAAACGTATAAATTATGCAAGATAAAACGATGCAAAATGCAAACATATCAGCATCAATGACTTGACTTTGTGGTTGCTGACTCTCATCAATAGTAGCTTGGACTTTATTCTTTGGAGGTCGATCAACACTGTTGTACTTTCTTATGTTATGTCCAGCACCTCCACAGTTCCCACAATGCATGATCCGTTTCTCTTCTTCTTTTTACTTGGAGACTCATGCCTCTTCTTTATCTTTTTTGTATTCTTTGTTCGACCTTCTGTTATAACCGGTAGTGGCAAAATTCCCGGTTCATCTATCTTGGTCCAAAAGTTCATACCTCGAAACTGGTAGTATTGGTGAGCTACACTCTTTACGCCACCTAGAAGTTAAAAACCAGTCAGTCATATAATCCTCAGGATTCAACTTCTTATATGAGATGACCCTCAACGCATGACGACAAGGAAATCCAGACATATTCTACTTCCAACAAGTACATGAATGTTTATTGATTTAAACCTTGAATGCTGAATTCTTCACTTTAACCTCAAAAACAGCAACACCTACACGAAATGCTTTGCAATACTTGATCTGCTCTAATGAAACCTTCTTCATTAAGCTAGATGTGAATTTGCCTTTGTGCATCCCTGCTTTATTCTTCCTCACATCAATTCGGATCATTGCTCTTCTCCGAATGATCTCTAACATAGTAATCACAGGCATACCTGATGCAATCATCAACATGGTCATTCCCACTACCGTTGGTCAAGAGAGGCTGAATCATTATGGGTTTTACTAGGAAAAGATTTTAACGAGGTTCGAAAGACTTAAAACATCACATCTCATCTCCCTTAAGTATTTGAATTGGAAATCTCTATGACAAGCCTAAATGCTCAAGAGATGTGATTTTATCTCTAAGGAAGGTCCCTACTTATGTCTTCCTTTTCTTTACATTGCTTAAAGACTTGTCCTTTTTCCCTTTTGGTTTATTTGTGGGTTTAACTTGTGTTTAATGAGCCCAAGTATCAAGGTTTGTCCAATATTGGCTTAGACTATATTTCTTATTAGTTATCCTAATTGTAAGCCTATAAAAGACAAGCTACCCTTTTCATTAATGAGAACCAATCATTTACAAAAATTTTAAAGTTGTGAACTTTTCTCTCTAACCTAAATCTAGGTTAGAAAATCTTAAGAGCTTTGAGGTTTGTCCTCAGGTTGAAGGTAGCTGTATCAAGAGATTTCCACCTCCCTTGTGGAGCCAAACACTTCGCCAATTGAACCTCTTGGCTGTTAGCTTGCTCCACCACTCCCTCCACCGGTTCCTTGCTGCTCTTGTTTGTTGTCTTTGGTTCTCAAGCTCTCCATTAACTCTTCCATCATCTATTCTCACCATCTCAGCCTCCACCATCCACTCACCATCTCCGTTAGCTCCCATTTGTTCCTTTCCGTCGTGTTTTGCTCCGTTTCTCTCTCTAGCCGTTCTTGAGCTTGGGTCAAACTTAAGCTCGTGGATCTAGGCCTGTATCAGCTTGGTATCAGAGCTGAAGATCCACTCAAAAGTTGAGTCTTTCTATCTCAACTCATTCCTTTGTGTGCTTATGTTCGGATCTATCACAAATTTTTGAGAAAGCTTGCATCTTTTGACCCGATTTGTGTTTCTCTTCCTTGTTTTTTGTGTTGTGTTGTTTTGCAAGCATGTTAGGTTGTGTATTCTTCTAGATCGAGTCTTGTTTTCTTGCTGGTCCTTTGTTTTGAGTTGGGTTTTTAGAAAGTTGTGGTCTTTGCCGTTGTTAAGAGTTCCGCTAGAATCTCGTTTGTGTTTTCTTTGCATGTTAGATTTTTTTTTATGTTCGTTGATTGTTATAATTACTGGGTTTATAGTGTTGGAAGTAGTCAACCGCGAGAAGAGAGGAAGAGAACGAGTCAGAAGCTGAGAACGTGTTGGTAGTGGTCTGTTTTAAATTTCTGTTTTAATAATAATGGTCCTATTATTTCGGTCAACATGGTTGCAGGAGAAGGTCTGTTTCTCTGCAACATTTTTAGGAGTTTTTTGTTTTTGTAAAGGCTATAAAAGCCAACGTTTTTCATTCAATAAAATCAGAGAAGTTTTCAGCATCTATTCACTAGAGCATTTGATCCTACAAATTGGTATCAGAGCTCGCTAGATATTGAAAAAGTGAGAGAGAAGCCGCAGCTTCAAAACAGAAAAGAAAATGAGTGATGATAAAATGAAGTTACCACAGTTCGATGGCCACTGGGACCATTGGAGCGAAGTAATGGAGAACTTCTTCAGAGCCAAAGGAATGTGGAGTCTGATCGAAATCGGATACGAAGAACCTGCCACCACGACGGTCCTCACCACTGAACAACGACAACAACTGGACGAAGCCAAAACAAACGACCACAAGCTGAAGCATTTTCTCTATCAGTCCATTGATAGAGTGACGATTGAACAAATTTCAGATCGAAGAACGTCTAAGATAATATGGGAGTCCATGAAGAAGAAGTTCGGTGGAAACGATCGTGTGAAGAAATCTTTGTTGCAAAAACTAAGGAGGGATTTCGAGCTGTTAGAGATGAAAGAAACAGAGGTGGTGGACGAGTATTTCAAAAGAGTACTGACAATCACAAACCAGATGAGGAGTAACGGAGAGGCAATGACGGAATCCAAGGTGGTTCAAAAGATTCTGCGAACTTTAAGTGAAAAGTTCATGTATGTTGTGGTGTCAATCGAGGAATCAAAAGACATCGAGGCGATCACGCTTGATGAACTGCAGAGCTCGTTGGGAGTACATGAGCAAAAATTCAAGAAACCGGACAGAGGAGACGATCAAGTCCTAAAAGTAACATATGGAAGAGGAACTGAGACTAGAGGAAGAGGTGCCTACGGTAGAGGTAGGGGACGTGGCCATGGGCGTACGTTTCCGAACAAGAGCACGGTGGAGTGCTACAAATGCCATCGCCTTGGACACTTCCAGAATGAGTGTCCAAGATTAGAAGAAGAAGCCAATTACGCCGACGAATTGGAAGAAATGCTGCTGATGGCTTATGATGAAGACGATGATAAAACAAACGATGGAAAGCTTATGATGATGACATACGGAGACAATGACGAGAAGGAAAACATGAGGAAGAAAGCCTGGTTCCTAGACTCAGGTTGTTCAAACCACATGAGTGGAGACCGAGAGTTGTTCTTGAAGATGAACACAGAATTCAAACACTCCGTGAAGCTGGGAAATGACAAGAGATTAGAAGTGGTGGGAAAAGGCGATGTAAAGCTGGTCTTGAATGGCGTAGCTTACACCATCAGTGAAGTATACTATATTCCAGAACTCAAAAATAATTTATTGAGTCTTGGACAGCTTCAAGAAAAGGATGTAACAGTCATCATTCAGAAAGGAGTTTGTAAAATTTATCACGATGAGAAGGGGCTAATCGCAGAGAGCAAGATGAGCCGGAATAGAATGTTTATGCTATACGATCAAATCGATGACAGAGTGAAACCGCAACAATGTCTTCAAACCGTTGCAGAAGACCTGCAGAAGCTCTGGCACGAGAGGTACGGGCACCTCAGTTACACAGGAATGAAGACATTGCAGAGTAAGGAAATGGTGTATGGTCTCCCAAGCTTTAACATTCAAAATTTCACCTGTTCTGATTGCTTGGCGGGCAAACAATCAAGAAATCCCATCTCCAAGACAAGCACGTGGAGAGCAAAAGAAGTGTTGGAGCTCATACACTCAGATATATGTGGTCCGATCAGTCCCACCACCAGCAGTGGAAAAAGATATGTGTTGTGCTTCATTGACGACTTCAGCCGAAAGGCGTGGGCATACTTCTTGAAAGAAAAATCTGAAGCATTTGATTTTTTCAAGATTTTCAAGAAGAAGGTGGAGACAGAAACTGGAAAGAAAATTAAGTGTCTAAGAACCGACCGAGGTGGCGAATACACATCAACGGAGTTCTCCGTTTTCTGTAAAGGGGAAGGAATTCGGAGACAATTAACTACAGCTTATACGCCACAACAGAACGGCGTTGCGGAGAGGAAGAACCGGACTGTTATGAACATGGTAAGGTCCATGCTTTCGATGAGGAAGGTACCAAAACGTTTCTGGGCAGAGGCTGTGAATTGGGCCTTTTATATTCTAAATAGATGTCCCACACATTCGGTGAAAGATGTAACACCATAAGAAGCTTGGAGCAATGTCAAGCCAAATGTTGAGCATTTCAAAGTATGGGGGAGTGTCGCACATGTTCACATCCCAGATCAAAGAAGAGGAAAGCTTGACAACAAAAGCACCACTTGCATACTCTTCGGTTTCTCAGAGGAATCGAAAGGATACCGCTTGTACAATCCGGAAACTGATAAAATCACTGTAAGTAAGGATGTGGTTTTTGAAGAAACCAAAGGATGGAACTGGGAAGAGACACAAGATCATCGTGAATCAGATCTTACTTGGAATGATGAAAATTACATATGGGAAGAAAGTGAAGCAGAAAACGAAGAAATCTGCGGTGAAGAAGAACAGCCTGCAGTAATCACCGGCGCTGGAGAAGACCAACTTCAGCAGCCTGCGACGATTAGGGAGGGACGAGTGATAAGACCTCCCAGCTATCTCAATGATTATGTCACCGGAAACGAGATAGATGACGATGAAGACGAAGTCAATATGGTAAGTTTATCTGATCCTTACACGTTTGAAGAGGCCGAGAAAAGTCTCAAATGGAGAGAGGCTATGAATGAGGAAATAAATTCAATTGAAAGGAATCAAACTTGGAAGCTTTCAGAATTGCCCGAGGGAGCTAAGTGCATCGGCGTCAAGTAGATCTATAAGACGAAGTTCAACGAAAATGGGGAAGTGAGCAAATACAAAGCTCGTCTTGTGGCGAAAGGGTATTCGCAGGAACACGGGATCGATTACACTGAGGTATATGCACCTGTAGCAAGAATGGACACAATTAGAACAATTTTGGCTACAGCTGCAAGAAAAGGTTGGAACATCTATCAACTAGATGTTAAGTCGGCGTTTGTCTACGGAATTCTTGTGGAGGATGTGTACGTGCAGCAACCTAAGGGATACGTGATCAGTGGTGAGGAAGACAAAGTTTATAAACTTCACAAAGCGCTGTACGGGTTAAAGCAGGCACCAAGGGCCTGGTTTAGTCGGATTGGTGATTATTTTGCCAAAGCCGGTTTCGTGAAATCGCAGAACGAGGAGACCCTGTTCCTCAAAACAAATCGACATGGTAACTCTCTCTATGTTAGCATCTATGTGGATGATTTGATATACACAGGTGATGATTTCTCAATGATGAAAGAATTCAAAGATTCAATGGAGAAAGAATTCGATATGACGAATCTTGGAAAGATGCGTTATTTTCTCGGAATAGAGGTACTGCAAACGCCACATGGGATACATATTTCACAAGGAAAATATGCTGATGAAGTACTAAAACGTTTTGATATGGAAAGTTGCAACTCAGTGAGCAGTCCGATGGTGCCCGGAACCAAGTTGAACTTAGATGAAGAAGGAGAGCGAGTAGATGAGACATTTTACAAGCAGATAATTGGCAGTCTAATGTACATCACAACTACTAGACCAGATCTGCAATTTTCGGTAAGTCTTCTAAGCCGTTACATGTCCAAACCTACAGCATTGCATCTACAAGCTGCAAAAAGGGTGCTGAGATATCTGAGGGGAACGGTAGATTTCGGAATATGGTATAAGAGAGAAGGAACATGGGAAGTATCAGCGTACACGGACAGCGATTTTGCAGGTGATACTGATAGTCGAAAGAGTACTTCAGGTTATGTTTTCCTCTTAGATGGAAGTGCCGTCGCTTGGTTGTCGAAAAAACAGCCCATAGTTACTCTCTCTACAACAGAGGCTGAGTATGTAGCAGCATCCATTTGTGCAAGTCAAGCTGTTTGGTTCAAAAGGATCTTGGAAGAACTGAGTTACGATGTGGGAGGGAGTACAATCATTAAATGTGACAACACTTCAACCATTAAATTGTCTAAGAATCCGGTTTTCCATGGAAGGTGCAAACATATTGGTGTTCGTTTTCATTTCTTGCGTGATCTAGTCAATGAGGGAGTCATAAGTCTTGAATATTGTGGAACAAGCGAACAAGTGGCTGACATCTTTACAAAGCCACTAAGTCGGGAAACATTTGAAGGATTGAGAAGCAAGCTTGGAGTATGTTCGGCGTCGGATAAGCAAACTTGTGAACCAAGTTTAGCTTAGGGAGGGTTTGTTGGAAGTAGTCAACCGCGAGAAGAGAGGAAGAGAACGAGTCAGAAGCTGAGAACGTGTTGGTAGTGGTCTGTTTTAAATTTCTGTTTTAATAATAATGGTCCTATTATTTCGGTCAACATGGTTGCAGGAGAAGGTCTGTTTCTCTGCAACATTTTTAGGAGTTTTCTGTTTTTGTAAAGGCTATAATAGCCAACGTTTTTCATTCAATAAAATCAGAGAAGTTTTCAGCATCTATTCACTAGAGCATTTGATCCTACATATAGTGCCACCATTGTTATGTTCATGGAGAAGATGACAAGCTTTATTACCTTTTATGGATGGTACTAGGTTGCTTTAATCGGTATCTTTGCTTTTTTTGTCTCCTTTTTGTTTTATTTGCTGACGTGCTGAGTGTGTGGTCCAGTCTTGATTTTTTGTCTTTGAATTTGAATTGTGAACGTTGCTCGTTGTTTATTAAAACGTGTAAAAAATTGCTGCAATTTGAAATCGTGTCTTACGCGTTGCTTTTGTGATATTTCTCTGCTTTTGGTGCTGACGTGTTTAATTTGTTTTCATGCTGTGACTTTTGCGCCATCTTTTTAAAATCCTGAACCTTAGAATCCTGATTATAAGCGTGCATGATTAGTAACTAAAGAGATGAACCGTTGGTTGCATTATTTTGGCCCAAAATAATCTTATATTGTCCGGTTTGGAACAAATTGACATTAATTTGCCGGTTTGAGAGTTTAAGGCTTTTTTGTGTGTTTGTGTTGCGAGGTTTGGTACTATGGCAAAACCACCAGACATATTTGGGCTTCTAAACAACATCCAAGCTCAGCTCCAACAATTTGAGGATATACATTAATGCGGAGGTATTTGTTGTTACCTCTCACCAGGTTTCACCCCAGCGCTACCTATAGGATAGTCTCGAGAGTTTAACCTGATTGTACCGCAAGTGCACGGTTAATGCAGTTGTGGTATGTACGTGATCGATCAACTGGTACTGAGAATAACTACACAGAAAATACAGGAATAAATCTAATATAAGTGAATTATAGGGTTTTTTGGGGTTTGTTTTTAAGTTCTAAGATATGCAAAATAAATAAACGATGATTGTAGAGTAAATAAACTACAAACAGTAAATAACGTAAAATAAATAAAAACAACTAAAAATATTAAAACTACTAAAGCAATAGGTAAAATAAACTAAAGCATAAATTAAATTGCATAAGTTAAATTATAGAAAATACATTGCATAAAATAAATAACATAAATTGAATTGCATAAATTAAATAACGTAAATTAAATGACTTAAATATAAAATAAATTAAGTAAATAACGGTTAAGCAATAATAAAGAAAACGATCACAAAGATGAATGGTCGAATCCGAAAATCTTTTAATATGAGAATTAATGTTCTTTAACCTTTTGTTAGTTTCCATCAGTCTAGAGATTTCGTATATAAATTAGTCCATTCTCGTGGTATGCTAATTTCTCTGTAAAAACTCCACTCTTGTGGTGCTCTACAAGCATTGAGAACGATCTCGTCATCGACCAGATTGACTAGCAAATGCAACTCTACAAGGTAGTCAATCTTCCAATGTGTTTAGTTCCGAGATCTTAATCCACTCTCATGGCATCAAGACCCTAAGATGCTAAACTAACTTGATCAAAGCTAATTTAGATAAGCTTACAAGTCAAAAATCGATTGATCGCTTAACTATTATTCCGAGTATGTAGATCCAAAATCTCTGCCCACTCTCATGGTGTAGAAAATTCTTGAAACACTTGGTCACGCCTTTTGGATTAGACCAAGCTCTTAGATAACTCCCAAGGGAGTAAATCTAGCCTTAGGAACACATACAAGGTAGCCAATCGATTAAGAACACAAAATATCAATCTCTAATCAGTAGATCCCATCATCGATCTCCACCCTAGAGATCTAAAGGATCTACTCGTTCATAACTCCGAAGGTGACGACGGTATATGAGGAAGAAGACATGATAAAAAATAATAAAAAGCAGTAAAGTAAAGTAAAGCAATAAGGAGGTGAAGAACTAAAGCAATATCATAAATAAAACTTAAGAACAAAGAGTTTGAGACTTTTCTCTCTAAGTGGTGGCTACCAAAAGTGGGGGACTCCTTTACAATGAGAAAACATGTGTTTATATAATATTAGGGCTTTGGAGCAACCAAAATCGTCTTTTTAAAGTCCTAGAAACGAGATTGTCAAGTTGCCTTATCTTGATCGCGTAGAATCGGAAGTTTCTTTTTCTTCTCGAACAGCTCAGCATCGACCGCATATGGTCGATGCCTTTGGTCAATGTGAATGCTCCAGGGAGTGCATCAACCACTCCTGGTCGATGCTAACGTAGATGTACGGACCTCTAAAATTACATCAAACTATTCTGGCAGATGCACTTGATTGATGTACGGCTCTCTGAAAACGCATCCATCAATTCTGATCGGTGCTCGTGATCGATGTAGGCTTCCTGGAAATGCATCAATCCTGTCTGATCTATGCTAGGGGTCAATGCTCCTTTTGTGAAACTCTAGGGAAGCTTTCCATGACATCTTTGATCTGATTAAGTAGCTTGATATCATCGTATTTTACATGTTTTTTTGCATATATTTAGCTTAGTTTTATATATTTCTAACAAGTATTTATGATAGTTCTAGTGCATTTGCGTTTGTTTATGTGTTTATGGGTACTTTGAGGAAATCATACACTTTTAGAGTGTTTTGAAGCCATAGGGACCTTGGAGCTACTTGCTGGAGCCAAGAACATCATGAAGAGACATCTCAAGAGCCTCACGAAGGAAACACTGACCTTAACATCGACTAGGAGTGGTCGATGCTCGTCCTGGGCAAGCCATCGAAAGATAGCATTGACCTAGGGCGGTCGATGCTCTTCCTCGGACCTGAACTTAAAGCTGACGATGAAGACCATCGATGCAAGAATCGACCAAGAGCGGTCGATGCTCGTGCTGAGGATCCACATCGACCATGAGCATCGACCCAGGGCCGCCGATGCTGACTCACTAGACAAAAAAGGAAACTTCGATTAATGCAAAATGCAAGATATATAAGCTTTGGGATTTCGAGTTAAGACCTTCCAGAAGCTTCTAAGGACACCCTAGACTCCTCCAAGCCTCATAGACTCTATATAAACTCATGTGTTCTCACTAGAAAAGGAGAGACTCTCTTAGCCACCTTTTTTGTTTTCATCTTCAATAAAGAGTTTTTCTTTAGGTGTCGTTCTTCCTTATGCTTTTGTTTATGTTTATTCTTTAATTTACATTAATGTTCTTAGTCTTTAGTTTATTGTTTACTGTTTTATGATCCTATTTATTGTCTCTACCGTCACCCTCGGAGAGATAAGATAGTAGATCCTTTAGACCACTAGGGTGGTGGTCGATGATGGATCAAAAATTTAGGATTCAGTATATGCGATTGTTCTTAACCGATCTAACTACTCTAATATGCACTCTTAATGCTAAGCTATGTCCTTTGAGATGTGCTTAAGGTTGTAACCAAATTAGTAGATGAGGTTACACAAATAGAAGCCCTTAACACCACGAGAGTGGGTTAAAACTTCAGACTTGCATATTGGAGAGTATTAGCTATAGTAGAGATTGTTGTTTGATGGAACATCTCAATGCTTGCCTAGTTGTGGCCAAGCTAGGTATTGATCCCAGAAACACTTTATCACGAAAGTGGTATCGTATTATGGAAATAGATCTGTCATTCACTCTTCGTCTTAGACATACTCTAACTCAAGCTAATCACTTGGTTAATCGTTAGATGGTGTGACAGCCTCCAATCGATATGGCTCTCACACATAAGAGTAATCGATGATGGGATTGCGTTTAATGCATGAAGGTCGCCACGATAGTGGATCTGACACAGTGCCTTATCACGAGAGTGGTCAATAACCTACTTCGAATATCCCTAGATTGACAACATAAACTTAATTGGTAAAAACATGAATTGTATAATCTAAAATCCCTATAAATCGGCTACCACCCAATTCTATGTAAATATTTATTTAAGTATTTTATTTAAGTTATTTTATTTATTTACGCTATTTATATTTCGATAATTTATTTTCTGCACTTTAATTTTCGTAATTTAATTTATGCATTTTAATTTATGCACTTTAATTTTATGCACTTTACTTTATGTTATTTATTTTATGCACTTTATTTTCTGTTATTTATTTTACGCAATTTATTTTATGCACTTTATTTTCTGTTATTTATTTTATGCAATTTCCTTGAAGTACTTTAATTTATGCAATTTAATTTTAGTAATTTAATTATGCAATTTAATTTAAGTTATTTTATTTTAGGTTTTATTTATTTTGCATCATATAGTTTAGGATTCGACACCACCCTAATTTAAGTAATTTAATTATATTTGCATTTGCATTCTCTGTGTGCTATCCTATTCTCTCTCTGGATCGACCCCGTACGTATTACAATTGCATGACTGTGCACTTGCGATCCTACGGGTTAAACTCCCGAGAATACTTTCTAGTAGCGTTTGGGTAAAACCTAAGAGAGAGAAAAGTGTAACAACAATCCTCCCTACCAAGTTTTTGGCGCCGTTGCTGGAGAGAGTTTTAATGTGAATCTGAGACTAGGCGTTTACGTTTTACTAACTTGCTTATTTTTCGAATTTCAGGTGTATAAACATGAGGAAAAGTGGTAAAAACATTCTTACCAGTTCTATTCGCGATATCAGAGAGGTCGAGAAAAGAGCTAGACAAGAAAATAAAAGAAGAGAAAGGATGGAGCAACAAAGAAACGAGCAACCAGCTGGTAATGTTGAGGGCATGGAGGGTGTCAACAACATCGCTCAAAATAATGGTGTTCCACGTCAGGCGGCTGGCCATCAACACCGAGCTACTCCGTTGATCGGTACGATTGATGAGCCTAACCCAGTGGTTCAAAGATTCGGTATTCTCCCCCCGACGGTGGAGAATAACAATTTCGAGATCAAATCAACCTTGATCAACATGGTGCAAGGCGACAAGTTCCATGGACTGCCTATGGAGAATCCACTTGATCACTTAGACCAATTTAACAAGCTATGCGGAACCGTGAAGATCAACGGAGTTTTGGAGGACGCTCTGAAGTTGTGTTTATTTTCATTTTCCTTGGGTGATAAAGCAAAGCAGTGGGAGAAGAGTCTACCAGCTGGGTCGATTCTTACATGGGAACATTTCAAGAAGATGTTCCTCGCAAATTTTTTCTCAAGCTCCCAAACCGCTCGTTTGAGAAACGAGATATTAAGCTTCATGCAGAAAGGATCCGAAAGTTTCGGAGACGTTTGATATGTCTGCATTTTATATGGTTTTAGCTTGCATTATTCATTCATTTAGCCTTGTTTAATAGCTAGTTCTTAGCATTTATCTCTAGTTTTGCACACTTAGAGTGTTTTGCATTAGGATTGCATGCATTTTGCATTTTGGACTTGTTTCAGGTGCATTCAAGGGATATTAGAGATGTTGAAGTCAAATGAAGAAAAAGGAGAGCTTAACTCGACCAGAAACTCGAAGGAGACTGACTCTATCACCCAGCTCGAGCAAGATGGTCGAGCTAGTGCATTCTGCACCAAAAACTGCACTTTGAGACTGACTCTAGCAAACCTGATCGAGTGCATGATCGAGCTAGGCATAAAGATGCAATCTTGAAGTTTCTAAAGCCCAGCTCGACCCCCATGATCGAGCCCGTGATCGAGTCCAAGGAAAAAAGACCCGTGGTCGAGCTCATGATCGAGTCTGGTGAATAAAAATGCAATCTTGATTTAAACCCAGCTCGACCACCCAGCTCGACCCCCATGGTCGAGCTGGACCTTATCCGCACATTTTTACTATTTTGCCCATGGCGTTTTTAGGGTTTTAAGACTTAGTATAAATACTCTCTAAGATGTTTAAGAGAAAGAACTGGGGTTTTAGGCAGAAATTAGGTTTTATTAAGTGTTCTTCATCTGTTCTTGCTTTCTGGATCCTGTATCTTTGATTCTACTGAGTATTTGTGTTTGAATCTTTCAATTCTATCTCTTCTCTTCCTTATCTTTCTACTTATGCAATTTATTTTGATTTCGGGGTTTGTGATTATGTTGTTCTTCATGGTTTCTGAGTAGTCATTAGGGTTCTTAAGGATGGGTTAGATTAGGTGTGGAATCTTAATCTTCTAGGTGGTTTAAGAGTAGATTTTTTGATTTCCCTTCTAAATCAGTGTTCTTAATGCTAATTTCTCTCTGATCAATTGAGATTAGAACTTAGGTGTTTTTCCGCCCAGAAGGTGTTTGATAAAATGCTTGACTGAACTGATGTTAGAGATTTGCATACCTAGCCTAAGGGATTAGTTGTCTAGGGTGTTTATTGACAATATTGAATTGAATCTTAATGCCTGCTAGGGTAGATTTCGCTAAGGGATTGGGTCTGGAACTGGTCTAGCTTGAGGTTACTTATCACGGGAGTGGACTTAACTGGTTGTGATGTTTGATGTCTAGGGAATAGCTTGATTGAGTTTGTTAAACCATCTAGGTAGATTAAGAGGATGCACCAAGTCAATTACCCCATCCTTAGGACCTGCTCCGTTCTTGATTGATTTTCGTGTTCTGTTTTCATTCTGTTTCTATTCTGTTTATTGTCTGTGCTTTACTCTGTTTCTGTTCTGTTTTCATTCTGTTTTATGTTCTGTTTTAGTTTCTGTTATTGCTTTTGATTTCCTTTTGATAGTTTCTAGTTTCACCTTCTCACTGCTTGTTTGGCTTGACTTAGACTGTTTGATTGCATCCTTCTTGGTTAATATCGCACCCATTTGGATTAACACCTTTCTGTATTACAATGACATGAAAATGCATTAAGGCATTTGACAGATAGCGAAAACGCAAAAACTAGCTATTTCAAATTGGCGCCGTTGCCATTTGGGTGTTGTTTGTTACAATTAGGATTTCATATTGTTTTCGATCAAGTTCTTATTCGATTTACTCTGTTCCTGACTTAGTTTTTTTCTTTCTGTCTCTTTGTATTTCAGGTACGACCTGACTCGATTAGCTCAGCTCGACCAAGCTAGATCGAGCTAGCCTAGCTCGATCACTCTTGCTCGAGTCTGCCATCGAGTTCGCCTCCCCCTGCATGCACACGAGATCTAAAGGAAGTCAGAACCTCATCCGCTACGTCGACAATATTCACAGGCTACCACAACAGTTGAGAGAGCCGAGTGAACTTCTCAACACAGGTCTCCAGGATCCAATAAATATGGCTGACCATAATCCACCACTAGAGCCTGCACCTATGCCTCCTCAGAGAAGGCCGCGTCTGATTGGTGCAGGAGATGCTCCAAACACTCACACCAACAGACAAGGGATTGTACCTCCTACAGTCCAGAACAACAACTTTGAGATCAAGAGTGGCTTAATAGCTATGGTACAGAGCAACAAATTCCATGGGCTGCCTATGGAAGACCCTCTTGATCATCTAGATGAGTTTGATAGGCTTTGTAGCCTCACCAAGATTAATGGCGTCAGCGAAGATGGTTTCAAGCTGCGACTCTTTCCATTCTCTCTTGGTGACAAAGCCCATCTCTGGGAGAAGAATCTACCTCATGGCTCTATTACTTCATGGGATGATTGCAAGCGAGCTTTCCTTGCCAAGTTCTTCTCCAATGCTCGCACCGCTCGCCTCAGGAACGAAATATCCGGATTTTCTCAGAAAGATGGGGAGAGCTTCTGTGAATGCTGGGAACGATTCAAGGGCTACACCACCCAATGTCCTCATCATGGCTTCAGCAACGAGTCCCTACTAAGCACACTTTACCGAGGGGTTCTCCCAAAAGTCCGAATGCTTCTTGATACAGCCAGCAATGGTAATTTCCTCAACAAAGATGTTAATGACGGATGGGAGCTTGTCGAGAACCTTGCTCAATCAGATGGAAACTACATTGCGGAGTATGATAGAAGTGTAAGGAGTAATGTTGATTCAGAGGAGAGGCATCGTAAGGAGATGAAGGCTATGAATGCCAAGTTAGATCAGCTCCTACACCAGCAGAAGCATGTCCACTTTGCAAATGAAGATACGGTTTTTCAGGTTCAAGATGGGGAGGATGACGGTCTAGAAGAGGTCAGCTATGTGCAGAATCAGGGGCAGTACAACAAAGGTTTCATCAATTACAAGAACAACCCGAATCTCTCTTACAGAAGCACCAATGTTGCTAACCCTCAGGATCAAGTCTACCCGCCTCAGCAACCACCACCTCAGTCCAAGCCTTTTGCTGCTTACAACCAGAATCAGAGTTTTGTTCCTAAGCAGCACTACCCGAACAGCTACTCGCAACAGGGAGTCATGGGTCCTCCACCTGGTTTCACATCTCACCAAGCTCAGCCTTCTACCGCTCCAGATAATCAGATGACACAAATGTTGCAACAAATTCTACAGGGCCAAGCGGCTGGCGCAATGGAAACAGCTAAGAAGCTCGGTGAAATGAAAACGCAGATGGATTATACCTATAATGACCTTGTTAGCAAATTTGAGTCATTGAACTCCAGAATTAAGTACTTAGAGGGCAAAACTGCATATACTTCCTCCACCGCACCTATTGGACAATTTCCAGGAAAAGCAATTCAGAACCCCAAGGAGTATTGCAATGCCATCTTTTTAATGGACTCAAGTCCCATTGCTGATCATGAAGCTGCAGTTAGAGAAAATGAGACTTTGCTTTCTGGTTCAGATGCTAACACCAATGCAATCACCTTAAGGAGTGGAAAGGAGTTACCTAAGAGGGAAGGATCAGTTAAAGTCACTGCGGACAGTGAGATTGACGATGGGGAGGATTTGAGCTGCAAAGATTACAAAAAAACCCGTCTAGAGGCTGACTCTAGCACCCAACTCGACCAACTAGGTCGAGTCAGCCCTCTACCTGCTGCAAAACCTGCTGTTTCAGAGAAAAAGAAAGTACCCTTTGTCCCTCCTCCTTACAAAGCCAAACTGCCTTTCCCAAAACGATTCAAAAAGGAGTTAATGGATAAGTATAGAGCGCTTTTTGACAAGCACATGAAGGAAGCAGAGATTAGGATACCTCTCATTGATACCTTCTCAATGTTTCCTGCATATCAAAAATTCTTGAAGGATGCAGTAAACGAGAAAGCCAAGGAGATTCAAGGTATGGTGGTTTTGACAGAAGAATGCAGTGAGGGTATAGATGGGGAGGATTTAAATCAAGGTCAAGTTGAGAAGCCAGACTCGACCGACAAGCTCGACCAGCTAGCTCGAGTGCCAGGTCGAGCCAGTGCGCTACCTGTTGAAAAACCAGTTATTTCTGAGGAAAAGAAACAACCCTCTGCCCCCCCTCCTTATAAACCTAAACTTCCATTCCCAGGAAGATTCAAGAAGGATAAGGACGTAACCATGATTGACAACAAGGGTAATGTCGATTGCATTGATTCACCCAGCACGACAAAGATTGAGCCTAAGTCTCTCCCCAAGCTTGGCAATCCTGGTATGTTCTCCATAGCCTGCTCTCTTGGTGATCTAAAAATTGAAGATGCTTTATGCGACTCCGGTTCAAGTGTGAATGTCATGTCCCATGAGATGTTACAGAGTCTTGGGATAGGAAGCATCACTCATCACTCATCACCCATCACTTTTGGAGATGCTCATTCTCGGAAGCCACTTGGTCTTCTTGAAGATTATCCACTTAAAGTTGGGGATTGTCTAGTCCCAACGGACTTCGTTATTATGGAAATGAAGAAGGCCAACAAGCTTCCACTCCTCCTTGGAACTCCCTTCCTCAACACTACTGGTGCAAACATAGACTTCAAGAACCAAAGGGTAGTTCTTATGAATGTGGATGACAAGGCCTATTACCCACTAAAAGCTTCTCCAAATGAGCTATGTGGCACAATGACTATCAAAGATGATGGCTACCGTGATGAGATAGTACAGTGTATTGGCACAATTGAGAAAGCTCCACCCTCAAAGATTTATAAACAGAAAGGGAAATCTCTGGAAAGAAAGGATGGAGCTGAGAGCACAATGAATGAGCAAGGGGTCAAGCCATTCATACATGGTCAGATCATTGCAGAGGAGACCTCCGTTCCCCTCCATGAACCACCATAGACCTAAGCGAAACAGGAAGTCAAGCCTAGCGACTATAAACAAGCTCACTTGGGAGGAAGTCCCATGTCTATCCTTGTATATATTGCTTTAGTTTTCTTTTAAATCATCGTTTAATTATGCTAATTCGTGTTTTTGGCTTGCTGGTATGATTTCAGGAGAGTATGAGCATTGAATCACGAAAAAGAGGAGATCTGTAAGCAGACACTCTAGCTCGACCACCCAGCTCGACCAGGGTGGTAGAGTCAGTGGTCGAGCCAAGCTCCCATGCTGCCTACACTCGGGAAAGCATGGAGGATTCGATCTCCTCCTTCTTCTCCACCCCTTGAGGTACCTGTTCTATCCATTTTTGTATATATCATTTGCATTTCTTTCTTGCTTTTTGTTGTTTCTTACACCTTTCCAAATTTTTATTACACAAGGGACTGTGTAATTTAAGTTTGGGGGGAAGGCTTAAGATATGTTTGATTTGTTTTCTGTGTTCTTATTTTTAATTCTTGAGTCTGCATGCATCTAAGGCATAGAAAAACCAAACAAATTTGAAAAATTTTCGAAAAAGATTACAAAAACAGAGTGTTCATGTAGCTGCATTTACATTTTAAGATTGAGTCTAGATTGTTTTCATATAGGGCTGCTGCATATGCATAGGGGATTATGATGATTTTAAACCTTGTAAGCTTGCTAATTCAATTGTATAATTTCAATGCCCTCGTTTCTAGTTGTTTAATGCTTTGTTATTGAGCTTGAAGTAAGACTGCACCATACTTTGAATGCACAGTTAGATTAGGTCTCAATTGAAAGCATACTGTGATTTTCTGTCTTTCCCTATCTATTTGAACCTGAATTTTGACTCATAATTATCATGTCTATGCACTGCATTTGAACTCACGGATACCATATACATACTTGGATTTTCTTTCATCTGTTTATACCACTCTTTGCTGATCCAAGTAGCTGTTCTCATCATTAGAACAGTTTTACCATGCCTTTAGCCTAGCCTTCTTTCAAGCCATGATATTATTTTCTTGAGTGTGTGAGGCCTATTTCTGAATGAGCTTGGTAGAAAGTGTTAGGTTTGAGTCGACAAGGATAGAATCTCATGTAGTTCTGGTTTGCAATTTTCGAATCAGATAGGACTAGGTGGGATCTTGATCATTGGGTATTGGGTTTGGTTCTGTGAAAAGAAAAGAATGAAAAAACTTGGAGAAAGATGAAAGAAAAAGGATAAGAGTTCTTAGGAGGGGAATGATCTGAATGTTTAAGTATCTAGTAAAGGATTAGGGGATGTGCATAATAAAAGAAAAGAAAAGGCGTAAAGCTTAAAAGTCTGAAAAATATAAAAATGCCTAAGCTAGTTAAGAAAAACCCCATTCCGCTAGATGTATATGTGTATAACCCCTCCTAGAACCAAAAATAAAAAGAAAAGATGAAAATGATCCAAGAAATCAAAAGGGAAGCCTGAGGGTCAAGGGTAGAATTAAGATGACTTTACGGGTTTAGACTTGAAGGTTAAGAACACTTGTGTAGGACTGGGTAGATGAGAGTCTATTCTTGTATGCATAGGTTGGTTCTTACCTTTAGCATTCTACTAAAGCTCATTCCTTCTCATTGAGAGATCCTTGTTCTGAAATGATAAAACCATACTGAAGGGGACCATCTTTGTCTCTTGACCTTACCCTTAGCCAAATGAGTTCATTGAATGTGCATAGCTTGATTCATGGTTTCTGTTTAAATGAATGTTAAGGGGAATGATAGATTTGAATGCATGTCTAGGTTGAGATTTGATTGAACTTGTGCTGTGAAGAGTATGGCTAATGTTTTTGAGTAGGGTTCATAAACTTTGCATTCTAGAACTAGCAACTTGGACATTGAGATCATCTGTTTTATCTGCAAGCTTTGGTTCTGAATCCCCATTTTCAAACCTCTTCTCCATTCTTCTTCTTCTATTTGCTTGAGGGCAAGCAAAGACTAAGTTTGGGGGAGTTGATATGTCTGCATTTTATATGGTTTTAGCTTGCATTATTCATTCATTTAGCCTTGTTTAATAGCTTGTTCTTAGCATTTATCTCTAGTTTTGCACACTTAGAGTGTTTTGCATTAGGATTGCATGCATTTTGCATTTTGGACTTGTTTCAGGTGCATTCAAGGGATATTAGAGATGTTGAAGTCAAATGAAGAAAAAGGAGAGCTTAACTCGACCAGAAACTCGAAGGAGACTCACTCTATCACCCAGCTCGAGCAAGATGGTCGAGCTAGTGCATTCTGCACCAAAAACTGCACTTTGAGACTGACTCTAGCAAGCCTGATCGAGTGCATGATCGAGCTAGGCATAAAGATGCAATCTTGAAGTTTCTAAAGCCCAGCTCGACCCCCATGATCGAGCCCGTGATCGAGTCCAAGGAAAAAAGAGCCGTCTTGAAGTTTTTGGACCCAGCTCGACCGCCCGTGGTCGAGCTCATGATCGAGTCTGGTGAATAAAAATGCAATCTTGATTTAAACCCAGCTCGACCACCCAGCTCGACCCCCATGGTCGAGCTAGACCTTATCCGCACATTTTTACTATTTTGCCCATGGCGTTTTTAGGGTTTTAAGACTTAGTATAAATACTCTCTAAGATGTTTAAGAGAAAGAACTGGGGTTTTAGGCAGAAATTAGGTTTTATTAAGTGTTCTTCATCTGTTCTTGCTTTCTAGATCCTGTATCTTTGATTCTACTGAGTATTTGTGTTTGAATCTTTCAATTCTATCTTTTCTCTTCCTTATCTTTCTACTTATGCAATTTATTTTGATTTCTGGGTTTGTGATTATGTTGTTCTTCATGGTTTCTGAGTAGTCATTAGGGTTCTTAAGGATGGGTTAGATTAGGTGTGGAATCTTAATCTTCTAGGTGGTTTAAGAGTAGATTGTTTGATTTCCCTTCTAAATCAGTGTTCTTAATGCTAATTTCTCTCTGATCAATTGAGATTAGAACTTAGGTGTTTTTCCGCCCAGAAGGTGTTTGATAAAATGCTTGACTGAACTGATGTTAGAGATTTGCATACCTAGCCTAAGGGATTAGTTGTTTAGGGTGTTTATTGACAATATTGAACTGAATCTTAATGCCTGCTAGGGTAGATTTCGCTAAGGGATTGGGTCTGGAACTGGTCTAGCTTGAGGTTACTTATCACGGGAGTGGACTTAACTGGTTGTGATGTTTGATGTCTAGGGAATAGCTTGATTGAGTTTGTTAAACCATCTAGGTAGATTAAGAGGATGCACCAAGTCAATTACCCCATCCTTAGGACCTGCTCCGTTCTTGATTGATTTTCGTGTTCTGTTTTCGTTCTGTTTCTATTCTGTTTATTGTCTCTGCTTTACTCTGTTTCTGTTCTGTTTTCATTCTGTTTTATGTTCTGTTTTAGGTTCTGTTATTGCTTTTGATTTCCTTTTGATAGTTTCTAGTTTCACCTTCTCACTGCTTGTTTGGCTTGACTTAGACTGTTTGATTGCATCCTTCTTGGTTAATATCGCACCCATTTGGATTGACACCTTTCTGTATTACAATGACATGAAAATGCATTAAGGCATTTGACAGATAGCGAAAACGCAAAAACTAGCTATTTCAACGTTGGGGGAGATTTAAGGGATACACGATGCAGTGCCCACACCATGGCTTCAATGAGGAGTCGCTACTAAGCATTCTTTACAGAGGAGTCCTGGATGCTACAAGGGGATATGCTGAGGAAGATGATAGAGAAGGAAACCAATGCGAGGTCAACTTTGTTGGTGGCTATCGACAAAGCGGTGGTTTCAACTCTTTCCGAAATCACCCAAATCTCTCATACTGGAGCAACAATGTTGAAAACTGATGGAGAGGTTTTTATGCCTCTTCATAGGTTTCACCCGAGAAGTGAATCTCGAGAGTTTAACACACAAAATCGCAAGTGCACAGTTAAATGCAATTGTAGTAATATGGGGTCGATCCGCAGGAAAATAGAATAACTTACATAGAGAATGCAAATACAGATCTAATCTAGGTGGAAATAAAATGGAGGTTGAGTTCTAATCTAAAATGATTGCGAAAATGATAAAGCAGGAAATAAAGTAAATAAAATTCTAAACTAAAAAATCAATTAAATCTAAATTTAAACATAAACATAATTAAATTACATAAAGAAAAGAACAATAATAAACTAACTATATACAAATATGGGTGATAGTCTAAATCAGGAAACCTAAGTTTAGAATTCATATTTTCTCTAAGTAATTTGTATTTGTCATTCTAGGGATACTCTTTGATTTGCTAGTCCACTCTGATGGTATGCTAGACTCTATATCCATATCCACTCTCATGGTAAACTGGATATGCATTTCACATAATCCCATCATCGAATACTAAGTATCCTTAGACTCCCGCCTCAAAAACACAAAGTGAGAGATATATTTGTTTCTAAAGTATAACCCACTTTCGTAGCGAAATACTCCTAAAATATTCAATCTAACTTGGCCAAAGCGAGATCTATAATTAACTCTACCAAACAACAAATTCGACACTAGCTATGACTCTATAGTATGCAGATCTGAAGGTTTAATCCACTCTCGTGGCATCAAACACTTCTAAATAGACAACTACACCTACTGGATTCAGTTGTACTCCTGAGTATATCACATGAGAGAATACTCAACATTATTGTGCAGATTAAAGTAGCTTGATTGGTTAAGTACAGTAATGAATCCTAAAACATAGATCTCATCATTGACCACCATCCTATGTGGTTTAAAAGATCTAGACTCTTGTCTCTATTGGGTTAGAGAGACAAGAGTTGACTTATAAAATAATAAACAAGACTAAAACGTAAACTAGTCTAAGCAGTAATCAAAGTATAAACAAAAGAATAAGAATAAGAATTGACCTAAAGAAGAAGAACTTTATTATATCTGAATTGTGACGGCTACAAGATATGTTTTTGTGAAAGTGTGTTCTCCCTTTTCTCTAGTGAGATTACAAGTGTTTATATAGTATTAGGGTTCTCTAAGAGTCTTTATTTCGTCCTTATCTTGTTTCTGGAGGGTTAAAACTCGAAATGACAAGGTTGCTTAAGTCATATTTTGCCACATAGGAAATTTTCTAGCTTTTTTGGAGGTCAACATCGACCTTGATGGGTCGATGCTAGGATCAATTTTGACTCCCTGACTTTGACTGGTCGATGCATCCTTCAGGAATTCTCTCTGAAAATTATTCGGCATCAATATCGAGCCCTACAAGTCGATATTGGGGTCGATTCTACCTCTTTGAATTCTGTGAAATCCTTCTTCGAATGTGCACGATCTAGGCGATGTCACTAGTCTTCCTGTAGGCTTCAGTAAGCTCCAAAAACATCTCTACTACTCGTATTTAGCTCCAAGTACCTAAAAAATATAACCACATGCAAAAACACTAATTCAACACTAAATGTTAGTTATATAAACTAAAACTAACTTATTCTAAAGCGTAAAATATGGTGTTATCAACTCCCCCACATTTATCCTTTGCTTGTCCTCAAGCAAACAAAAGTCAAGCATAGTGAAATTATTTTATTGAAAACAAATAAAGATAAAGAGAGTGAACTTATACCTTATGACATTGTTGTGTTAAATGTTTTTCGTCTTTGTGGAAGTGGAATGGTCTCTAACGTACTCCATGTACTTCACCATAAGCATAGCAACGCACCTTAATTCAAACCACTCCTCCTTCGAACTTTGACTCCTGATCATCAACCTCTCATTTCATTCTAAGTGTGAGCTCTCAACTTGGGAGTATTGATTACGAAACACGAACACTTACTCTTTTGGATTTCCATAAGCTCAAAACCGTCTTGGTACAAATCATTTCCTCTCCTTTTTCTCACTTTAAGGTCGAATTGATTTCTTCCTACTTTTCTAAGGTATCATTTTATTTTTTCTATCAATCGCCTTTTCTTTTCTATTTGTGGACAGGTTTCCATGAGACGCCAACAATAAATGTGGTAACTTCCAATGCCCGGTTCACTTATTTCTTAGTTATATTTTTTTCTTTTCTTTACTGAATGGAAGGAAGAGGGGAGATATACTCACATAGACGTGTCTTGCAGGGTCTCATAGAGGTATCATGTCTCATGTATCTCAAGCACCAAATCGAGAGTTTTAAGGTTCATTACGGTGAGAAGTCGATTCTGATTTGCCAAAGTCTTCGAAGGAATTATCCTTTTGGGGTTTGTTGATCCACTCTTGGGTTTTCCACATTTTCTAGTAAAATCAAACACTTTCCACACAACATTCAAGCATAAACACAAATAACACAATTAACAAGTTCAAATGCTACCTCATTAAAAACTTTTTCCCATGTTATTGAACCTATGAACGAGGAAAAGATTGTAACAATCTCTCAAAATACGAAAAACTTGTGGTAAAACTTACATCAAAAGATGTCATGGAAAAGAATTACCTCCATTGATCGCAAGACTCCCCCCCCGCCCCCACACACTTATTTCACAACGTCCGCGTTGTGATGTAAAGGGAAAAGGAAAAAACAAGAGAAAAACTTACAGTGATTCTCTTATCGGTTGTGGGTTGGCAGCTCCCACGTGTGCAAGTCCTGATTTTTGTTTTTAATGGTGAAGAACACCTGAAAAGCAAGAAACAAAAACAAAGAATAAAAAAACCAAAAACTAGAAAATAATAAAACGAAAATCCTAAAAAAAATTGTTTGTACAAAGGTAAAGTGCTCATTTAACGTCATGAGCTTGACGACCTCATGGAATGGTCAGAAGATCGTGGAGATAATGGCTGAACTGTTGCGCGATGATTCCTTGAATCGTTCTTGTCGGAGTTGGTATGGTGAATTGATCTTTCCCCAGCAGGAGTGTATGTGTCATTAGTGATTTTTTCACCAAGAGATTCTCTTTTTGAGTATGATCGTGAAGTCCCCTCTGTTAGCATTGCTTCGTAGAACACATCTCTATTCACATATGCGAATGAGATTCTCTGTTTTGGCCAATAGATGACCGTGCAAACTGTTGCTAGGAACGGTCTATCAAGGATGAGTTGAGTGTGATCATCTCCTCTTATGTCCACTACATGGAAGTCAGTAGAAATGCGACAGTTTGCAATCCAGATGATCACGTTCTTAGCCACTCTGTACGAGTGCATCGCATTTGTATTAGCGACTCGATCCGGACATTTGACCTTGTAAGCTCATGGATTCCCAACATCTTAGCTCTGTCCATGGATATGACATTTATGCTTGCTTCTAAATCACACAAAGCTTCATTGAAAGTACGACCAAGTATAGAGCATCTTACCTTGTATTGCCCAGAGTCGGCTCTTTTGAAGACCATTGTGATTGGTCCTTTGAGTTGTGTGTCCATGTAGAGCTTTTTCATTTCCTCGATAGTCTCCTTAATATCAGTGAAGTATAGATCGAGGTTGTATTTGAAAAGATCTTCCTCGAATGTGTAATCCCTCGGTAGTGATCGAACAAGTCGTCTGAACATGCGGAGCTTTTCCGCCTTAATCTTCTTAAAGAACCATGCTACATCCTTGTAGGTGATATAGGTCAATTTCTTACTAGACAAAAGTTTCGTTGTAGTATAGTAAGGTGTCAATCCATAAGGGTGAAGATATTAACCAAAAAAAATCTGATCAAGCAATTCAAGTCAAGCCAAGCAAATAGTGTATAGGACTCTAGCAACCTAGACAGAAACTGAAAATGGAAGCTAAAATAGATACTATCTAGGACTAGCAGAAACTAACAGAAGCAGAGCAATATCAGAAACGGAGTATAGGACTAACAGAGAATTCAATCAATGCAAGAGAAGTTCCTAAGGATGGGGTAATCGACTCAGTGTGTCCTCTTAGCCTACCCAGGTGGTCTAACAAAACTTATTCAAGCTATTCCCTAGACATCAAACATCACAACCAGTTAAGTCCACTCCCGTGATAAGTAACCTCAAGCTAGACCAGTTCCAGACCCAATCCCTTGGCGAAATCTACCCTAGCAGACATTAAGATTCAGTTCAATATTGTCAATAAACACCCTAGACAACTAATCCCTTAGGCTAGGTATGCAAATCTCTAACATCAGTTCAGTCAAGCATTTTATCAAACACCTTCTGGGCGGAAAAACACCTAAGTTCTAATCTCTATTGATCAGAGAGAAAGTAGCATTAAGAACACTGATTTAGAAGGGAAATCAAACAATCTACTCTTAAACCACCTAGAAGATTAAGATTCCACACCTAATCTAACTCATCCTTAAGAACCCTAATGACTACTCAGAAACCATGAAGAACAGCATAATCACAAACCCAGAAATCAAAATAAATTGCATAAGTAGAAAGATAAGGAAGAGAAGAGATAGATTAGAAAGATTCAAACAAAAATAACAAGTAGATTCAAAGATACAGGATCCAGAAAGCAAGAACAGTCTCATAAATGAAAGAGAAACCTAGTGTGTTCGCAAATATCCAGTGGGTCAATATGTATTTATAGTTCTAGGAAAACCCTAGCTCACAAACAGACAAAATAGAAGGTTTCGGAGGTGCACTCGACCAGGGATAGTCGAGTGCCTAGGTCAAACTGGGGTAAATTTCAAGATTGCATTTCAATTCTTCAGCTCGATCAGCCCTGGTCGAGCTGGGTCCAAAACTTCAAGACTCCACCTTTTTCTTGAGCTCGATCATTGGACTCGACCTGGGGTGGTCGAGCTAGACTTCAGGACTTCAAGATTGCATTTTTCTGATCAGCTCGACCTCCTACATCGAGTCCTTTGGTCGAGTCATCTTCCAAAATGTCTGATTTATGCTCCACTCGACCTGCCTGCTAGAGCTGGGCTAAAGGTGCAGTTTTTGGTGCAGAATGCACTAGCTTGACCTACTAGCTCGAGCTGCTTGCCAGAGTCAGTCTCCTTCGAGTTTCTGGTCGAGTTAAGCTCTCCTTTTTCTTTATTTGACTTCAACATCTCCAATATCCCTTGAATGCACCTGAAACAAGTCCAAAATGCAAAATGCATGCAATCCTAATGTAAAACACTCTAAGTATGCAAAACTAGAGATAAATGCTAAGAACAAGCTATTAAACAAGGCTAAATGAATGAATAATGCAAGCTAAAACCATATAAAATGCAGACATATCAGTAGGTGGTAAAGGACGACTAGGATCAGGGTTCGTTGAGGATCAAGCCCCTCAAAATAGTTTCTCAGCATCATATATCGTCTCATCTGTTCCCACAAAAGACTCTTGTAGAGAGTACCTTTTCCAAGCGTCTTTAAAAGGGAATGGCTTGGGAATGCTCTTGACTAGCTCTTCGAAGCATTTTTATTGATCGGATCGATGAATTTTGTCTTTCGTTGTTTCGTAATCGAGTTACAGCTCCTTATAATCTCATAGTCGGGTCCATCGCTTCCTTGCACATGATTGTTCCGTCGATATGTTGTCAAGGTAACGTCTTTGGTGTCTTCAGAATGAGGGTCGATCATGATTGGCCGATATTTACACCTAAGGGTACGACCATCCATCGTTGAAGGGTGATGGAGAGGTCTAGAGCTCGAGGCAGCAACATTATCGGTCAGGTTAGATCAATGGAAGCGTCTGACAGGGCTGAAATCGACATGGATAGGTCGATGTGACCTTATAGAGTTTCGTTCTGGACGTGCATCGACCTGGACTGGGCGATGTTCTTGGTCGATGTGGTCAAAATCGACCTTGACAGGTCGATGTGAGGGTCCGGGATTTTCCTTTGGATTTTTTGGATCATCAATATCGACCCTGACTGGTCGATTTACAGGTCCAATTTCTCTGATTTTGCCTTTTTTGGGTGACTCTTCTCTTGTCCTGATGATTCTCTTCAGTGTGATGATATTCACATACTCCTTAGGGTTCATCTCAGGTTTCCTAGGGAGCATACCGTGCTGTTTTTGTGAGGATGAAGCAAGTTGGGCGGTTTGTGTTTCTAACACATTAATGCGAAATGCGAGTCCGTCGAACTTGCTGTTGAGTTTGTTGCATCTTCTGTATACATTCTTGAAGCCTTCAGATATTTTCACTGAAGCTTTTCTTTGCCCCTCGAGAATGCTTTGAAGCATACCTTCATACTTCTCCTCTTTCGTATATAGACTTGTTTCTCCTGGTCCTTTGTACGGTTGTGGTGCGTAAGATGGTTTATTGAATTGAGTGCTTGGTCTGAAACCTCTTTGTTAGAATAAAGGGGATGGTTCCCTCATAGGTGGGTATGTCTGATCTTGTAGATTCTCCACATTATTACTTCGGTATGAGAGATTAGGGTGGTTCCGGTAGTTAAGATTGAAACCACCTTGTCGGAAGTTACCGAAAAAGTTCACCTCACACTCGTTCTATTCTCTTGCTTCCTCATCAGGTTGTACCTTTGCATCATCCAACTCATCTACAAAGTGAACATGTCTTCTTGTCACTTGTAGAACCTTGTCCAACTTTTCATTTAGTGCTATGATGTCAATCTTCATCTTGTCATCTCCATCGTAAGCCATGCTACGATCTCTATGATCATAGTCTCCTCCACAGTTAGTATCACTTTGTGCCATATTCTCCACCAAAGTTATTCCATGCTCAGCATCTTGTCTTAAGAAATTACCGTTGCATGCAGTATCGACTAGTTCGCGATACTTGGGCAAGAATCCTTTATAAAAAGTACTCAGCACTAAATCCATGGTGTGGGCATTTAGATATATACCCTTTGAAGCATTCCCATGTTTCTCCAAAACTTTTTGATCTTTTTTGCACATAGCTCGATATCTCATTATGAAGACGAGCACTCCCAAAACTTGAGAAGTACTTTGCAAGAAACATCTTCTTGCATTGCCCCCATGTTAGGATCGACCCAGGTGGCAGACCCTTCTCCCATTGTTGTGCTTTGTCTCCTAATGAGAATGGAAATAGACGTAACTTCAGAACGTCCTTTGAAACTCCGTTGATCTTCACTGTACCACACAACCTATCGAATTGATCCAGATGATCAATTGAATTCTCCATAGGCAACCCATGAAATTTGTTGTCTTGCACCATAGTAATCAAGCCTGACTTTATTTCAAAGTTGTTATTTGCCACTGGTGGGGCCATAATCCCAAATCTTTGAGCCACAGAAGTAGGCTCATCGATGGTACCAATAGTTAGGACGACTCTTGGTTGGTGTGCAGCTGCTTGACGTGCACCACCTTTAGCTTGAGCAGCATTATCAACTCATGCAATGCCCTCAATATCTTCAGCAGGTAGATCAATACGTTGCTGCTCTATTTCTTGTCTCCTTTTTTCTTTTCCTTCCTAACTTGTCTTTCGATTTCTCTGATGTCACGGATTTGGTCAGTAGGTGGAGTCTTCCCGTAACTTTTCAAATGCATGCACCTGAAATTCGAAAATAAAACAAGTTAGTAAAACATAAACACCTAGTCTCAGATCTACATCTAAACTCTATGGGTATTGCTTATTTTCCCGGCAACAGCGCCAAAACTTGATGGAGAGGTTTTTATGCCTCTTCACAGGTTTAACCCGAGAACTGAATCTCGAGAGTTTAACCCACAAAACCGCAAGTACACAGTTAAATGCAATTGTAGTAATACGGAGTCGATCCACAGGGAAATAGAATAACTACATAGAGAATGCGAATGCAGATCTAATCTAGGTGGAAATAAAATGGAGGTTGAGTTCTAATCTAAAATGATTACGAAAATGATAAAGCAGAAAATAAAGTAAATAAAATTCTAAACTAAAAAAACAATTAAATCTAAACTTAAACATAAACATAATTAAATTACATAAAGAAAATAACAATAATAAACTAACTATATACAAATATGGGTGATAGTCTAAATCAGAAAACCTAAGTCTAGAATTCATATTTTCTCTAAGTAATTTGTATTTGTCATTCTAGGGATACTTCTCGATTTGCTAGTCCACTCTCGTGGTATGCTAGACTCTATATCCAGATCCACTCTCGTGGTGAACTGGATATGCATTTCACATAATCCCATCATCGAATACTAAGTATCCTTAGACTCTCGCCTCAAGAAGACAAAGTGAGAGATAGATTTGTTTCTAAAGTATAACCCACTCTCGTGGCGAAATACTCCTAAAATATTCAATCTAACTTGGCCAAAGCTAGATCTATAATTAACTCTATCAAACAAAAAATTCGACACTAGCTATGACTCTCTAGTATGCAGATCTGAAGGTTTAATACACTCTCGTGGCATCAAACACTTCTAAATAGACAACTACATCTACTGAATTCAGTTGTACTCTTGAGTATCTCCCATGAGAGAACACTCAGCATTATTGTGCATATTAAAGTAGCGAGATCAGTTAAGTACAATAATGAATCCTAAAACATAGATCCCACCCTATGTGGTCTAAAAGATCTAGACTCTTGTCTCTATTGGGTTAGAGAGACAAGAGTTGACTTATAAAATAATAAACAAGACTAAAAAGTAAACTAGTCTAAGCAGTAATCAAAGTATAAACAAAAGAATAAGAATAAGAATTGACTTGAAAAAAAAGAACTTTATTAGATCTGAATTGTGACGGCTACAAGATCTGTTTTTGTGAAAGTGTGTTCTCCCTTTTCTCTAGTGAGATTATAAGTATTTATATAGTATTAGGGTTCTTTAGGAGTCTTTACTTCATCCTTATCTTATTTTTGGAGGCTTAAAACTCGAAATGACAAGGTTGCTCAAGTCATATTTTGCCACATAGATTTTTTTCAGCTTTCTCGGAGGTCAGCATCGACCTTGATAGGTCGATGCTAGGGTCGATTTTGGCTCCCTGGCTTTGACTGGTCGATGCATCCTTCATGAATTCTCTTTGGAAATTCTCCGGCATCAATATCGACCCCTATAGGTCGATATTGGGGTCGATTCTGCCTCTTTGGATTCTCTGAAATCCTTCTCCGAATGTGCATGATCTAGGCGATGTCACCAGTCTTCTTGTAGGCTTCAGTAATCTCCAAAATATCTCTACTACACGTATTTAGTTCCAAGTACCTAAAAACATATAAGCACATACAAAAAGACTAATTCTACACTAAATGTTAATTATATAAGCTAAAACTAACTTATTCAAAAGCATAAAAACACGTAAAATATGGTGTTATCAAAAACCCACAAGATCAAGCATACCCACCCATGAGAGCACCCTCCAGTCGTTCCAACAAGGAGGTTTTTGACAAACATCTCAATGTCGACAACTGCTCTAGTCTCAACAACAAAATTAAGGCCAAGGAGGACAAAATTTTCAACCAAAGGAGGAGAAATACGAAAGAATGCTTTAACGCATTCTCGAGGGATAAGCCAAAACTTCAGTGGAGATTTTTGAAGGTTTCAAAAATGTCCACAGACGGTGCAATGAGCTGAACAGCAAGTTTGATGGAGCTTCACGCATTAAAGTGTTGGAGACACAAACCGCTCAAGTCGCATTTTTGGCTCAAAGACGCCAAGGAATGCTCCCAGGGAAGCCTAAGATGAACCCCAAAGGGTATGTCAACGTCATCATGATAAGGAGTAACAAGACAGTGGAAGAAAATGGTTCCAGCTGAGCTAAAACAGAGAGCATCGACCATGTGTGGTCGATGGTCTGAGAAAACGACAAAGTCATCAACCAAGAGAGGTCGATGATAGACTTGAATGGAGACCCATCGGACAACCGGATAGACCTTATTATATCGATGCTAACTCGATGCATAGACCCGTCGGACAACACCATCGACCAGGCGAGATCGATGGTCTCACAGGAACAACCATCGGGCCACTTCATCAACCCCACCAGGTCGATGGTCCCTCAGAAGAACACAATGACATACTCCATCGACCCCACCAAGTTGATGTCATGCCCGAAGTGCCCGAGATCATCTCCCCAAGGATTAAAATATGCTACAATACTAGTCACGGAAGCAATAAGACCAACGCTAACATTGCAGAAGACTACGATCCACCGATGCTCCACATGAAGAAACAATTCATACCCCATGATACACGCCCCAAATCCACAAGGAAGACTCGAACCAAGTTCACGAAAACCCAAGGAGACCAATGGCAAGATTTTCGGTGATTTGGGAGCTACATGGCGGAAGCGATTAGGCGAATGGTGGTGGAGGGGAAGATGACGTGATGGAGAGCTTGGTGAGAGTGTAGAGAGAGCTAGACAATCACGGACACATGCACAAGATGAAGACACGGTTGGAAGAGTGATGAGAACGGCGGAGGTGAGTAACTACTGGCGGCAGTGGAGATGGAAAGTGGTGGAGGTGGAAGTGAAACAATCTATGGGGTGATAGGCACCACAAGGGTTGTGAGAGACCTTTGATACAACCTCCTACAAGCTGAGGACCAACTTCAAAGCTTCTAGGGTTTTCTCACTCTATAGGCTAGAGATGAGAGACAAAGTTTACAACTTCAAATTTAGGTTAATGATTGCTTCCTGATTAAAGAAGGGTAGCTTGCCTTAAATAGGCTTACAAAATAGGGTTAATAGAGATAAAAGGAACCTAAGCCCATTTAAGACAAGGCTGGATACCTAGGCCCCTTTAAAATAATTAATTCCCCTCAAATAAACCCAAAACAAGTAAAAGACAATTATTAAGCCAAGAATAAGAAAACATTTTGTAGAGTTTTCCCTTAAGGATGGGATCACATCTCTTGAGTATTTAGATTTGTCATAAAGATTTCCAAGTTAACGACTCAAGGGAGATGAGATGTGATACCTTAGATCTTTCAAGCCTTATTAAAACCCTTTCCTAGTAAAACCCACAAGTGGGAAGCCGAGGAGTAGGGAAAGAGTACCGAACTCATCTAAGGTCTTCAGAAGGTGCCCTCACTAATGACGAGTGAGGCACATGTAGCTTTGCTCCCAAAGCTTAGTGCCCGTGGACTCTCGATCCAAGTGTCTCTCGAAGCGTCCGGTCCGGTATCGCGGATGTAGGTTTCGGGAATGGTCTTGATCATGCTAGATGGCTCTCTCAGGTCTTTCCTCGTGCTCCACCTAGTCTTCTCAGCCTACTTAGACATCAAGTTCTTTGCTGGTCCATGAAGAGATCCTTCCCGGTCCGTGATGACGGTTTGATTTGATGTGATGACCACATCACCCCCATAAATAAGAGGAGATTCCAAGTACTAGTCTACTCCATGCCGAAAACTACTACTTTCGAGGACGCATGGAAACAATATCATTTAAGGATTTATTTAAGGGAATTGATGAGACGATTTAAAACATCGAACAACGATTTCGAGGGACTCGTTTCTCAAGGAACTCTCAGTTAGGACATCCATACCATCAAACAAGGGCATTCGACACGACTTGGTTCTTCAGCAAGTAAACGAGGAAAAGCTGCGCTTATTCAAACATCTTGTTCGATCACTCCCGGTTGGCATCACATTCAAGCAAGCTCTTTCCAAGCACGACCTCGATCTCTACTTCACGGACACAAAAGAAACAATAGAGGATATCAAGGAGTTATATATGGAGACACAACTTAAAGGAGAGGTCATAACTCTACCTATGAAAAAAGATTCAGGACTCTACAAGGTATACTGCTCCATACTAGGTCATGAATTTAGTAATGCTCTATGTGATTTCGGTGGCACCATAAACGTGATGTCCATGAAGAGAGAGAAAGCGTTAGGACTCAATGATCTAAAGAGATCAAAACTTTGCATCGGCTTAGCAAATTCCGAGGTTATGTGATAGGAAGCTAATGTAAGGGGTTTACACCTTCTCTCTCAAGTTTCACCCGAGCGCTACTAAAAAGTAGTCTCGAGAGCTTAACCCATAAGACCGCAAGTACACAGTCATGAAATTATAATAATACGGGATCGATCCACAGAGAGAATAGAATAACTACACAGAGGATGCAAATGCAAATCTAATTTAGGCGGAATAATAAAATTGGGGGGGTTGTGTCCTAAGCTATATGAGGCGGTAAAATAAATAACATAATTTAAATAACATAAATTAAAATTGCATAAATAAAATACTTAAAATAAATAACATAAATTAAATTGCATAAAAATAAAATACTGAAATTATATTGCATAAATTAAATTACTGAAAATAAAGTGCATAAAGTAAATTGCATAAATTAAAGTGCGGAAAAGTAAATTGCAGAAATATAAATTGCAGAAATTAAATTGCAGAAATTAAAGTCCATAAATTAAAAGTGCATAAATATAAATTGCGGAAATGTAAATTGCGGAAATTAAATTGTAGAAATATAAATAGCATAAATAAATAAACATAAATAAAATAACATAAATAAAATACTAAATTAATTATTTACAGTTAATTGGGTGATAGTCGATTTATCAAGGATTTCAAATTATAGGATTCATACTTAACTTTTTTAAGTTTGTGTTGTCAATCTAGGGATTATCTGTTATAGACCAGTCCACTCTCGTGGTATGCTAGTCACTGTGTCCAACCCACTCTCGTGGCGACTTTCACACATTGCGCACAACCCCATCATCAATTACTCTTATTAGTGATATACACATCAATTGGCGTTGTCACATATCCAACCGATTAACCAAGTGTTTAGCTTGCGTTAGAAGTGTGTATAAGACAAAGAGTGAATGACGGATCTATTTCTAGAATATAATCCCACTCTCGTGATGATGTATTCTTGAGATCATAGTCTAACTTTGGCCACAACTAGATAAGCATTAAGGTGCTCCATCAAACAACAAGCTCGATGCTAACTAATACTCCCTAATAAGCATTTAACCCATTCTCGTGGTGCTAAGGGCTTCTATTCGTATAACCTCATCTACTGATTTGGTTATAACCTTAAGCACATCCCATAAGACATGACTTAGCATTAAGAGTGTATACTAGAGTAGTTAGATCGGTCAAGAGTAATCAGACATATTGAATCCTAAATCTTCAATCCCATCATCGACACCACCCTAGTGGACTAAAGGATCTACTCTCTTGTCTTTCCGAGGATGACGGCAAAGACAAGGATTAGGTTCATAAAACAGTAAAAAAAAACTAAAGAACAGAAATATAAATCAGAACATAAACATAAACATAAACATAAACTAAAGCATAAGAAAGGAGTAAACCTAAAAGAAGAACTCTTTATTGAAAGTGAGAATAAATATGGCTAGAGAGTCTAAACTTTTTTCTAATGAGAATACATGAGTTTATATAGAGTTTAGGTGGCTTGGGAGAGTCTAGGATGTCCTTAGAAGGCTCTGGAATGTCATAACTCGAGATCCTAAGCTTTCATATCTTGAAGTTTCGCATTAAACCAAGTTTTCTTTTCTGCACAATGACTCAGCATCGACAGGCCCTAGTCGATGCTCATGGTCGATGGGCTTCTTCTGGTCGAACGTCGACCAGCCACGGTCGATGCTTATGGTCAATAGGCTTATTCTGGTCGGGCGTCGACCAGCCACGGTCGATGCTTGTGTCGATGGTCTTCGTCTTGGCTTCCAGTTCAGATCCGAGACAGAGTATCGACCTGCCCTGGTCGATGCTGAGCCGTTACTTCCTTTGTGAGGCTCTTGAGATGTTTTTTCATGATGTTCTTGGGCCCAACAAGTAGCTCTAAGGTCCCTAAAGCTTCTTAAGGTCCCCAAAATGCTATGAAAGTGTACGATTTCCTCCAAATACCTATAAACACATAAACAAATGCAAATGCACTAAAACTATCCTAAATGCAAGTTAGAAACATATAAAATTAAGCTAAATGTCTGCAAAAAACATGTAAAATACGATGCTATCATTATGCCAACATATGGAGTAGCTGAAGACGTGATAGTGTGGATTGGAAACTGTCGTATCTCCGCTGATTTCTATGTGATTGACATGAGGGAAGATGATCACACTTCACTCATCCTTGGTGGATCATTTCTTACAACGGTTAGAGCGGTCATAGACTGGACACTCCACAATCTCCACAAATCGACCATTCCGTAAGCCCGTCGAGCTCACGACGTTAAAAAAATATTTTATTCCTTGTAAATACATTTTTCGGTTTTAATTTTTCAAGTTTTTCAGTTTTTCAATATTTTTTGTTTCCTTTTGTTTTGTTGTTTTTCATTTTCTCTTCTGTGTTTTAGTTTTCAGGTGTATTTCACCATTAAAAAAAATGACTTGCAACCGTGGGAGCTGCCAACCCACACACCCAATAAAAGAATTACGGTAAAATTCTCTTGCTTTTTATCCCCTTTACAGTCTTCATCACAACGGGGACGTTGTGAGTTAAGTGTGGGGGGAATCTTGCGATTTATGGAGGTAATTATTTTTTCTTGACATCTTTTTGATGGAAGTTTTACCATAAGTTTTTCGCATTTTGAGATATTATCACACTCTTTTCTTCGTTAATAGGTTCAATAACATGTGAAAAGGTTTTTAACGAGGTAGCAATAGAACTTGTTAATTGTGTTATTTATGCTAATGTTTGGAAGCATTGTTGGATAATCGGTGATCTTTAATTGAAAATTTGGAAAATCCATGAATGGATCAATAAACCCCAAAAATCCATGAATGGATCTTCCGGAGAATTAGACAAATCGGAGTTGACTTCTCACCTCATTGAATTTAATTTCCCTCGATTTAGGGCTTGAGATACATTGGACATGATACCTCTATGAGACCTTGCACGGCTCGTCTAAGTAAGTACAATTACCCTATTTCTTCCCTTCGATTAGATAAGAAAAGAAAAGAAAAAGAAAAGAAAGAGAAGAGAAAAGAAAGAAAAATGATATAGAAGCGAACAGGGCATTGAAAGCAACCACATTCAATGTCTGTGTCTCAAAAAACCTTGTCCTAGAAAAGCTTAAGAGAAAAGGCGATCGATAAAAAAAAATGATACTATGACGGCTCTGGAATGTAGGGAGAAATCGATCGACCTTGAAGTGAGAAAAAGAAGAGGAAAGGAATTGTACTAAGATGGTCTTGAACTTACAGAAATCTGAAAGAGTAAGTATTCATATCCTTTAATCGATATTCCCAAGTTGATAACCCATATAAAAAGAGGAGTCAAAAATGAGGAGTCTAGGATCGAAGGAGGAGCGGTTCGAAGTAAGGTGAGCTGCTATGCTTATGGCGAAGTACATGAGTATGGTAGAGATCATTTCACTTCCACAAGGTCGAAAAGCATAAGCACAACAATGTCACAAGGTACAAGTTCACTCTCCTTATCTTTATTGTTTTTAGCATTTCTTCACCATACTTAGCTTTTGTTTGCTTGTGGACAAGCAAAAAGGTAAGTGTGGGAGAGTTGATAGCATCATATTTTACATGCTTTCTTGCATACATTTAGCTTAGTTTTTGATGTTTCTAACAAGCATTTAGGATTGTTCTAGTGCATTTGCGTTTGTTTATATGTTTACAGGTACTTAGAGGAAAGCATTCATTTTTAGAGTGTTTTGAAGCCATTGGGACCTTGGAGCTATTTGCTGGAGCCAAGAACATCATGGAGAGACATCTCAAGAGCCTCACAAAGGAAGAATCGACCTTAGCATCGACCAAGAGTGGTCGATGCTCGTCCTGGGCAAGCCATCGACACACAACATCGACCTAGGGCAGTCGATGCTCTTCTTCGGACCCGAACTTGAAGCTGGCGATGAAGACCATCTACGCAAGCATCGACCAGGAGTGCTCAATGCTCGTCCTGAGGATCCATATCGACCATGAGCATCGATCCAGGGCCGTCGATGCTGACTCACTGGACAGAAAAGGAAACTTCGATTAATACGAAAATGCAAGATATTAGAGTTTTGGGATTTTGAGTTAAGACCTTCCAGAAGCTTTTAAGGACGCCCTAGACTCCTCCAAGCCTCCTAGACTCTACATAAACTCATGTATTCTCACTAGAAAAGGAGAGACTCTCTGTTAGCCACCATTTTTTGTTTTCATCTTCAATAAAGAGTTATTCTTTAGGTTTCTTTCTTCCTTATGCTTTTGTTTATGTTTATGCTTTAATTTACTTTACTGTTCTTAGTCTTTAGTTTATTGTTTACTGTTTTATGATCCTATTCCTTGTCTCTACCGTCACCCTCGGAGAGACAAGAAAGTAGATCCTTTAAACCACTAGGGTGGTGGTCGATGATGGGATCGAAGGTTTAGAATTCAGTATGTGCGATTGTTCTTAACTGATCTAACTACTCTAATATGCACTCTTAATGCTAAGCTATATCCTATGGGATGTGCTTAAGGTTGTAACCAAATCAATAGATGCGGTTACATGAATAGAAACCCTTAGCAACATGAGAGTGGGTTAAAACTTCAGACTTGCATATTAGTGAGTATTAGCTTTTGTCGAGATTGTTGTTTGATGGAACATTTCAATGCTTGCCTAGTTGTGGTTGTAACATCCGTGTTCATTAGTCATCCTCTCGAGTTGTAATTGTATTTGATGTTTGTTGTAATAGACCCTCGGGATTGTTGTATTTGACGAGAAATTATTAATATGTGGATGTTTATCGAATTGTTGAGAATGATTAATACATTATGTGGTATTTCATGTATTAGGGATGTCGAGTACATGATGTGGTATTTCATGTATTGCGGAGTTGGGAGCGGTGGTTGTTCCATCTCGGTTCGAGGATTTTCGGGTTTAGATCACTAGATCTTAATACGTGGTTGGGGTCGATAGGATTGTGTGATATTCAATCCTATTGACGGGTCATTGGGGTTGTGTGATATAACCCCAATGAGGGGTCATTAGAGTCATATGATATTTGACTCTAATGATGCTGGTTAAGATTACCTGATAATCCTAACAGGGTGGGTTTTTACTGATTAGGATATGCGATATCCTAGATCGGTAGCCCAGGGTGAGATCTTATGATCTCAGAGGGTTTTTACTGATTAGGATTATGTGATATCCTAGATCGGTAGTCCGGGGTGGGGTCTTACGATATTGGATCTCACGAGGACTTAGCATATTAGGGTCCTGTGGTATTGGATTCTAATATGCTAGGTCGTTTGACGGACTTAACTCGTTCGAATCCGGGGATATTGAATTTCGACGAGTTAGCCGTTGGGTGACCACATAGGATCTTGTGATGTTAGACCCGAGAGTGTTATTGAACCGAGTGTGGGACGATACCGAGCTTAATTGGGGGCCCTAGGGGCGGTAGGCGGGTTGATTCGATCAAAAGATTGATCGAAGAGATGTAATCCCGAGTGGTACGGTTTGAGCGGAATTAGCGGTAATTCCGAGGTTTGAAGGAGTGAGGGAAATATCTTGGGACGGAGAGACGTTTGGAACATTTCGAAAAATTAAATGGAGTTGCTAAACCGAGCGAGAGAACTTAATTGAGGCGGTTTAGTAATTTTCGGTTTGGTTTGGTTTAATTTTAATTAAACCAACAAAGATATATACACATATATGTATATATCTCCCTTTCCTTCTATATTGTTCTTGAAGCTTCTCTTCTCTTCATTTGGGCAAGAAAAATCTAGACTTAGAGAGAGAGAAGAAGAGAGGGAAGGAAGGAGAAGAGAAGGGAAGAAGGAGGGAAGGAAGGAGAAGAGAAAGGAAGAAGAGTAAAGGAGAAAGAGGTGAGAAAACAGAATTTTTGGGATGTCTTGAGAGGTCCGATCGACCAAGCTAGAGAGCTCTGATTGAGCTGAAATTTTGTGGGTAAGTTCTTCAGTTTCTTGACTAGTTAGCTACCAAAGTTTGTGGGATTGTGTTGAGGGGGTTGGGAGATATGATTTTTCTCCCTAGACTACTCTGTTTTCGGGCTGTAGCGACGGGGCGAGTTTGATGGAGTGATTGGGCACTCAAATCTTTTTTGTTTGGACTAAAATTTGGTAGATAGGTTGTTGAGAGTTTGGTCTTGAATTTCACCGAAGAAATTTCTTAAATTTGAATTAGGATAAAAGTTATGATCGGTTAAAGAAAGCCCTGTTTTTGGAGAAAGGAATCCGATTTGGGGGTTTGGATAATCCGAGTTTGAGAGATTGTTATCAACTCTTGAGAAGTGTTGTGGTGATTTTTTGTTAGGGATTGGTGCTACCTTGGTGTTGGCTAAGTAAGAGCCAAGAAGAAGTAAGCTTAAGGTTTGGAAGCCATCAAAGGAGTGTTCTTCGTTTCAACCGTATTCGAGGTGAGTGCGTGACTGTAGCGTAGTCATACAATTATTAGACTCTTCGTGATTAATGTGTGATGTAGGGTTTGACCATATGGGTGTGATTTATGGCTAGTCCATGTGTGTGTTGTATATGTGATGATAGAGCTTTATCATGTTATGGTTTGATTGTTGCATTGCACGTTGATTGCGGTAAATTTGGTAATTGTATGTTCGTGTCGCGGTGGGGACGGGATGACCGCCTCACTAAGCATTATCAATGCTTACGCGCCTCTTTTGGTGCAGGTAAGGACAAGTCTTAAATAGCGGAGATCGTGGAACCAAGGCCGAGAAGGAAGATGGATGATCTAGGCATAACGAGTTCCGTTTTTGCATCTTTTGTGTTGTTTATAACTTGTGTACTTAGGATGCAATGTTTGAACTTGATATGACGCATATTGGTATATTAAAATGGTTTTGAATGCTTAAGAAATGTCATGGTTGATTGTTGGTTGTTGTTGTGTGTTGCTTGAGTGAAGTTGTTTTGGGCGCAGGGCAAAGGAGAGATCGACCGATCCAAGTAGGATCGATCGATCCTGTAGGTTGTTTTCGAAGCAGAAGCTTTCTGGCCAAGTTTTTAGGGGTTAGGATCGACCGATCCCGGGGTGAGATCGATCGATCCTGGCGAGTTATTTTGGCCAGAATGATCGGGTTATTTTGGTCGAGGTAAGAGATCGACCGATCAAGGTATGATTGATCTATCCGTTTTGACGTAAAAATTTCCGGATCGTTTTAGGGTGTGAAGATCGATCGGTCCAAGGGTGATCGATCGATCCTATGGGTCAGGATCGACCGTTCTTGGAAGGATTGACTGTTCCTGAGGGGCGTTCTTAAGGCAGAAGTTTCGGGGCGTTCTAAAGTTTTAAAAATTTCGTATTTTCCGCGAGTTCTGTCTTATTGTTCCGGGGTAGGTCCCTTTCAATTTGGTATCAGAGCAGTAACGTTTCTAGGATTTGTTGGGATCGAGTGTTGCTTGCTTTGTGATTGTTTTGAGTGCTTATGTTATTGAATGGGGTTGGGTTAGAGATCATCCTCTTCGGTCAAGTAAAAGGTTCCACGGTAAGACTTCTCTTGTGTTTGTGTCGTTGAGTTTTGAGTATTGAATCTTCTGTTGGTTTTGTAGTATGGTGAGAAGTACAGAAGTGGTAGAAGTAGAAGAAGAGTGGCGCGGGAACCGGCTGAGCCTAGGGAACAAGTGGACCCCCGCGGTGAAGACCAAGTGATGGTCGAGGATGTTGCTGAATCGGGAAATGGTGGGGTTGCGGGTAATGCAGCTCAAGCGGTTGAGAACGAGCCGTAAGTACAGGGTCAGCAACAAGAGGGTCCAAATCAAATGGGGCAGATGTTGGGTTTGTTGGCTCAGATTCTCGATAGACTACCAGGTCCGGTAGCCGCTTTAGCTCCCGAGGCGCCACCCGAAGTGATTGAGCCACCGAGACTGGTTAACCCCGAGGCTAGGGGAGACGTTGTAGGTCCTGTAACTCCGCCATATCTTATGGTGCTAGATCATATGCAACGACTTGGCACCAAATTCTTCCCGGGGGTGCTAAACCGGTGGAGGCGGATGAGTGGAGGTCAAGGTTAGAAAGAAACGTCCTCTTGGTAAGGTGTTCGGAGGAATATAAGATTGATTTAGCGGTGCATTACCTAGAGGGAGATGCACACATGTGGTGGAGAGGTGTGTTGGCTAGGAGGACCAATGGTGTGGATACTTGGGAGGGGTTTTGTGAGGAGTTCAACCTCAAATACTTCCCGCAAGAACCTATGGACCGATTGGAGACAGAGTTCTTAGAGTTGTCTCAAGGGATGAGGTCGGTACGAGAGTATGAAGTGGAATTTAACCGACTTCGAAGGTTTGCGGGAAGGGGCCTTGAGGATGAGCAGGCCCAAGTAAGAAGGTTTATGCGGGGAATGCGGTTGGAATTGAGGAATAGATGCATTGTGAGATCGTATGCATCGGTGGCCGAGTTAGTGGAGAGGACGGCCATGATTGAGGAGGGTATGATAGAAGAGGCTAATGCGTCTAAGCCTCATACTCAAAGGAAGAAGTCTTTTGCTTCTAATTCGGGGAGAGGTGGCAAGTTCATGGGAGGGGAGAAGAGAAAGTGGGAGGGTTCTTCTCAAAGTGCGTCTAGCACTCAATCGGGATGCTCAAATGTGGAGGCAAAGGCCATAAAGCGGTTAACTGCCCTAATAAGGATACCAGGACTTGCTTCCATTGTAAAGAGGTAGGACATATTAAGACTTCATGTCCCAAACTACCCCAAGGTGGAGGAAGTTTTGGAGCTCCACCAGCTAAGAGGACGGCAGTGACTCCTCGAGTTCATTCTTTGAGCGTTGAGTCCGGAGAGGGGAGCAACACCAAACCGATCACTGGTTAGAATTCTTCTCTTATTAATTATTTTGTTGTGACTATGAGTTGTCATTGTGTGCGTGTTGTGGTTGTTATTATTGTGTGGTCTCAATGCATAGACTATGTGTAAGAAATTTGAACGTGGGAGGGGTCACATCTCACCTTTTGTTTGATTCCGGAGCATCTCATTGTTTTGTTACTCCAGAATTAGTGAGAGAGGGGAGGCTCCGAGAAGAGCCTAGTGATTGTCTTAGAAGAGTGAAAGTGGCGGGGGGTCAAACTTTTGAGACTCATAGTCTAGTAAAAGATGTCGAGGTCCATATTGCTGGAGAAGTGAAGCCAGCTGATTTGATTGTGTGGCCAGTGGAGATATATGATGTAATCTTGGGAATGGATTGGCTTGGAAAGTATAAGGCTCATCTAGATTGTCATCGAGGTCGAGTGGTATTCGAGAGTGATCATGGGAAAGTGGTGTATCAGGGTGTGAGACCTACGTCAGGAAGTTTGGTGATTTTGGCTATTCAAGCTGAGAAGATGATAGAGAAAGAATGTAAAGCATATCTTGCAACTATCTCGATACCCGAGGGGGTTGGAGATTCAATGCTTCAAAATATTCCCGTGGTGAGGGAATTTGAGGATGTATTTCAACCATTGAAGGGATTACCGCCACCGAGATTGGATCCCTTCACGATTGATTTGGAACCGGGGACGGCTCTTATTTCTAAGGCTCCATACCGTATGGCACCGGCGGAGATGGCGGAGATGGCGGAGTTTAAGAAGCAGTTGGAGGAGTTATTGGATAAGGGTTTCATCAGACCGAGTAGTTCGCCATGGTTAGCACCCGTCTTGTTTGTGAAGAAGAAGGACGGGAGTTTCTGATTATGCATTGATTATCGGGGTTTAAATAGGGTAACGATAAAGAACAAGTACCTTCTCCCTAGGATTGATGAGTTATTGGATCAGTTGAGAGGTGCTACTTGGTTCTCAAAAGTTGACTTAGCTTCTGGGTATCATCAGATTCCTATTAAGGAGTCGGACATTCAGAAGACGGCGTTCAGAACGAGATATGGGCATTATGAGTTTGTAGTGATGCCCTTTGGGTTGACGAATGCACCTGCGGCGTTTATGAGGTTAATGAATGATGTATTCCAGAAATATTTGGATGAATTCGTGATCATCTTTATTGATGACATATTGGTGTATTCGAAAAGTCCTGACGAGCATGGTGATCACTTGAGGAAGGTATTGGAGAAGTTGAGGGAGCAGAAGCTTTTTGCCAAGCTAAGCAAGTGTAGCTTCTAGCAAAGAGAGATTAGATTTTTGGGTCACGTGGTTTCTGAGAGTGGAGTTCCCGTTGACCCAGAGAAGATTAAGGCCATCAGAGAATGGCCGAGGCCCGAGAATGCTACGGAGATAAGAAGTTTTCTCGGTCTAGCGGGTTATTATAGGAGATTCGTCAAAAGTTTTGCGAGTATCGCTCAGCCTATGACGAGATTGACGGGGAAGGATGTCCCCTATGTTTGGTCTCAGAAGTGTGAGGAGAGTTTCGCAAGACTTAAGGAGATGTTGACTACCGCTCCAGTGTTGGCTCTACCGGATCCTAAGGAGCCATATGTGGTTTATACGGAGCCATATGATTTTTATCCCTAGACTACTCTGTTTTCGGGCTGTAGCGATGGGGCGAGTTTGATGGAGTGATTGGGCACACAAATCTTGTTTGTTTGGACTGAAATTTGGTAGATAAGTTTTTGAGAGTTTGATCTTGAAGTTCACAGAAGGAATTTCTTAAATTTAAATTAGGATAAAAGTTATGATTGGTTAAAGAAAGCCCTGTTTTTGGAGAAAGGAATCCAATTTGGGGGTTTGGATAATCCGAGTTTGAGAGATTGTTATCACCTCTTGAGAAGTGTTGTGGTGATTTTTTGTTAGGGATTGGTGCTACTTGGTGTTGGCTAAGTAAGAGCCAAGAAGAAGTAAGTTTAAGGCTTGGAAACCATCAAAGGAGTGTTCTGCGTTTCAACTGTATTCGAGGTGAGTGCGTGACCGTAGCGTAGTCATACAATTATTAGACTCTTCGTGATTAATGTGTGATGTAGGGTTTGACCATATGGGTGTGATTTATGGCTAGTCCATGTGTGTGTTGTATGTGTGACGATAGAGCTCTATCATGTTATGGTTTGATTGTTGCATTGCACGTTGATTGCGGTAAGTTTGATATTTGTATGTTCGTGTCGCGGTGGGGACGGGATGACCGCCTCACTAAGCATTATCAATGCTTACGCGCCTTTTTTGGTGCAGGTAAGGACAAGTCTTAAATAGCAGAGCTCGTGGAACCAAGGCCGAGAAGGAAGATGGATGATCTAGGCATAACGGGTTCCCTTTTTGCATCTTTTGTGTTGTTTATAACTTGTGTACTTAGGATGCAATGTTTGAACTTGATATGATGCATATTGGTATGTTAAAATGGTTTTGAATGCTTAAGAAATGTCATGGTTGGTTGTTGGTTGTTGTTGTGTGTTCCTTGAGTGAAGTTGTTTTGGGCGCAGGGCAAAGGAGAGATCGACCGATCCAAGTAGGATCGATCGATCCTGTAGGTTGTTTTCGAAGCAGAAGATTTCTGGCCAAGTTTTTAGGGGTTAGGATCGACCGATCCCGGGGTGATATCGATCGATCATGGCGGGTTATTTTGGCCAGAATGATCGGGTTATTTTGATGGAGGTAAGAGATCGACCGATCAAGGTATGATCGATCGATCCGTTTTGACGTAAAAATTTCCGGATCGTTTTAGGGTGTGAAGATCGATCGGTCCAAGGGTGATCGATCGATCCTATGGGGTCAGGATCGACCGTTCTTGGGAGGATCGACCGTTCCTGAGGGGCGTTCTTAACGCAGAAGTTTCGGGTCTGTTTTTAGGTAATAGGATCGTTCGATTCTGGGGAGGATTGATCGATCCCTATTGCTTTAAGGTTTAAGTGTTGTCTTGTATTTGATGAGGAGTCTTTAGCTTGAGTATCAAGTAAGTTTTAATTATTCACCGATTAGAGATGTTTTAAGAAAAAGTTTTAAAAATTTCGTATTTTCCGCGGGTTCCGTCTTATTGTTCCGGGGAAGGTCCTTTTTAGTGGCCAAGTTAGGTATTGATCTGAGGAACACTTTATCACGAGAGTGGTTTCGTATTATAGAAATAGATCTGTCATTCACTCTTCATCTTAGACACATTCTAACTCAAACTAATCACTTGGTTAATCGCTGGATGGTGTGACAACCTCTAAGGGTTTCTATCCGTGTAACCGCATCTACTGATTTGGTTACAACCTTAAGCACATCCCATAGGACATAACTTAGCATTAAGAGTGCATATTAGAGTAGCTAGATCAGTTAAGAAAAATCGCACATACTGAATCCTAAATCTTCGATCCCATCATCAACCACCACACTAGTGGTCTAAAGGATCTACTCTCTTGTCTCTCCGAGGGTGACGGTAGAGACGAGGAATAGGATCATAAGACAGTAAATAATAAACTAAAGAGTAAGAACAGTAAAGTAAATCAAAGCATAAACATAAACAAAAGCATAAGGAAGAAAGAGACCTAAACAAGAACTCTTTATTGAAGATGAAAACAAAAAAGGTGGCTAAGAGAGAGTCTCCCTTTTCTAGTGAGAATACATGAGTTTATATGGAGTCTAGGAGGCTTGGAGGAGTCTAGGGCATCCTTAGAAGCTTCTGGAAGGTATTAACTCGTGATCCAAAGCTCTCATATCTTGCATTTCGCATTAATCGAAGTTTCTTTTTCTGTCCAGTGAGTCAGCATCGATGGCCCTGGGTCGATGCTCATGGTCGATGTGGATCCTCAGGACGAGCATCGATCGCTCTTGGTCGATGCTTACATCGATGGTCTTCGTCGTCAGCTTCAAGTTCGGGTCCGAAGATGAGCATCGACTGCCCTAGGTTGATGATAACTGTCGATGGCTTGCCAAGGATGAGCATCGATCACTCCTGGTCGATGCTAAGGTCGGTGCTCTCCATGATGTTCTTGGCTTCAGTAACTAGCTCTAAGGTCCCAATGGCTTCTTAAGACTCTAAAACACTCTAAAAGTGTATGATTTCCTCCACGTACCTATAAACACATAAACAAACGTAAATGCACTAGAACTATCTTAAATGCTCGTTATAAACATATAACACTAAGCTAAATGTATGCAAGAAAGCATGTAAAATACGATGCTATCACTCTCACACATAAGAGTATTCGATGATGGGATTGCGTGTAATGCGTTAAGGCCGCCACGAGAGTGGATCTGACACAGTGTCTAGTTTATCATGAAAGTGGTCACTAGCCTACTTCGAATATCTCTAGATTGACAACACAAACTTAATTGGTAAAGACATGAATCCTATAATCTAAAATCCCTGTAAATCGACTACTACCCAATTCTCTGTAAATACTTATTTTATTTAAGTTATTTTATTTATTTGCGCTATTTATATTTTTGCATTTTATTTTCTGCACTTTAATTTCTGTAATTTAATTTTTGCACTTTACTTTATGTTATTTATTTTATGCAATTTAATTACGTAATTTATTTTATGCACTTTATTTTATGCACTTTATTTTATGCAATTTACATTAAGTGCATTAATTTATACAATTTAATTTCAGTAATTTAATTATGTAATTTATTTTAAGTTATTTAATTTAAGTTATTTATTTTATGCTTTAGTTTATTTAATTGTTTTATTTTATTTTATGTTTTATTGATTTCGCATCATATAATTTAGGACTCGATACCACCTTACTTTATTATCTCGCCTAGATTAGATTTGCATTTGTATTCTCTGTGTGTTATTCTATTCTCTCTGTGGATCGACTCCTTACGTACTACAATTGCATGACTGTGCACTTGCGTTCCTACGGGTTAAACTCTCGAGACTACTTTCTAGTAGCGCTCAGGTGAAACCTGAGAGAGAGAAAAGTGTAACAACAATCCTCCCTACCATAGCTCAAACGTCCCCATGGCTTCTTAGTGCTCTAAAATACTCCAAATACATCGGTTTTGCTCAAAGTACCTATAACTACACAAACCAAAGCAAATGCACTAAAACTATCTTAAATAAATGTTAGAATGCATAAAACTAATCTAAATGAATGCATAAAATGTGTAAATATTGGTGTTATTAGACTTCACCAGGTAGAAAAGCCGAGACAACACCGCGTGTTATCACCGGGTCAAGTTTCCGTTAGAGCAGATGTGTTTGATGATGATGGGTTATCTTCTCCTAGACAAGTGAGGTTGAGACAAAGAAGATATGCTGAGAGTAGACATGATCGAGATCACCTTGGAATTCATGTCTCAAGCCGCGAGTTTAACGGACCTACATTCGTGGGAATCGATGATCCCGAGCCTTATCTGGAGTGGGAACGAAGAATAGAACGTGTCTTCAAGTAACATGACTATGAAGAGCGTGATAAGATCTCTTCTGTTGTTTCTCTACTCACCGGGCATGCTATAATTTGGTGGGATCGAGAAATGACCATGAGGAGAAGGAATAGAGGCGACCCGGTTCCTTCGTGGGAAGTTATGAAATATATGATGAAGATGCGCTTTTTTATCCTTATTATCACCGAGAGATACAAAATGAGAGTATCGAAGGGCCTCAAGAGAAGACGAAGATCACGAGCTACAATCGGTCCATGATATGCACGAGAGCACCATGGAGCATACACGGATCCAGTCCAAACAACGACAACATTTCTAAGTGTGCCGTGAATAGCAAGGTACCTGTGATTGAAGAGAATAATAAAGAGGAGGAGGAAAACCTTGAAAAGGATGTTGCACATTCAGATGTGGGAGTTGTAAGTTCGAGTCCAATTGTTAAAGAACGGTTCGAGAAAGCGCCGAGAGATCTAAACCGGCCCGAGGGTGGTGTTTAGTCAATGTTGAGAATGGAGAAGACAATCTTGTGGTTGAACTATGCCTCGGGTTACTAGCACCATGGAATTGAGGATGGTAAGAGACGAGGGTCTCAAAGGGAGATTTTCTTGAAGCTCCGGGTATGAGGGACCTTATTTTTGAACAAGGAACCATGCCTTATGTATGTGATCAGTCCCTACTTGATGAGAAGAAATTGAGCACCCAACATGGGTCAATGATGCATCTCCACGGGATTACACTCCTTTCGGTCTATTTCGAGGCACCACGAAATGGTCTAGCCAAGAAGATGTTGAAAGACGAGCCACCCGATATATCCTCACTTCTTTCGGTGATGAGAGAACTTTAAGTGTGAGTAAGATGTATTTTCACAGGCTTGAGAGGAGAATACTGGTTGAGATTTGTTGTGATAAGGGTCTTAAGTTCAGCAAGTTCAAGGCGAGGGAACTTCTACATAGGTCACACTTTCTTATGATTCTTAATCCAAGACCATGGCGCTACATAGCCGAGAGCCTTATCTTTGAGGCGACCAAGGGGAAATTTTGGGAATTCAACTTCGCTGGTATGGATTGGCTTTCTAAGTTGTTACCCCCTTAGTCTCAACCAAGACTAACCAAGCTCCACTTCGCGGAGCCAATATCGGGAGAAAGCCAAAATTTTGGTCCGACCACGATCCGATTGGAGTCTTATCTCGAGTCATGGTATCCACGACCTTGAAAATGAATCTATTTGACAGAGTCAGTAACCTCAGTCCCAGCCCTTCTTTGAGCACAACATCAATGCCACAAGTTGAGGAGGGAGGCATAGAAAGGACCCCTAAAGTCGAGATCACTTTGGAGCTCTTAGATAGAATTTGGGGCTATTATGAAAGGAAGACATGGCCAATTGAGTTGCGGTCTATCTAGAGGAAAGGGCGAGGTATCTTATGTTGTGGAGGTCAGGATTGGTTGCCTAAAACCTCTGAATATTGGTATAAGAAGAGACACAAGTTCAACCCACGGAATGACGGAACAATCACTAAGTCATTAGTGAGGATACTGTAACACCCCCATTTTGTAAATTTTTTAAAAAATTCTTACTATGTGTTACTTCTCGAATACTAATCAGATTTTTACTACACAAGCGGAAGACTTAACAATTTTAACCCAAACTCACACCAATATCGAATTTCAAGTTTAACAACTTAACTCACTTACTAACCAATTTCGATTCAACAAACTCAAATAATTTATTTAAATCAATTAAATAACTTCTAACAACTCAAATTAGACTCCGAAAATTCCTCAAATTAATCTCAGATATTCTAACTCAATTTATCGTCTAACTCAGGCAATCATGCATACGAAATCAACAACATAATCAAAACTCAAAAACAACAAGACAATAACCATCTATCCACTCCAATGCTTCCATGTCCCGCGAGCTCCTCAATCATCTTTACCTGTATCCATGCGGTGGATACGTAAGCAACAGAATTGCTTAGTGAGGCGGTCGTCCCGTCTCACTAGACACAATTACAGAAACAATTCAACACAAATAGGCAAGATATGTTAAGTGATATTACTGTATGCAATTGGTTCCCAAATGCACAAGTCAAGAGACTACACTCAAGACACATGCTAACAATAAACGAAACCTCAAACTGTCATGAGACACAAACACATACACGTAACACAAAACAATCAAGCCACAAACACCAAATTACTTCTACAATTGCACCACGGTCACGCACTCACCTAAGAGTTACTGAAGATAACTTAAAATCATAGCAAATGATGTCACTAACAAACGCCAATCAGCCTAGACAATAAACAAACTCGGATTAGCAAATCCGATTCAAACATAACCTCACAAATGATCTTATTAAAAGATTTTTACCAAACGATGATCAATCTGAGGCTACACCAAACAAATCGAACTCCTCAAAGCCTCAACAACAAATGCTGGACACAAAAACACCAAACAAAAATCGATCAAAAATCGATTTACACAAAACAATCCTAAAAGGATCTCCTTACCAAACGATCCACAAAACAAGTCCACACACACTTGGATCGGTCTTTCCTCAGTCTCCTTGACACACGCTGGCCATAAGAAACACACCAAAAGACCCCATCAAAAACCGATCCAACACTTAGCCCCCAAAATAATCTCAAAATGACTAGATCTTACCGAATAAGACAAGGATCTAAGGCCATAACAACCAAACGACTTCACCACAGCAACCACAGCACACGCTCAACCCTAAAACAACCATCAACACAAACGAATCCAAACATCAAACGCTTACCTTTTCACGTTTTCTGACAAGATCTGGTGATGGATCTCAATTCTGGAAGGATCTACTGAAGGCTGTCAAGAACCGATCGTAAAACCATCAGAGAACACTCTATAATCATCCCAAAACACAAGAGAAACAAAGAGAGAAGGCTTACCAATCACAGATCTCTCTAATAGGTCCAAAACTCGACGATTTTAAGGCTCAAAGGGACGATGTGCTCTCTCTCAAGGCACATGAGTTTCTCTGTGATTTCTAAGTGTTTTTGGCTGCTGGAGAACTCATAAAAGTTCCTTAAAAATTCGACCTCAAACCCGCATCAACATGAGAAACTCTTGGCCAAAATCATATCTCGTCGGTCTAACTTGTCCAAAAGCCGACCAAATAAGATTTTAGGACAGTCCTTGTCCTAAAATCTATCCATGTCCAAAATATTAGGGATGTTGTCCTAACGGTCCCTCAGATGGTGTGTGTCCGAATTCAGACAAATCTTGTCCGAATCTTATCATGACCGGATCTTATCTTGTCTAAACCTTATCCTGTCCAAAAATATTAGGATCCATGTCCAAACGATCCTCGACGATCCCTTGTCCTCTCGGGCCAAAAATCTCTCATTCGGATAAAACTTGTCCTAACGACCAATCATGTCTGAAAATGGACCAACCTTGTCCAACTATCCACTCTTGTCCGAAAATTCCCAAAATAACAAAATCTTGTCCAAAATTTTCCAATCCAAATAAACCGTCCGTCCGGATCGCATTCAGACAGTCCATCCAGACGGTGTTTCTGCGTCCGCAACACTCATCCGGACGTACGATCCAATCGTACAGTCCGTTCGCAGCATCCGATCATATCTGACGACTGTATCGCGTCGAGACGTCATGTCCGTCCGTCTGCAAACCACATCCGTACATCCACAGACCACCGTCTGTATGTAATATCCGTACGTCCACAAACCACCATCCGTACGTACTGTTCGTACGTCCGTAGACCACCATCCGAACGTACTATCCATACGTCCATAGACCACATCCGTACGTACTGTCCGTACGTCCACAGACTACACCCGTACATACTATATGTACGTCCGCAGACCACCATCCTTACGATTCCAAACATCGGACTTTTTTGAATTTCCTGACTATCTGTCTAGCCCTAACATCAGCATTTCTACCCTGCTCGAATTTCTGCCTGTACCGAGGAATGGGTTGCCCGAACCACGGGTCTTACAGATACCCTCTAAAGACTTTAGTTAAGTAAGGCACTCTTGCCCTACTCCTAGATTTTCCACTTATGGGTTTAAGTAGGAAAGAGTGTTAACGAGACTCGAAAGACCTAAAACATCACATCTCATCTTTCTTGGGTATTTGAGTTGGTAATCTTTATGACAAGTATAAATGCTCTAGAGATGTGATTCTATCTCTAAAGAAAATACCTACTTATGTCTTCCTTTTCTTTACATTGCTTAAAGATTTGTCCTTTTTTCCTTTTGGTTTAAATTGTGGTTTTAACTTGTGTTTAATGGGTCTAAGTATCAAGTTTTGTCCAATATTGGCTTAGGTTCTATTTATCATTTACTTGTACTAATTGTAAGCCTATAAAAGGCAAGCTACCCCTTTCATTAATGGGAAGCAATCATTTACAAAAATCTTAAAGTTGTCAACTTTTCTCTCTAACCTAAATCTAGGTTAGAAAACCCTATGAGCTTTGAGGTATGTCCTCAGCTTGAAGGTGGCTGTACAAGGGATTTCCACCTCTCTTATGGGGCCAAACACTTTGCCGGTTGCTTCATTCCCTCTCACCTCCGCCGCTTGCTCACAGTTGAACCTCCTCGCTGTTAGCTTGCTCCACCTCTCCTTCAACCGGTTCCTTGCTGCTCTTGTTCGTTGCCTTTGGTTCTCAAGCTCTCCATTAACGCTTCCATCATCCATCCTCACCATCTCAGCCTCCACCATCCACTTACCATCTCCGTTAGCTTCATTTGCTCTCTTCTGCCGCGTTTTACTTCGTTTCTCTCTATCTCTCGCCGTTCTTCAGCTTGGGTTAAACTTAAGCTTGTGGATCTAGACGTGTATCAATACCTCTTGCAGGTTCAATGGCATGGTTAAATGACTCTGAGATGTTGTTTCTTACATTTGATATGAATTTGTTCTTGGATTCCCTTTGGCATAAGCAATGGATTATCCATTATGTCATGCATAAATAGTCGAGCAATTACCTCTTGAGTCAAAATCTTGGAATAATCATTCTTTATGCTGCCATGCTCATTCTCGTATACGTTTATCATCCATATTTGTAATGGTTTTTCGTAGGAACAATATATCTTCCATAGGCATTTCTACTCTCCCTCACTTGCATATTTAAGCTCTGATTTATCCTTCTCCTATCAAACATAGTTAACATTCCACCCTTGCTTTAACACATAATCTACCACAACTTTCTTGAAGTCCACTAAACTATCAAATGCTTGTCTTAACCGAAGCTCGCCACTACCTTTTTTATATTTGAAATAACCATCTCTCATACAATAATCGTCTTCATCATGTGACCCTACGCTTGTGTCATAATCATTGAATTCTTCATCCACAAAATTATCCACATGTCTCTCAACTCTTGCTTCGTCGGCCTCTTCATCATCTGGATCTAGATAAATATCTATTGCCTTTATCCATATAGCAGTAGTACACATCTTCACAAAATTTGGATCACCATTGTGTAACAACTTTCAGTCCTCTACTCCTTCGAATGATAACTTATACCATACTCTCTGTCCATATAGACTAACCGGTAAGTAATTTATTAAGGATGTAAAACAACTGTTCTGGGACTGATTAGACCAACTTAAATTCACCCCCAACGTAATACTCCAAATCCTCAATTCGATCAAATGTCCCACCGAAGTAACAATTGAGACTTGTCGGAGGCTCTCCTTCATCACTACAATTAGAATCAAACAAATTCATACATTAAAACCGGGTTCAACACTTTAGTCATTTAGTCGAACACGTGGTGGGCATCATTTCCGGATCAACTCTTTACTCAAAATTTTTAACATAATCGACAACATCTATTCGAAATTTATAACCTATTCTAAAATTACCACAAAAAATAAACTAAATGTACCTCATTTTGTCATATGCAACTGGAGAAAAATCGATATACGTCTGTCACGTTGCTGATACGAGAAAAAAAAGAAATTTGATTTTGGCTGATGAAAAAGCTTTCTTTGGCGGAAAGAAGAGACAATGAATGGAAAATCCTTCTCCAAGAGCTGAATCGTAGAGGAAGAAGACGATAATTTTAATTTTGGGAAAAAACGATGGTTTTTAATTTTGGGAAGAAGATGATGGTAAGATTTTGGGAAGAGGAAGCGGTATGGTTAGGGCATACCAGTTAAAACGATGTCGTCTCGTTTAATTTCAATCAAGCATTGCCACATCGTCTCCAATTTGATGGATCAGTCAATGGTGTCTCCAATTTGGTGGTTTAAGCTTGATTTTGATAGTTTATAGTGTTTTATGTATGGAGATAAAGTCTGTGTATGGATAATCATTCGGATCAAAGTTCATGGTGGTACAGGCTAAAAACCCATAGATTTCTACGCAAGAACCATCTCCACATCTAACATTTCCGGTTATCCTCTCGTTTAATTCCGAGAATAAGATCTATTTTTCATTATATGGTTGCTTGCTCCATTATCTAAATACCACACGTCTTTCTCTACCTTCTTGGTCTCATACTTCTTTGGTATTAGACATTTCTCATTCAAGAATACCACCTCATGCATGAAGAGAGGAACATCGGTTTCGTGTGTCTCTACTACGTTTGCTTCATGAAGTTTTTGTATTCTTTTCGGACAAGATGAAGCGAAGTGGCCTAATTTGTCGCAGCAATATCATACGACTTTAAAACGATCCTTCTTTGGTTTGTCCGTTGTGTTATCGGTTTGGTTTTGGCAATTTTATCTTCCTCTACCTCTCCCGGAACCACGTCCTCCTATGCCCCCTTCCTCTCAAGTTAATAAAACTTCCTCGGGAACTATAGGAATCGTTAGAGAAGAGCTGTCCGTGATCTTCTACTTGAGCTTCTTCTCCATAGTCTACGTAGAATATCTATTATATATTCAATAATTTCCAAATATATAATTACATATCTAATTATCATATACATCATTACGTATACTATTATAACAAAGTGGGATCACCTACTTATTGAGTTAGTCCAAATGAAAAAATGAGAACAACAAAATTATTTTCGGAAACCTAGACCACAACAACAAAAGAATTTCAAAAAATAAATATTTTTTGAGACCCATTAATAGATCCAACGAAATAATAATTTCAATAAGTAGGTAGTTTTACTTAATTGTAATAATATACACACTAAATCAACTATATGCTCAATAATTTTAAATTATATAATTCTACATATAATTTTCATATACATCGTTACGTATTATATGCAGGTTAAATCCCATTTCAGTATAATAAAATGAAATTACCTAGTTATTGAGTTTGTGAAAAAAAAATGGGAACGACAAAATTATTTTCAAAAAAACTAGGCAAAAACATCAAAAGCAGTTCAAAATATTACTATTTTTGTGGCTCATTAATAGATCCAACGAAATCACAATTTCAATAATTAGGTGGTTTCATTTTTTTATAATAGTGAGAAGTTTATGTGTAGATAAAGCCGTCTTGTAACAAACACTTTCTCTTCTTTATTGTTTTAATTTACTTATATTTTGTTCCATCTTTACCAAATACATTAATTTAGTTTATAATTTGCATATACAATAAAATTTAGATTAGAAATAGGGTCGACAATTTTTTACCCCCAGTACATACTTGACTAAAACTATTTTCCCCCAAACTTTGAACCTCATCACTTTAATACCCAAAATAAACTATTAAAACTAATTCTATCCAAACTAATTGATTCGATTTATTCTCCCTCTCCAATCAATTTCCTATTTTCGTTTAATAAAACTGATTTGTCGATAATAAACCAGTTTAGAAGCTAATGAAACTCGGAAAAAAAACCGGGTTATACCCAAACACCTAACCCAGACCCGCTTACGTTTAACCCTTTTAGAATCGATTTGGGGAAAAACCCAAAATCAGGGTTCTTATTCTTCTTTCTTCGATTTGGGGAAAACCCAATTTAACCTTTTTTAAATCGATTTGGGGAAAATTAAGAGGAAGCGCAAGCGAATCTTCATGCAAAACAGATTCTCCCATGTGGTCCCTTCCTTCCTTTGTCCTCTTCCTCCGTTTGTTCCCTCTTCTTTCTCCTTTTTCATTTTACTCTTTTCTACCATACAACGAAACTTCTTTCTTTTTCTTTTTTAATCAAATTTGGTTGAGTTTGTGAATAAGATGTTTGAGTTTAAGAAATTAGAAGAGAAGTTGAAGCAGAAGGATAAATCACTCGTTTTTGTTGTTGTAGTTGTTGTAGGGTCTATTGCTTTTGCATTTAGCAAATTTGTGTTCCAAACCTTCTTCTTTGTTTCGCATTTTGCAAATCTAATGGCAAATGGGTATTTGATTAGATAAAGGAACAAAACAATGGCAAATTTGATTTATCCAGAACAAAATAAGTTTGATTGGATAAGAAAACAAACGTCTAACAAAAACAAAGGAACAAAACAATCGTCGCTTGATTAGAAAAAAACATCACAAGTTTGAAAACAAAAGAACAAAACAAGATTTAAAAACTAATTATTACCATCTTGTGAATAAGATGGCTGAGTAAGAGTGCATGTCTCGGATGCTTGTGAAGAAGATGGAGCCGTCTTGTCTTTCATGTGTCTCCTTGCATTATGACCCTTTTCACCCAAAATGGAGCAATGCATAATGCGTCCTACCCGAGAGAGTTTCTCCCTGGTCTTCTTCTTAGGCGATTAATGTTTTCCCTTAATCCTCGAAACTTGGTCTTTTTCTTCTTTTTCTTCTTTCCAAGAAGGTTTGGCTCTTCCGGTGCTTCAACTAGGCCATGGTCATGGTGCTGCCAACATTGTGCACCTCGGAGTGGAATGATGGAGTTTTCATATGTGTATCGCCACATGTTATCAGAGAAGTAAAGAGATACATAATCATCGACATCCTAACCTTTGTCAATGATCACTCCATAGGCGTGTTCACAAGGAATCCCGCTTACCTGCCACTTACAACAGCTACATGTATTATTCGGCATGTTAACACGGTAAGATTTCCCTCCAACAAAAACCTCATAACGACCATGAGTGCTTGCGTACACCTTACAAGTCTCCGCAACCTTCTTCTCATCCGCCAATAGTTGGTCCACGTAAAAAGAGTGTCTCGCTTTACACATATTTGCCTTATCCTTCCTCTTTGTAATTCGTTGCATAGCTTGCAAACGGATAGTCTCCAACATTGGTATCATTGACTTTGCCCATGCTTTGGTTATACTGGCGTTGAAAGACTCGGTAGCGTTGTTGTCAACGTCTTTGCAACAACTACCCAATTTATAATATGCCCTTGACCAAGATTCTGGTTTTTCTTTCAAAACAGCCTCATAAAGTCCCATATCATACTCTTGGATTTTGGCTAGATTCTCCGCAAACTCTGGAGCACTGTAACTCCATGCTAGCTTCCAAACTAGAGGCTTTAGTAGTTCTTTTTACTTGAGTGATTCTTTTTCAGATTTTCAATTATGTGCTTAACACACATCTGATGCTCTGCTTGTGGTAATTCAGCATTAACAGCACTAATGAGTCCCTTAGATCTGTCCGAGATGAGTACATATCCACTTCCATCTTCAAGCTGTAAATCTGCCTTAAGTTTCTCCAAAAACCAGAGCCAATTATCTCTAGTCTCTGCCTGCACCACAGCCCACGCTATCGGGTAAATCTGATTATTAGCGTCATGGCCAATAGCAGAAAGCAGAACACCTTTCACAGCCACTTTCAAAAAGGTTCCATCGAGTCCTATTATAGGTCTACAAAAGCCTCTCCAAGATGTCCTTAGAATCTCCAAACATACATACTGAAACTTTTCTTTATCATTTGAAAATCTTAACTTTGTTTCAACAATTGCTGTTGATCTCGGGTTAAAAAGCCGAATCTCTTCTGCATAGCCGTAGATATTAGCAAATTGTTCTGCATACTCCTTAGCTATCAACTTAAGCGCAATATTACGGCCTCTCTGACATTGATTACGAGTACTAACTATTTTCCACTGCACCTTTATATAATTTTGTATCTTCTCAGGCATAAACTCTGGATCAAGCCTCAGTTTATCCATGAACAGATTTGCAATGATAGGACTCTTAAGGATCTTACATCTGCCGTTAGGAGTACAGCTATGGCGTAAGAAGGTTGTCTTCACCACCCACACATATCTTGGCATCTCAAACGAGCAGTAAACTCGCCATGCACACTGTCCACCCATCCCACACTTAAACGAAATTTTCGTTTTATCCCATCTGTCTTGCTCTATGTTCCTAGCATTACTATAACATCCGTGTTCCAAGTCGTTTTCCGTGTTGAAATTTATTAGATTTTTTTTTGTAAAAAAAAAAAGTCAACCTCTGGTTGTTGTATTTAGATGGGAAATTTCAAAGGTTTTCTGCAAAAAAACCCTCCACCTTGCCGATTTTTGCAATTTTACCTTTCACTTCCAGAAAATGCAATTTTACCTTTCACCTCAACGATAATACGCAATATAACTCTTCTACATTACATCAAGTTTGTAAAATATTGATGCCCCCACGACGAGGAGTCCAAATCTATCTTTACAATTTGAAAAATCTAATATACATGACCGTGAAAACATTTATAAGATATGTAGAAGGATTGAAATGCGTATTATCTTTGAGGTAGAGGGTAAAATTACATTTTCTCGAGGTGAATGGTAAAATTGCAAAAATCGGCGAGGTGGAGGGTTTTTATGCAGAAAACCCAAATTTCAATAATAAGAGAATATTATCGAATAAAGTTGCTAAGGGTTCGATACATGGCGTAGATTCGTGTATCAGTTGTGATAAATACATGATGCGGATTTCATGTATTAGAGATGGTCATTAATGACACATGATGTGGAGTTCGTGTGTGGTGATGATGACGGTTTGATTTAGTTCGGAATAATATTTTACAGAATGAATAGTGTTTTGATGGAAGTTAAAAAAATATTTTGAGACGGGAAGACGTCTCAAATATTTCGGGAAATTGGACGGAGTTACTAAACCGAGCGGAAGAAATTAACTGGAAGAATCAATTGTTGTGGTTTAGTAAGTTTTGGGATGATTTGTTTTAATTTTTAATTAACCCAATAAATACATTATACATATATATGTATATGAAAAAAAAAAATATATATATATATATATCTTCTTCCTCTCTATAAGTTCCTACACACTTCTTCTCTCTCATTTGGTGGAAAAATCTTGGCTGGAACTAGAGAGAGAGAAGAGTGAGATCAAAAAATCTTGATTTCAGCTGAAAATTTGTGGGTAAGTTCTTCCACCTCTTGACTAATTATCCACAAAATTTCGTCAAGTTTCCTTGAGTAGTTTAGGAGTTATGAATTTTCTCTCAAGACTGCTCTGTTCGAATTATTAGCGACGGGTTGGGTTTCAAAGAATGATTGAGCATGCAATTCTTGCTTGTTTGGGCTGAAACTTGGTAGAGAGATACTTGAGGGTCTAATCATTGACTTCACCAAAGGAAATTCCCAAATTCGATCTAGGGCAAGAGATATGGTTGAGTTACTAAAGCCCTGTTTTGGTTAAGTAAATCCGAGAATTGGGGTTTAGTAATCTAAGCTTAAGGCTTATGAGTCCTCATTTGAAAAGTGTGTTGTGATCTCTTAACAGGGGATAATAGAGATCTTAGTGTTGTGTTGAGCCAAGAAGGAGCCAAGCATTGAGAGTTTGGAACCTAAGGCCGGTTGTGTTTGCTTTCATTCTCCGTCGAATCAAGGTGAGTGTGTGACCGTGGTTTGTACCACGTGATCTTTGAATTACCATGTTTGATTTGTGTGTTAGGGCTTGACCATATGGGTGTGATTTATGCCTTGTTCAAGTTGCTTGTGTTGTGTGTTTGATGGAGCTCTATCATTCCGTGTTTGATTGATTGCTTGTTTTGCTTATTGTTCGGTAAGTCTTTGATCATGTGTGTTTAACCGTGGGGACCGGATGACTGCCTCACTAAGCATTATCAATGCTTACGCGCCTCTTTTGGTGCAGGTAAAGAGAAGTCTTAGGGTCGTGGAGTTCGTGGAACCAAGGCCGAAGGAGGAGGATGATCTAGGCGATTTAAAAAAGGGTTTTCGTATCTTTTTGTGTTGGACGCTTAATATGCCTTGTGTTGGTAATGTTTTGGACTTGTTGGTATGCTCGTTTGTAATGTTTTGTAGTTGTTTATGAAGGGTTTAAGTTGTGTACGCATGCTTAGTTTCGATGGAAGTAATTTATATTACTTGGGGTTTAAGTAACTAGTAATGCTTTGCTTAGATAATTTAAGTCGATTTAAATTAAAATTTTAAAAATTCCGGGTTTTATCGTTTCCGCGAGTTTTTGTTTGTCGTCTCTCGGGGTGGAGTGTTTCAATTTGGTATCAGAGCAGTAGCGGTTCTAGGACGCTGTGTTTGGATGTTGCTTGCTTTATGATTGCTTGATGTTTGATGACTGTATATTGTTGTATGTGATTTTGGGTGGGGTTAGAGATCATCCTCTTCGGCCAAGTAAAAGGTTCCACGGTAAGACTTCTCTCTTGTTTTGTGTTGTTTAAGTTTGTGAGAATTGAGCACCTTTGTTGTTTTTGTAGCATGGTGAGAAGTACCAGAAGTGGTAGAGGTAGAGGTAGAAGAAGAGGAAGGGTGGCGAGGGAGACGGTTTAGCCAGGAGAGAGTGTGAACCCCATGGGAGAGGATGTGGTTAGGGAGGAGGATAGTGGAGCTGCGGGTAAGGCGGCTCAGGCGGTTAGTAATGAACCGCGAGTTGAGGCTCAACAACAAGCTGAGGTGAATCAAATGGGTCAGATGATGGGGTTACTGGCTCAGATTTTGGAAAGGTTACCAGGGATGGTACCAACTCCAGCTCCTGTCGTACCACGTGCGGTTAATGAACCATCGAGAATGGTTAATCCCGATGTTAGGGAAGATGTTGCAGTGGTAGGGCCAATGATTCCGTCGTATCTTACTATATTGGGTCACATGCAAAGGCTTGGCACCAAGTTCTTCTCGGGAGGTGTAAAGCCAGTGGAGGCGGAGGAATGGAAGTCCAGGCTAGAAAGGAACTTTTTCTCATTGAGATGTCCCGAGGAGTACAAGAGGGACTTGGTGGTGCATTATCTAGAGGGAGATGCACACATGTGGTGGAGAAGTGTTTTGGCTCGGAGGGGAAATGGTGTGGATACTTGGGAAGGATTTTGTAAGGAATTCAACCTCAAGTATTTCCCGCAAGAGGTGATGGATAAACTCGAAGGAGAGTTCTTAGATTTGACTCAAGGAACCAAATCGGTGCGGGAGTATGAGACGGAGTTTAATCGACTTCGGAGATTTGCGGGAAAATGGCTAGAAGATGAACAAGCTCAAGTGAGAAGGTTTTTGAGGGTGTGCCTTGAGTTGAAGAATAGATGCATTGTGAGGAATTATACATCTGTGGCCGAGTTGGTTGAGAGAGCGGCCATGATTGAAGAGGAATTAATGGAGGAGGCTAAGGTGGCTTGTTCGGAGACTCAAGCCAAGAAGTCTCTTAGTTCTGGTTCGGGGAAGAGTGGCGAGTTTGGAAAGGAGCAGAAAAGTAAGTGGGAAAACACTTCTGAGAGTGTTTCTGGTACGCAATCCAGATGTTATGGATGTGGTAGTGAAAATCATCGGATTACTGCCCGAAGGGCGACACCAGGCTATGTTTCTACTGTAAGGAGGTGGGACACATCAAGACTTCGTGTCCTAAGTTACAGCATGGTGGAAGGGGATCAGAAGCACCACCAACTAAGCGGGCTGCGGTGACTCCGAGAGCTTACTTTTTGAGTATCGAGTCGGGAGAGGCGAGCAACTCCAAACCGACCACTGATTAGGATTCTTATCTGGTTGAATTATATTGTCGTGCTTATAATTTAATTGAGTGTTTTAAGTGAATTAAGTCATTGGATGTGCATGGGGTTGCATGGGTTAATGAATTTATATAATGAACTTGAATGGTGTAATCGATGGGGAGTTTGAAAGGTAAGAAATATGTTAGTGCTTGAATGTTTTCTTCAGATGCAATTAGGCATGGGTTAAGTGGTAACTTGGAGGCATCATTTGATAAGAAGGTCGGGTAAGATGTTAGCAATTTGGGAGTTAGCAATGACACAAGTTCCCAGTGAACTCTGTTTTCAGAACAGAGGAGGATCGATCGATCCATGTGACAGATCGATCGATCCATTAAGTCAGTTATGTGGACAGAGGCATGTTGAGAAGAGGATCGACTGATCTCGAGAGGAGATCGATCAATCGAGTGTATCAAGCTGTTCATGATCTGTTGGGATGAGAGAGATCGATCGATCAAGGAGCTGGATCGATCGATCCGACATTTGAAGGTTGATGTTTGAGTGGTAAACGGATGGATGACGAGGTGATTGTTGATTGAGTAATTTAGAAAACGGTTATGGTTGCTAGATCGTACGATCTAGATTGATTATTGAGAGGGTTGTCTTATGAAGTGAGGACATGTCCTGGTTAAGTAGTGTTACGATCTAAGGATACATTAGATCGTAGAATATGATGGGTTTGGCATATGGCATGAGGGCATATCATGACCAAATGTTGTTATGATCTAAGGGTATATTAGATCGTAAAAACTTAATGTGGTGGACGTTATTGTTAGATAGAGTATCTAGCGATGTGAATGATACATGATGTGTACTTCATATATTGGTAGCGATCAGACACATGATGAGGTACTTCATGTGTTGTTGGGGGCTGTACGAATGCATGATGTGGTGTTTCATGTATTCGTAGTTGTTAAACACATGATGAGGTAAATCATGTGTTGTCATGATTGTGTGCGATGCGTTGTTTCACTACTTGGTTTGATGGATTTATGGATCTTATGTCGTTAGATCCTAATATGTGGTGGGGTCATTAGGGTTATGTGGTATTTAATCCTAATGACGTTTGTTAGAATTATGTGGATTTAATCCTAACGGGTGGGTTTACTGATTAGGACTATGCGGATTTAGTTCTAATAGATCGGTAAACCGAGTGAGATCTGGGCATAAGATTTTGTTGGGCTTAGCCTATTCGGACCGGTGATATTGGATTCCGATGGGTTTAGTCATCATGGGTTAGACATAGCTCATTCGGACCGGTGATATTGGATTCCGATGAGCTTAGTCGTTTTGAGGAGCTTAGCTTATTCGGACCGGCGACATTGGATTCCGATAAGCTTGGTTCTGCGGACCTAACTCGCTTGGACCAGTGATACTGGATTTCGACGGGTTGGTCATTTTGTAGCCACGTTGGATCTTGCGGTATTGGGGATCCAGAGATTGTTGGTGAACCAAGTATGAATAATACGTAATGTAATAAGAGAAGTGAAGTCTCATGCGATGTAGTTGAGCCGTAATATGGGTGTGACTGCAGTCACTGCTGAGTTGTAGAATAAGTACAGTTATGACTAGGGTTGAGTCATAACGGAAGTACTGGTATATTTGATGGTGAGTTATGGCTAATGTGTTGTGACCAGGTTGGTGTTATAGTTGTGGTACTACGACTGCCGTTAGGATGTAGCTGTTGTGCTACAGTTGTTGTTAAGAATAGCAAGTGCCCTTGGGGATGGATCTAAGCGGACGATCCAAATTTTGATTTTGCTGAGGATGTATGTGTTGTAATTGGGAGGTCCTTGAGTAGATTGCTTGAACTTGGTAGAGTTCATGTAAGATGTGATACCATATGAGGTTTTATATGGTAGATCGAGCATGACGTTATTATGCTAAGCTCAAGTGGGGGAGCGAACCATATTCGCAAGAGTTTTGTGCAGGTGACTCCCGAGATCAAAGTCTTGGGAATTAAGTTGGGGTTGACGAGGGAACACGGGAATAGGGATGATGATGGAAATACAATTCTCCCGAGTGAGCCGTAAGGTGGGTTAAGTCTTAAGATCCGAGGACGAATCTAATTAGTGGGGGAGAATTGTAACATCCGTGTTCCAAGTCGTTTTCCGTGTTAAAATTTATTCTATTTTTATTGTAAAAAAAAAGTCAACCTCCGGTTGTTGTATTTAGATGGAAAATTTCAATAATAAGAGAATATTATCGAATAAAGTTGCTAAGGATTCTATACATGACGTAGATTCGTGTATCGGTTGTGATAAATACATGATGCAGATTTCATGTATTAGAGATGGTCATTAATGACACATGATGTGGAGTTCGTGTGTGGTGATGATGACGGTTTGATTTAGTTCGGAATAGTGTTTTACAGAATGAATAGTGTTTTGATGGAAGTTAAAAAAATATTTTGAGACGGGAAGACATCTCAAATATTTTGGGAAATTGGACGGAGTTACTAAACCGAGCGGAAGAAATTAACTAGAAGAATTAATTGTTGCGGTTTAGTAATTTTCGGGATGATTTGGTTTGCTTTTTAATTAACCCAATAAATACATTATACATATATATGTATATGAAAAAAAAAATATATATATATATATATATATCTTCTTCCTCTCTATAAGTTTCTACACACTTCTTCTCTTTCATTTGGTGGAAAAATCTTGGCTTGAACTAGAGAGAGAGAAGAGTGAGATCAAAAATGCTGAAAATTTGTGGGTAAGTTCTTCCACCTTTTGACTAATTATCCACAAAATTTCGTTAAGTTTCCTTGAGTAGTTTAGGAGTTATGAATTTTCTCCCAAGACTGCTCTGTTCGAATTATTAGCGATGGGTTGGGTTTGAAAGAATGAATGAGCACGCAATTCTTGCTTGTTTGGGCTGAAACTTGGTAGAGAGATACTTGAGGGTCTAATCGTGGACTTCACCAAAGGAAATTCCCAAATTCGATCTAGGGCAAGAGATATGGTTGAGTTACTAAAACTCGGTTTTGGTTAAGTAAATCCGAGAATTGGGGTTTAGTAATCTAAGCTTAAGGCTTATGAGTTCTCATTTGAAAAGTGTGTTGTGATCTCTTAACAGGGGATAATATAGATCTTAGTGTTGTGTTGAACCAAGAAGGAGCCAAGCATTGAGAGTTTGGAACCTAAGGCCGGTTGTGTTTGCTTTCATCATTCTCCGTCGAATCAAAGTGAGTGCGTGACCGTGGTTTGTACCACGTGATCTTTGAATTACCATGATTGATTTGTGTGTTAGGGCTTGACCATATGGGTGTGATTTATGGCTTGTTCAAGTTGCTTGTGTTGTGTGTTTGAAGGAGCTCTATCATTCCGTGTTTGATTGATTGCTTGTGTTGCTTATTGTTCGGTAAGTCTTTGATCATGTGTGTTTAACCGTGGGGACGGGATGACTGCCTCACTAAGCATTGTCAATGCTTACGCGCCTTTTTTGGTGCAGGTAAAGAGAAGTTTTAGGGTCGTGGAGTTCGTGGAACCAAGGCCGAAGGAGGAGGATGATCTAGGCGATTTAAAAAAGGGTTTTCGTATCTTTTGTGTTGGACGCTTAATATGCCTTGTGTTGGTAATGTTTTGGACTTGTTGGTATGATCGTTTGTAATGTTTTGTGGTTGTTTATGAAGGGTTTAAGTTGTGTACGCATGCTTAGTTTGGATGGAAGTAATTTATATTACTTAGGGTTTAAGTAACTAGTAATGCTTTGCTTAGATAATTTAAGTCGATTTAAATTAAAATTTTAAAAATCCCGGGTTTTATCGTTTCCGCGAGTTTTTGTTTGTCGTCTCTCGGGGTGGAGTGTTTCAATTTGGTATCAGAGCAGTAGCGGTTCTAGGATGCTGTGTTTGGATGTTGCTTCCTTTATGATTGCTTGATGTTTGATGACTGTATATTGTTGTATGTGATTGTGGGTGGGGCTAGAGATCATCCTCTTCGGCCAAGTAAAAGGTTCCAGGGTAAGACGTCTCTCTTGTTTTGTGTTGTTTAAGTTTGTGAGAATTGAGCACCTTTGTTGTTTTTGTAGCATGGTGAGAAGTACCAGAAGTGGTAGAGGTAGAGGTAGAGGAAGAGGAAGGGTGGCGAGGGAGACGGTTTAGCCAGGAGAGAGTGTGAACCCCATGGGAGAGGATGTGGTTGGGGAGGAGGATAGTGGAGCTGCGGGTAAGGCGGCTCAGGCGGTTAGTAATGAACCGCGAGTTGAGGCTCAACAACAAGCTGAGGTGAATCAAATGGGTCAGATGATGGGGTTACTGGCTCAGATTTTGGAAAGGTTACCAGGGACGGTACCGACTCTAGCTCCCGTCATACCACGTGCGGTTAATGAACCACCGAGAATGGTTAATCTCGATTTTAGGGAATATGTTGCAGTGGTAAGGCCAATGATTCCGCCGTATCTTACTATATTGGGTCACATGCAAAGGCTTGGCACCAAGTTCTTCTCGGGAGGTGTAAAGCCAGTGGAGTGATATGTCTGTATTTTATATGGTTTTAACTTGCATTATTCATTCATTTAGCCTTGTTTAATAGCTTGTTCTTAGCATTTATCTCTAGTTTTGCATACTTAGAGTGTTTTGCATTAAGATTGCATGCATTTTGCATTTTGGACTTGTTTCAGGTGCATTCAAGGGATATTGGAGATGTTGAAGTCAAATGAAGAAAAAAGAGAGCTTAACTCGACCAGAAACTCGAAGGAGACTGACTCTGGCAAGCAGCTCTAGCTAGCAGGTCGAGCTAGTGCATTCTGCACCAAAAACTGCACTTTTAGCCCAGCTCTAGCAGGCAAGTCGAGTAGAGCATAAATCAGATATTTTGGAAGATGACTCGACCAAAGGACTCGATGTAGGAGGTCGAGCTGATCAGAAAAATGCAATCTTGAAGTCCTGAAGTCTAGCTCGACCACCTCAGGTCGAGTCCAATGATCGAGCTCAAGAAAAAGGTGGAGTCTTGAAGTTTTGGACCCAGCTCGACCACCCCTGGTCGAGCTGGCTGATCGAACTGAAGAATAAAAATGCAATCTTGAAATTTACCCCAGCTCGACCTAGGCACTCGACTACCCCTGGTCGAGTGCACCTCCGAAACCTTCTATTTTGTCTGTTTGTGAGCTAGGGTTGTCCTAGAACTATAAATACCTATTGACCACTGGATATTTGCGAACACACTAGGTTTTTCTTTCATTTCTGAGACTGTTCTTGCTTTTGTAATCTGATTTCTTTAAATCTACTTGTTATTTTTGTTTTAATCTTTTTAATTTATCTCTTCTCTTCCTTATCTTTCTACTTATGCAATTTATTTTGATTTCTAGGTTTGTGATTATGTTGTTCTTCATGGTTTCTGAGTAGTCATTAGGGTTCTTGAAGATGGGATAGATTAGGTGTGGAATCTTAGTCTCCTAGGTGGTTTAAGAGTAAATTGTTTAATTTCCCTTCTAAATCAGTGTTCTTAATGCTAATTTCTCTCTGATCAATTGAGATTAGAACTTAGGTGTTTTTCCGCCCAGAAGGTGTTTGATAAAATGCTTGACTGAACTGATGTTAGAGATTTGCATGCCTAGCCTAAGAGATTAGTTGTCTAGGGTGTTTATTGACAATATTGAACTGAATCTTAATGCCTGCTAGGGTAGATTTTGCCAAGGGATTGGGTCTGGAACTGGTCTAGCCTGAGGTTACTTATCACGGGAGTGGACTTAACTGGTTGTGATGTTTGATGTCTAGGGAATAGCTTGAATGAGTTTTGTTAGACCACCTGGGTAGGCTAAGAAGACACACTGAGTCGATTATCCCATCCTTAGGAACTTCTCTTGCATTGATTGAATTCTCTGTTAGTCCTATACACCGTTTCTGATATTGCTCTACTTCTGTTAGTTTCTGCTAGTCCTAGATAGTATCTATTTTAGCTTTCATTTTCAGTTTTTGTCTAGGTTGCTAGAGTCCTATACACTATTTGCTTGGCTTGACTTGAATTGCTTGATCGCATCGTTTTTGGTTAATATCTTCACCCTTATGGATTGACACCTTACTATACTACAACAAAACTTTGGTCTAGTAAGAAATTGACCTATATCAATTTGGCGCCGTTGCCATTTGGGTGTTGTTTGTTACATTTAGGATTTCAAAACGTTCAAGATCAAGTTCTTTTTCACTTCTATGGTTATTCACTTGTCTGTCTTTGCATTTTCAGGTACAGTCTAGGACTCGACTCGTCTACCTCGACCACCCCAGCTCGAGCAGGACGATCGAGCCAGACGTCCTCTTCTTTCGTCTAGCTCGACCACCTAGCTCGGCCACACCACGTCGAGCCAGTGCATCGAGTTCACCTCTCCCTGCATGCAAACGAGATCTAAAGGCAGTCAGAACCTCATCCGATACATCGACAATATTCACAAGCTACCACAACAGTTGAGAGAGCCGAGTGAACTTCTCAACACAGATCTCCAAGATCAAATAAATATGGCTGATCATAATCCACCACCACAGCCTGACCATGTGCATCATCAGAGAAGGCCCCGTCTGATAGGGGCGGGAGACGCTCCTAATGCTCATACCAACAGACAAGGGATTGTCCCTCCTACGGTCCAGAACAACAATTTCGAGATCAAGAGCAGCTTGATCGCCATGGTGCAGAACAACAAGTTTCATGGACTGCCTATGGAGGACCCTCCTGATCATCTAGATGAGTTTGATAGGCTCTGCAGCCTTACCAAGATAAATGGGGTCAGTGAAGATTGTTTCAAGCTAAGGCTCTTCCCTTTCTCTCTTGGTGACAGAGCCCATCACTGGGAAAAGACTCTCCCCCATGGATCCATCACTTCCTGGGATGATGATATAGGTCAATTCCTTACTAGACCGAGTTTTCGTTGTAGTAGTAAGGTGTCAATCCATAAGGGTGAAGATATTAACCAAAAAGGATGCGATCAAGCAATTCAAGTTAAGCCAAGCAAATATCGTATTGGGGTCTAGCAACCTAGACAAAAACTGAGAATGGACACTAAAACAGGTACCGTATAGGACTAACAAGAACTAGCAGAAACCAAGCAATAACAGAAATAACATATGGGGGTAAAGAGCAGCGTATAGGACTAGCAGCAAATTCAACAATGCAAGAGAAGTTCCTAAGGATGGGGGTAATCCACTCAGTATGTCCTCTTATCCTATTCAAGTGGTTTAACAAAACTCAATCAAGCTATTCCCTAGACATCAAAACCAGTTAAGTCCACTCCCGTGGTAAGTAACCTCAAACTAGACCAGTTCCAGACCCAATCCCTTGGCGAAATCTACCCTAGCAGGCAATACGATTCAATTCAATATTGTCGATAAACACCCTAGACAACTAATCCCTTAGGCTAGGTATGCAAATCTCTAACATCAATTCATTCAAGCATTTTATCAAACACCTTCTGGGTGGAAAAACACCTAAGTTCTAATTCCAATTGATCGTAAAGAAACTAGCATTAAGAACACCGATTTAGAAGGGAAATCAAACGATCTACACTTAAACCACCTGAAAGACCAAGATTCTACACCTAATCTATCCCATCCTCAAGAACCCTAATGACTACTCAAAACTCATGAAGAACATCAAGAACACAAACCCAGAAATCATAAAAACTTGCATAGATGATAGAAATAGATAGAGATAATGATAAATGTAAGGAACAAACTCAAAATAACAAGTAGAAATCAAATTACAAGTTCTGGAAACTAAGAACAAAGAAGAACACAAGGAAAACTCGAAATATTAGAGATAAAAACGTTGTCTTTTTTTAGTCTTTACCCAACATTAGGTATTATACTAAGTCTTAAAAACCCTAAAACGTCATGCGCAAAATAAGTAAAAAATGTGCACGATAAGGTTCAGCTCGGCTAAGTCTTGGTCGAGGCCGTGCTCAAACAGACGAAATCAAGATTGCATTTTTCTCGAGATGAGCTTCGAGTAGTCCACTCGATCAGCAGGGCTTGAGCTGGGTTCTGAAACTTCAAGACACCACCTTTTGTCTCGCTTGATCATACAGCTCGAGCATGGGTGCTCGAGCTGAGCTTCTGCTCCATCTCCTGCTCAGACTCGATCACGTTTGCTCTAGCATAGGTGCTTGAGTCTGTTGTAGCATCCAGGTCGAGTGGTATGCTCAAGACAGCCGGTAAACACGTCTGCTGGGGCATCCAGCACGGACTCGATC